>OZ010574.1:145623755-146016255 GCA_963932145.1 Acanthosepion lycidas
ATAAAATGACGACAATTTACCGATCGCACCATGTGTGTGTGTGTGTGTGTGTGTGTGTTAGACTGTTCATATACTGAAATAGAAATATTTACACTTGTGTCAAATATTGCTCCAACATCTTGCCGGTAAAGTAACAACAGGTTATTTGCAAAAATCCTCAAATTTACCGTTCTTGGTTTAGCATTTCGTGTACAGTCACTTTCCCCATTGAAATTACATGCCTTCCATTTGCCTCTTAAACATTATTCTGGGATTTTTTTGATGAGCTTCCTTCATTGGTACCGTGTACTAGATTGGTAGTTAGGCCTTATAATTCTACTGTTGCTAGTAATTTCCATAGCGTCTATGCTAATTCTTTCTTCCTTTGCACTTATCACTATTATGGGAATCATTTCTGTCATCCAAGATTAAAATTTAATATCTACATGCCAAGTAAGACATTCATAATTTTTCGATCATATTTAATATTGAATATAATATTGCCGAAGTAAGTATATATAATTTGAGAAGAGATACTAAAAGGTTTAGTATAATTTTTTTCTTTAAGTGTAATTCACAAAATACTATTTTATTTATAACCATGATATAGAAGTGTACACCGTTCATAGCAAATTTTGATTTATATTAAATTTCCTGTAATTTTCTCGAATTAATTAATATAACCAAATATATCATTATGTTTGCTGTCGACGGAGAGGTGAATCCAAGTGAATAGTACTGATATGAATTCTTTATCCGCTTCATGTAGGAAAAATATTTTGAACGAATGATTACAGTGCAAGTATATGTTTATAAATTATATATATATATATAAATAGTCTCGATACAGAAATTTGCGTTTTGTACATCAGATGATTGTAGTACGTATCTTAAAGTTATAGATCAACAATTTCTGCCTTGTATTTTGGGGCTTATTTTGTCATCTGTCCTACATTTGTACAATCATCGCACTCGATTGACGCTGTGTAATTATAAAAAAAAATTATACGATATATTTCCGAATGGTAACAGACATTTTGTTTACATACGGACAACATCAAATAACCGCCAATGGGAAAGTATGTTTTCATGCATTGCATCTTAGATGGTTATTTGCAGTGAATTCTATTTGCTCGTCAATTGATTTTTCGATAAAGGCGTTTAGGGTCTGACATGTTGGATTTATAAGTAAGCTTTTAAGGGATACGTTATTTCAAGGCGATTATATGATTTATTCCAATAATTCCTTTAAAATCGTGAAATGAATCTCTAACCTAAACTAGTTCTCTTCTAGTTCCATGTACACGTGCACGGGCACTAACCAAGAACCAAGAAAAAATACAAGGACCTAATAAATAAGGACTTACATAAGAACTACAAGAAAACGAATAATAATGACCTCAACATAGTTCGGAATATCAATACTAGCAGTAAAGAAATCACTGATAAACTGAAGATCAGTGATAGGGTAGGTCAACTATATCAAAAGGAATGCTACATAACCTTAAAAGACCCCAAACCAGATGCTGAGGCTAACCCACTACAAGGATAATAAATCCTACAAGACCGGATATTGGAAAAATTAGTAAAATGATCCTTGAGAGGGTAAATAAAAACAATTAAAGAAAAAATAAGCCTGAAACTTTGGATTAATACCAAGGAAGTGATAAACTACATAAAAGAAAAAAAACAAATGTACACTAATGCAGTTTGATAATTATTACCAATCAATATCTAATGAACTATTTATGAATGCGTTGGAATTTGCCCCCCACTATACGGATAATTCAATTGAAGAAAAGAACATTATTGCAAATGTGAAAAAATAGGCACTGATACATAAAGGTGAGCAATGGATAAAGAATTAATATAACAACTTTGACATCACAATGTGATCACTAGACTCATCTGAGTCTTCTGATCTCATAGGTCTTTTTTTTTATATTATACAACCTTACAGCGCACCGTGATGTTAATATAACTGACACTGGTTTGTACAAAGACGATGGTCTTATGGTTATTAGAAACTCAACTAACTGCAAAATAGATAAAATTAGAAAGGTATTATATAAAAAATTTAAAAGCATGGGCTTAAAAATTACGGTTAGCACTAAATTAAAAAAAGTGAACTTACTGGATATAATATTAGATTTAAATAAAAATACATACACACTTTAGAAAAAAACCCAATACCAATCCTTTATATATACACCCTAAATCAAATCACCCCATTCTATAATTAAACATATACCGTTATCTATCAGTAAAAGAATTAGTACAAATTCAGCAAATGACAAGATTTTCGATGAGCATATGAATTTCTATAACAAAGCTCTAAAAGAGAGTGGATACAAAAACCTAAAACTAACTTATATAAAAAAATGGAAATGGAAAGCATAGGAAAAGCAGATGTAGAAAAATAATTTGGCATACGCGGACATATAACCAAATGGTAAAGAACAAATTAGGACAAAAATTCCTCACATTAATAGTCAAGCATTTTCCTAGTGAAAATAAACTAAGTACTATTTTCAATAACACATTAAAATTGAGTTACATCTGTACGGAAAACTTAGAAAAAATTATTAAGAAACATAATGCTAATATCTTAAATAAACATTTATACCAAAACCAAAAAAAAATTAGACAATGGAAAAATAAAAATAAAAACTGATGAAAATAAACAAAATTATGTAACTGTAGAAACTCTCATAATTGCCCTCTACAAAATAAATCTCGCACGGCATCATTAGTATACCAATGCAATATCTCTTCAATTGAAAATCCTGAAAACATAAAAATATATACAGGTTGCACTAGACATGAGATCAAAAAAAGATTCAACCATCATCAAAGTTTATTAAATCAGAGAAATGAATTAACCGTAATTGTCATGAATTTTACTTAAATATTATTTGAATATAAAATTTTAAAAATAGTAATATACAGACTTATACTTAATATGGAAAAATAAGTTTACTGAATGTAAGTAATTCTAATACATTTACTTCTGTTAAAAAAGAAATATAGTCTTTTAAAGTTGTATTTAAAATTGTAGTTAAATAAGACGAATTCTAACCTAAACACCTCCCTCAATGTACTACAAGTACTTAAAACACCTACAGTTAAATGAAATTAATATGAAACGCTAGAAGATATAAACCATTAAATGACCCATGTCCTTTGTTTATATTACTAGGTTTTATATATAAAAAAAAATCAGTGAAACTAATTAGCTATTTTGCCGTCATTGTCATAAATTTTACTTAAATAATATTTAAAAATAAATTTAAAAAAAAATTGTGACCTAGTAATATGCATACTGATATTTGATGTGAAAATAATTCTACATACTTTAAGTGATTCTAATTCATTTACTTGTTCTTAAAAGAAATATAGCATATTAAAAATTAAACGTGAAAATATTTTTAAATAGTAGTTAAATAAAACGTATTCTAACCTAAACACCCCCCAAAAATCTTTAAATATACAAATAGAAAAAAATGTCGTAAGAATTTTTGCCGTTAACAATAGAATTTTTTTAAAAATCCAGACAATATACATTTAACGGATGACAGAATGCATTGAAAAATACATCCCTACCCCTACCAAAACGTAACTAATAACTGATACATCTAAATACAGTGGTAATGAACATACAAACAAGCGTTATCTGGTTGAATTAGATTTCTCTGTATCATTAGAAATGTAATTTATAATTTTTGCTGTGTCTTTAAACCAGGTAATTTTAAAAGTTATTCAAAATTTCGCTTGAGGATGAAATGGAACTAATGTCTTTAATTTAATTACAAAATTAAATTCGAAGCTTTCAGCTTCCATTTTTGAAACATGGTTAGAACTGTGTAGCGAAAAAACATTTTAAATCAATTAATTTATAAGATATTACTTTATTATATATTTATCATATAGACAAAACCATTTTACTCACTACAATAATGCAACTTGGTTTCAATGCATTTCAACTACACTTCGACGGGTGAGAATTGAAACAGCCTTGTAGTTTGCCGAGTTTTACTCCAATATGTCTAAGGTTAAAATCGACATCATCCTAAATTGCAGGAAATCAATTATGATACACAACAACAAACAATGGATTAAAAAATCTGGTGAAAACTTTGATGTGTCGATGGGATCTCTGGTTTCTGCTGAATCTTCGGATTTGGTCGGACTGTTTATTTTATACAGTTCACACAATTCACAATGAAATCAGTCTATATAATGTAGGAATTTATACAGATGATGGTTTGATGGTATTGAATAATTCTACCAGAAGCAATGTTGGCAAGTAGAGTAAATGGATTCATAGACTGTTTAAATCTTTACACCTCAAGTTTAAAATTAATTCTAACATAAAACAAGTACACTTCTTAGATGAAACCTTAAACTTAACCTTAATTTCCACCCCTTCTTGAAAAATAACGCTAACCCCATTTATATAAATTCTAATTCCAATCACCCAGTTATTAAACATATCCCATCATTCGTTGAACACCGTATAAACAAGCACTCATTTACCATGGAAATATTCGATAAACAGAAAATTATCTTACCGACAGTGGTAACAGATCTTCAGAAATTAAATATAGAGAAAATTGTAGTTATTCTAAAAAAAAAAAAACAATAGATGAAGGAGAATAATTTGGTATACACTTCCATTCAACAAATTAATCCGTACCAAATTAGGACACAAATTTTTGAATCTAATTAACAAGCACTTCCTTACGGAGAGTAAATTAAATCAGATCTTCAACTGAAATACCTTAGAAATTAGCTATAGGTGTTATAGAAATCTAGATAAAATTATTAAATCGCATAATAATAGAATACTGAAACTTCATAGAGATAATAAACGCAACCTAAATACAAGTTCTAATACAGCCCAGGAAAAAGGCTATTTGATTTTAGAATCACTGTTCAATGTCTATTATTAAACAGGTGATTAGCAAAATCCATACTGTATATGTGCTATATCTCATAAATAGTGATATTAAGCTGTATGTGGGGTCAACTAGCAGAAATTTTAAGGATAGATATTACAATCGCATGAACTCCTTTACAAATACGGGTAAACGAAATATTACATCACTTTCAAAATATTTTTGGGAACTCAAGGAAGAAGACAAAACACCTAAGGTTAAATTGAAAATCCTCAGACCAGCCAAAACCTGCAGTTCTCTGAGCGAACCTTGCTTCTTATATTTACAGGAGAAAATATGTATCATTGAACTCTTGAATAACACCCAATTATTAAATCAAAGATATGAAGCAACCGTGTTCTGAAGACATACTAAGGATCTAACACTATAATCTTGTTGAAGTCATAATTCCATAAGTATAAACGTTTTAAAATTATAAATCACATACTTCAATATATTCCCTACCCTCTTATGTACCTCTCTACTAATTAAATTATGATTCTAAGTTTTTTCTTTCATATATATATAATACTGTTAATATTTTAGATAAGTCGTTTTTACACCCATACTTATTCTACACGCTATACGGTCCAGGAGTATTTCAAAATTTGATTATAAAAAGTTATATTAACATCCCTTATTTTTTTTAGAGGAAATCACCACTTCTAAATTTTACTCCACAAAACACGTTCATTGTTACAGAATTAGTAGTGATAACCCCAACATAAACACATACAATTCAGAATTTTTATAGTAAACCAAAATTAACTTTCCCAATTACTATTATCGCTACAATTTGTACCTACTTAAACGTAATACTATCCCCTATCTTCATCTTTCCTCGCCTAACTCTCACTCTTAGGACGCTTGCGTGATGATGTGACTGGACATTTGACCGGTGTTTATCAGCAGGGAAATTTCCACAGACGAGTCAACATTAAAAACCCAATCCATTCATTACCAAACTGCTATAAACAAGCACTATTGTTTCACTCCGTCAAATATTTTTTTCTTCTCAAACAAATGGAAAAAAGGATGTGACGTTTCACACACGACTTGCCTACAAGCAGGATTGTTCATAAACGTTTTCGATTCTCAGACGCCGAAGTGCAGTTGAAATGCACTGAAACCAAGTACATTCATTGTAGTGAGTAAAATGGTTTTGTCTATATGATAGAATTATAATAAAGGAATAATTATTGCACTACTATCGGTATCGAGCCCTCTTTTGGATTAATGCTGTGAACATTGTAATTTATATATTACTTTCCCTCTCATCACATCGGATATATAGATATACATATATATATATATATATATATATATATATATATATATATATATATATATATAGAGAGAGAGAGAGAGAGAGAGAGAGAGATGCAGATATTCATATATATTTTAATATATATATATATATATATATATATATATATATATATATACACACACTTTACAATTGGAATTAAGATACATTTAGTAAATGACCATTTTCACCTAAGAATTTGAATTTTAAGTTTCGCAGGTTTATTTCAAACTGATTCTGATATCATTTTTTAATGCACTGTTTATTTGGAGAAAGAAAAAAAGACAGTTCTCTCTTTCTCCTAATGCACTAGAAACTGATAACAGAATTTTTTTTTTAAATTCTGTGATTTTTAAATTAAAATTCGTAGGTGAAAATAGTCATTTACTGAAGGTATCTTAATTCAAATTATAAAGAAAATTTGGTCTGTTGTGAGTCAGTTTTAACATTTCAAATTCTATGTTGTATTAATATGACTCGCCTGGATTATAATAACGGATTACGTGACATATATATATATATATATATATATATATATATATATATATATATATATATATATATATATATATATACTATTGTTCAACCAGTTTTTGTGAGTTGGCCTCCTCTCCTACGCCAACCTCAACGGTCCTTGCGTGAGTTTTTTTCCCATCTGTTTTGCCTTGTAATGTGCCCAAACCACGCCCTTTTTCTTCCATTGACAGTTGTGAGGATAGACTACCGTTGGCCCACAAAACTTTCAACCATTTTCTGCACAAATTCATTGATTTATGTTCAAAATAGACGATGCCAAGTTTTCTAATGCATTTGTTCTCAAGCTCTTGGATCCTTCTCGCTGTATCTGACAACCGTCTGCACATTGTTTGAAACCTGATATTACTCCGCCATAATATTTTACAATTTGCCCATTGCTGCCATGCCTGCAGCAATCCGTGGGCGGATTTCCGATTTGCAGGTACCATCTTTAGACATGATTGCTCTAAAATATTTAAAGCTGGACATTTCCACCAGCAAATTCCCGTTCATGGTAATGTTGTCATATGTGTTACTGTTTGTGCTATTTACCATTACATCGGATCACTCGTAGCTGACCTCCTTCCATTATGCTCCAGGTCTTTCAAAATTTTCCTTGGTCAAATCCTATATCTCACGGTTACTACTTGCTATGATGACAAATCCATCTGCAAATGTAGGTTACAGACGGTTCTGCAAACAACAGAGAGTGAATGATCATGATTTTTCAAGGTTTCTTGCATGTTCATCCCTAGAAATAGGTTGAACAATTTCGGTGAAATAACGCATCCCTGTTTCAAATCGACAGTTGAAAGTAAGAAACCTCCCATTAGTGTTCCCATGAGAACTGTGCTGTGTCATATTTATATAGTTCCTTGATGATTTAGATAATTCCATTATCTACATTGAATTTCCTAAGATAAGAACGTCATGACTTACAAGATCAAATGTATTTGTATAAAGAGTGTTATCTGAAGAAACATTTGGTCATAGACCGCTGGCAATGAGACCAAATCTACCCCTCAAATTTTGGTAGGATGATTTGAAGTCGCATGTCAGCAGCCTTCTGTAAAGCTTTAGACTTTGCTGTCAACAATCTCTCCTTGATCTCCTTCAGTTTTGCTTGAGACTATCATTTGGTTGATTTTAAGGTCCGTTTCTTTTAAAGATATGCTTTGTCTCATGACATTTAATCATGTTTTCAAGGAAAGATTTAATTTCATGATTGTTTGAATCAAACCAGTCTTGATGTTTTCCCTGGACATAGCCGAGTGTTTATTTTGCCGAGTCATGCAGTATGTTTTGTAAGGCAGACCGTTGCGGATAAAACTTCATTACCTACCTCAACAGATAACAGTTTTGTGTCACACAAATTTTGGAAAGAGACTAATGTTTCCCTGACTTTCAGCTTTGGTATATCTACCTTCTTTGGCAGTTTTGCTCGATTGTTTCTAACAGGCTTCTTGAAATGCATTACTGTATGTGAGCAGACATTTTTTTCATGCGAACAATATTGATCAATTACTTGTGATTGCTTAGAGTTTATGTCGTGGCGATCACGACCACGAACGATGAGGTAGTAAATGACATGGTCGTACCCTGATCTAGGATTTCGCCATGTTCTTTTGAAACTAACTGATTGTTGGAAAATTGTGTTGATGAAATGATGAAATTTTCTGAAAAGAGACATCAGCAATGCCCCTGTAGAATTTGTTTTACCGCCGCCATGATTTTCAATGATTTTACCCAACACTAGAATGTCACATTCATCACGTGCATTCAAGTCCCCCAATTAAAGTTATATATATATATATATATATATATATATATATATATATATATATATATATATATATATATATATATATATATTACATTACAGAAAATGCAATTTTTTTCAACATTACTGGTGTCTTAACAAGTGATGGTGTTGATTGCAAAATAAAGATTTTTACGTAAAATATGATGGCCAATCAGAATACACGCATATGGTAATTCAAAATAACTTGATGGTATACTCTAAGTAAATTATACTTAAGAGCAGATTAAGATAGAAATCAATATAACCATTATAGTTTAATTTCACAGTTAAGTTTAAAATTAAAAATTACAAATATTAAATTTTAAATTAAACCGACCATCAAGTTCATATTATTAAAAAATTATTCAGAAATGAGACTAAGTGAAAAATATACTTTATTGTTTTTACTGAAGTGCCAATTTATCAGTAATAATTTGCCACTGATGTAAGAATTACCTACGATCGCTACACATATTTGATACGTAGCAGTTTAAATCCGAAACAGAGGAATATAGGGAAAGGAATTTTCAAATAACAGGGCAAATATAGTCACATCCTCATACACAAAGACTTATATATAATCAAATAATCAAATAAGGATGCATATTCACACAGGAAATAGAAGAAGGAAAAATTTAAAAAATAAAGAATTAAATAAAAATAAAATGAAGATAAACAAATATATAAGATTACCCGCAAAAGTTATGCCAGACACATGTATACACAGGTAAAAGCATATACAAGAAATCACACACACGTTCTTATATCCAAATATCCACACTCACCAAATTTCAAGCATATGTGCACACCACAAACCAACTATCAATATTTTACATACACAAACATATAGATAAATAGGTAAGAATTACATCGAACAGATTGATATATTTACATTTATATGTACGATGCATTCATATAGGTAGATTTAAATACACATATCGGGCAAAGCAAAGAAAAAAGACATATATACATACGGACACATTTTTTTAAGCATTTCACCCCTAGCAAGGAGGGAAGCCACGAGTACACAAGGGGTTACAGAGGATTTGGAGCGAGAGCAATGATAGAGGAGAGAATGAGGAGAAGGATAGTGAATTGATCAAGGCAACTGGTATATCGATTGACATTACATTTGAATAGTTGGAGATTAAAGCTATCAGGGAAACAAGAGTAGGGAAGGAAGTTCCACAGGCGAGAGGTGCGAGACATGAAGCTATTGGTGTAAAAGAGGCGACAACATTTGAAAAGAGCGAAAAGAGCTCATTGGAGCAATTACCATGAAAGTATTTGTAAAGAAGACAGAGAGAGGCGACGGCACGTCTGTGAGAGAGCAACTGCAGACGAGATGCCACATCAGGGCCAATTATATTGCATATCCGTCTCAGGAACTTATCAAAAACCCCGAGGCCAACGGAAGGGGCTCCAGATCATATAAGGCAGCAATACTCCATGCAAGAGCGAATGGTTGATTTGTAGATTTAAAGGATCGATTCCGGGAAAGAAAGTTTCTTGGCGCGGCACAGGGAGACATCTTTCCTTGTGGTGGACAAAACAATGGACTCAGTGTATTTGTTCCATCTCAGGTCAGTAGACTACGTGAGACCGAGCAGCCGCAGAGAGGCGCTTTCGGGAAGTTGAGCGTCAGACATGTGGTAATTATTAGAGAGCAGTTTTGTTTTGGTGGCGTTAAAGTTAACCAGCCAATTACGGCCCCAGTTGACAACCGATTGGAGGTTCTTTTCGAGACAAAAGGCCAGGTTAGTTTGTCAAAGACACTAGATTTGTTTTTTGAGGCAAGAGTAAATTCTGGTGTCGTCCGCGTAGACCTGGGATTGATGAAGATAAGGAACAGAGTAGGGCCTTGGATGTAGCCTTGGGAAACACCTGCGTTTATATGATAGGAGCTGAAGGAGAATCAGTTGACAACGACCTTCAATTCACGGTTTGACAGAAATGACTGTAGTAAGTCAAATAATCGACTGGAGCTTGCAAAGAAGGCCGGCATGCCAATCCCTATCAAACGCTTTGGAGATGTCTACGACCTCAGTACGAGCTTCTCCGTTATTCTGAAGAGCTTGGTAGACAATTTCAGTAATGGCCGTAGGCACATCACCCGTAGATCGGGCAAAGCGGAAACCATATTGCTTGCCTGAGAGCAGATCATGAGATGTAAGGTGGTGACCCACTTCGGCGTTGATTAAAGCTTTGAAGACTTTGCCGAAGAGGGGTAGGTGACTGATAGACGGTAATTAGAAGGGTAAGAGGGGTCGCCAGAGTTCTTAAAGACGGGAACAATCGATGAGGACTTCCAGCAGTCTGGTAAACAAGATTCCTTGAGGCACTAGCTGTACTGTTTGGAGAGGGCAGTCGCATTTCAGGCGCACTTTTCTACAAGAAAATGTCTGGTATCCCATCTCCACCACTAGCCTTGTTGGGGTCTAAATTAGAGATGATGACCAATATCAATCATGGGGTTATGTGCAACTCACTCAAAAGGGCCTCAGTTCTAAGAGGGAAATCGGGTATATATATATATATATATATATATATATATATATATATATATATAAAGAACCAATAATAATAATAATAATAATACAAATGTACAATACCACTGTATTATCATTCATTTGCAAGGTATGTTTGAACTATGTCTACATTCAACAGTAAGTTCATTCCTTTGATTTAAAAAATAATCCTAAATTTAAATCTAAAGATTTACAAGTTTTTATTGCAATAAAGATAATATGGTGCGTATAAGGATTTTCAGGTTCGATTTCTTCTAATTAATATCTGTTTAACTATAGGAGATTCGTTTATCTCTCTTAAACTCCAAAAGTACTTGGATAACGATGTACGATTGTTATAAGCACTATTGTTGAAGGATAGTACAAGTTGGTACCAACGGGTTTGAAAGAAATTTTTAATGCTTCCAGTGTAAAACTTTTTAATACACGGGTTTTCAAGTGTAGAATTACTACTAAGATAAACCACGGAAGTAGCTAAGCAATTATTCTCTAGTGGGCAATTAATAGAATTCCTACAATTACATCCGCTGTTATTAGTATATTTATACTTATTATCTTTTATTGCACCATCGCAATAGGTCATCTTTTTTTTAATTGTTTTACCTTTTGAAGTATCTATTATTGTGTTTTTTCAATTATTTTCTATTATTGAATTATTTTCTATTTTGTCCGCATAACATTAGATTGATTTAAATATATAATTATTAAATATTGTACTAAGAGGATTAGTTTTGGGAAAATGCTTAATAAGGTTTGGGAAATGTTGTTCTAATTTATTTTTACCATGGTGTAAACAAGTAGTAAAGCAAATGATCTTACTAGATCAACTTTTCGTAATATGGTCCTAAATAATTGGATTTCTGTACTTAATAGAAGTACCATTATAACCACTTTTTCTAACGACTGATTTGTAAAAGTCGCTATGCTTATTAAAAACTAGAAGAGTTTGTGCTGATTCTAAAATCTATGGGAGGAGGAATATGTTTAATAAATAACGGAGCATGGTTAGAATTTAGTTTATATATACATACTGAGTTCGAAAACGAACTATTGTTAATGGCTAGTGTAACATCAAGAAAGTCAAACAAACACATTAAAATGTCGAAGTAATCATTGGAAGTCTTTTTAGTCCATTGTCCCTCGTTGTTGATCAGAAAAGAACTTCTTAATTTTAAAATAATTTTCTGTTCCAGAAATTTTAGAATATCCCTAAGCAAACTTCAAGGTCAATATGAAAAGATCTTTGGAGTTGGATGGACAATAATTGAATACCTTTGAATCAGTTAATAACGTCCGCGGTATCAACCCAATGCATATGTCCATGAATACGTTTAAAAGGCTAGATATTATTTTCCAAGATGACTTTCGGTCTGGTAGACGAGAGGATGTCGTTGTTCTGAAATCGAGTTTATGACCCATTAATAGAATAAATGATTTGTCAGCACACACACACACACACACGCACACACATATATATATATATATATATATATATATATATATATATATATATATATATATATATATATATATGTATATATATATAATGGACTCGATTCTCTTCTTTAAAAGAAACGTATATGAGATTTCGCATCAGATAAAAAACAAAACTCCAAACCACCGTATTGTAGGTAATCGTCAATATGCAAAGTTTATACTTTTTAATTTATTTTCAACAACAGCATTAAGAGTTCGAATTACAACGATTACACTGTTTTTCGAATACATGATGTAAGCATCAAAGTAGGTGTTCATTCCGAGTTGAATTTCAAATACGATATCTATTTTCTTTTATTCCCACTCATTTCATGTATAGATGTACGTGTAATGCCAAAAGTTTTTAATTCTTCAGTAATTATCAACATAAAGTGTATGGATTCTAATTAATTCCTTAAAATACTTGCCAAAATGCCAAAATGTCTTCGTTTAGTAATTGCAACGTCCAGTACTTATTATTCCTACAATTATATGTATATCCATTTTCTAGGATGTACACATATTTCTATTATGTTTCTGAGACAATGTAACTGCATAGAGGATCAAAGATTATTTTATTTTTAAGATCATCGTAATGATGTTATATATCTCTACAAATGTAGCCGGTGATATTATTTTAAATGAACATGTTTTTTTTTTCTTTTGCTGGGATTTCATGACAGTTTTATATGGTCGAATAATTATCACCCTGTCGAGAACAACTTCGTACCAAAGTTTTACTGTAAAATTGGGATTGTATAAATATATCTCTAACATATCTTTTGTAAATTTTGCTGCAATGGACTAAGTGAAAGTTTTTTTTTTTTATGGCAAGAAAGTAGACTTCAAATTTGCTGTCCAAATTACTTGGAGAACCGCAAAGTCAAGCAGATGACTGTTATTTTTGTCTAACAAATATAAAAATTATAGTGTTTCTCGCAGAAAATCATTTGACAATTTCCTTCGGCTATGAGACTTATTCCACATTCAGATGTGCTTAATCCCCACCAACAATGACGATCCCGCCAAGCTAACCACACTGCGATATGATTTCAACACTTCTGCGGACAGATAATGCAGTGGATCTTAAGTCAATTTAGACAATCTACTATATTGCCTTAAGATACATAGCATAAGGATAGAAGATAAATTCCTGCCTTTCACAAGGTCATCACTGAAAAAACGTAAGCCATGGATTAAACCCTATTTTGAAGTTGGCTTCCTCGCGTGGTTTCACATATAATATTTTACATAAATCCATTTGTATGTACAGATAAATAAGTGGATTTAACAATAAATTTTCGTTAGATTCGTCTTGTATTCTTCATATATATATATATCACGCTTAATTCCATCATTCCAAGTTTGTTAGGCGGAGTTTAGCCTTAAGGACATTCGATGAACATTGTAAATCCACAGGCATGTTAATGAGTTGAATTATAAAACTGCATCATAATACCAAGAAATGAAAAGGAATAGTAATGAATATTTTATGTTAAGTGAATATATATCGCTTAGTTTTACCATATTTTGGAAGGATATTATAACAAACCATAATATATACTGGGAGGAAACCACTTCCACGTGGACAGAACATGAATTCAGTAAATATTAAAAAAATAGAAAGTGATGTAATATGTTTCTCTTGATGCATAATGTCATCTGTTGTTCTCTCTCCTACATATGATAACTTCAGCAAAAAATTTTCATGCACAGCCTTAAAAAAATAACTTTCCTCAAGGTGCAGGAAATCATATTTCTCTCTCAATCTATCTATCTATGTATCTATCTATCTATCTATATATATATATATATATATATATATATATATATATATATATATATATATATATATATATATATATATATATATATATATAGTGGACACTGAGGTCAATGCTGAGAGGTGAATATGCTTTATGCTTTAACATATTCTTCAGGATATCATTTGTACGTACATACACTATATTGTATCCGTCAAAGTTATAATCAGTAAAATTCCCATCATACAACTGGCATCTATAGGAAATAAAAGG
The DNA here is from genome assembly GCA_963932145.1 of Acanthosepion lycidas. Classification (NCBI taxonomy): domain Eukaryota; kingdom Metazoa; phylum Mollusca; class Cephalopoda; order Sepiida; family Sepiidae; genus Acanthosepion; species Acanthosepion lycidas. The sequence goes on from OZ010574.1 coordinate 145,638,335, forward strand.
TAAATACAGATCCATGCATAAATCAAGTTCAAAGTGTATATTCTTAGCAGAATATTATTTTCCCTAAATTATTTACCTAAATGGATATAGGCAACCTGCATAAGACCATCCAAAATAGAATGTTTACAATCTTTTTTTTAAAGTGTAATTCACTAGAGCCACTGCATGTTCACTTCGTGTGAAATGATAAAGTTTTGAACGATATGAATGGAAGATAAAATGGCAATGTTTTTAAAGGGAAACTATGAGTGAAACGCATCAATATTAATGTTTTCATAACAGCAACTCCGAGGAAATCCCTTCAAAAAAGCAGCGATGCTTGAGAAAGTCCAAAGTGGAAATATATTAATATTTTTTCTGGAGTTGAATACTGAGTAAATAGACCTGACTGCACTCTGTGGATATGGCGTGATGAACAGTCGCTGTAAATGTCTTGACAGGTTAAACTAAATAATGTAGTTCATTTGAAAATTTGCCCTGGAAATAATGATAGAATAACAAAAAGCTTTGTAAAATTCTGCTTCCACTTGCCTCACGCGAGAGACATTTGAGGTATTTATTATTTCAAATAAACGTTTGAAATATCCTTTAATCTAGTTGTTTGTTAAGGAATTTCGCATGAGTAGTCGGGCCAGATTAAATGAAAAATCATTTAGTAACATATCGGCTTCATTCTTGACTGAATAATAACAATTCATATGCTTATATAAAAGCATAAATAATATTTATAATATATCAAATATTTTTTCCATAAATCTCGGTACTTTAATTTTTATAGTTGTGTCAGGATTCGTTACAATTTGGTGTCTCCAAAATAACATAATAAAATACAGAGTGTATTGATAGACATAAAAGACAAAAAATAATACTTATTTTATATATATATATATATATATATATATATATATATATATATATATATATATATATATATATATATATATTTTTTTTTTCAAGGATTTTTGCTTTGGTCCTGTTAGTTTCTTTTTAGGTTTTGACTTACGTTTATTTTTTGTGATTTTCGATACAAGTATTCCGAGTCTTTGCATGTTGAGCGCGGCTGGAATTCGAATCAGCGTCTTTCTATTAAAAAAAAAAAAAACAAACTATCACTATCTCACTCATTGTTAAACAAGCTCAAATAGTGGGAGAGATGTTTGATATACAGAGAGAAGTTGTCGGTAATGTGATTTACATAGAACATTTTTTTTCACCAGAAAATTTCTCTTGGTTTTGTAGAGTGTGACTTTGCTCCGATAAGTGCCACGTGCATCTTCTCTTTAAGAAGGTGGTAGTATTTCCGATATAGTTAATTGTTTTATGACACGAAATAAAGTCTTGTATTAATCAGTGAAATTAATATTAACTATTGGTCATCGCTAGTATAGTTTTCATGGGGTTATTTTGATTACTGATAAAAAGGTTTACTGTTTTCCATTTTCTGAAGTATAAGATTTATATATTTTTTCTGGAATTACAGTGCATATATGATGCTTAATGATTTATCCTATAGATAATTAGCCCTGCTTATAATTATTGTGCATCTGGTTACCGTGAGATATGTTGATGTTTTATTGTGTTTTATTTTATTAATGGTGTCTTGTATTTTTTGTAAGAACATTTTTTTTTTTTGTCTTGTTTTTTCATCAACGATGTATTTGGAGAAATTATTGTTGATTAATATTTGTTTTATGTGCTTTATTTCACTTAAGAATATTCTTTGGTAAGAAGAATTTAAGTAATATTTTTCTTTTTTTTTTTCTTTTTTTTTCTGGACACTTTATATCTTTCTGCGCACTGGTAAATATAGATTAAAAACAAAAATATCGTCAATATACATTGTGTAGATTTGTGGCTTTCAGTTGCTTCAAATACATTTTTTTCAATATAAAGACTAGAGAAAGCAGGAATTGATGGATTGACAATGCTGCCGTCATTAGTTTGTTTTTAACTGATATGATCATATAATAGGGCTTTAGTGATATCGGATTTTGGTAGGAGGTATTGACGGGTGTTTATAGATGCAGTCACTAATTATGTTGATTGTTTCTTCAAAGATCCCCATTGCTAAAATATTTTTCCATATCCTTTGATGCGAGTGTCCTACTTGTGGGATTTACTGACTTCAAAATATGACGGGATTCGTTTGTTGATGCGATTTTGTAATTGCTGGATCTGTATGATAATATGTTATTTAGAAATATTGATAGCTGCCATACTGGCATTAATCTAAGATAGATTGTATTATTGTCGGTATATATATATATATATATATATATATATATATATACACACACACACAAACAAACACACACACAAACATACATACATACATACATATATATATATATATATATATATATATATATATATATATATATATATATATATATATATATATATATACAAGTCTATGATTGGTGTATATGGAATGAATTCCAATAACCAACAATTACTATTCTTAAAAGAGTGGTCAATACAAAGTAGAGCAGATACAATTATTTATTTAAAAACACACACACACACATATATATATATATACATTTATCTGGGTCAATGTCTGTGGATGTGTGTGCATATATTTATGGTTGTCTATGTGCATGGTATGTGCATTTACTTTTAATTGTGTATGTATGTACGTGTGTGTTGGTTTCCCTCTCACCCCACTTCCTTTTTTTTTTTGAACGACCGTGTAGATGTTCTCTGTCTCGTCTCTTTTTGTTTGTATATATATATATATATATATATATATATATATATATATATATATATATATATATATATGTGTGTGTGTGTGTGTGTGTGTGTGTGTGTGTGTGTGTGTGTGTCTGGGTGCTTATATATTATAATCTGATTGCGTTTGTTTTACAATTAGGACCCCATTCACACACTCTTAGGATTAAAATGTATACATTGTCAAAGGACCGGATATAAAATTAGCTAGACTAAAGTAACTTCAATGAAGAAATAAATTGAATAACATATATATTTCTTCTTTTCTCCTCAGTAATTTTATAGTTGTAAACTTAATTTCGATTAAATTTTGATTTTGAAATTAGCAGTTTTTAATTTTAATATTACAATTTATCATATAATTTAGTAATTATTGGTTAGAATAAATTCTTTTTTAATGCTACCCATATTCTAAACATCTGAATAGATATTATAACATGACTTCGTTGTCAAGCTTTTTGAATTTTCCTATACTTGTATTTTGATTGGTCCATCTAGCTTTTGTAACAACGTTTTACCCTTGCGAAAGATTGTTAATTAATTTGAAACTTTTAAAACCATTTATTTTACATTCAACATCATCACTTGATAAGACACCGAGGGTGTTGAAACAAAATGGCTATTTTTTGTAGTGATTTTATAACATATTTATGTTATGAATTTTTTTAAAATAAATAATTATATATATATATATATATATATATATATATATAGATATATATATATTGAATATTGCATACAACGCATAAATATTTTAATATTTTCTTTGGAGGCCACTTCGAAATCTCTATATACTTTAATTATGACCAGATATTTTAAAATCATGTTTTTTTTTTCCTTAACACTATATTTCATCAGATTAGTCTTGCTTCATATTAATTCCTTATCTTCCCGGTTACGCTTTCCTCCTGTCGTCTAATCTGATGCCACCCTAACAATAACTTTTCTGGTAACACTCTGGTTAGCATGCAGTTTAGTTGTTAATGTAACAAGGTTGATAATTAAGTGATGCTTCAATATCTTGTGCGATCGAAGCTCTACAAAGTAAGACGTCGTCTAAGCAAGGAATAAATACATTCAGCCACACGATACTCAGCCTTGATAGCTTATTTCATCCCTATGTAATGTAAGTTTATGAACAAGCTCTGTACTAAATTTCACAGAATAATTTTACACTCATGTCTTACCTTCTTTTATACTTTTATTAGTACATGAAAAGCTCAATGCACTATTTCACGTCTTCAGTAAACATCGTCAGCAGGAGCGGATATTATGCATTCGACAGATAGTAGGAAAAGCCAAATGAAGATGAAAATAATTTTTTTTTCTTTTTTTAAAAATATTCTTTTGTAGATTTCTTGCCAGCTGAGTACGTTACCGTGTCAGGATGTTTACTTTACATTCAGCCTTAAAGTCTTGAGTTAAGTGAAAAATCTTGCTCCACTGTGGTTGACGGTTGCCATTTGGATCCCCGATTACGTAAAATGAGCAACAGTAATTCGCTGCATAGTTCAGGAATCTGAACTCTTTGAAAGCAATTCATCCTTCACAAAGAATGAGCTCGCAGTGGCAAAGTGAAAAAGAAAGGAAACAGAACCAAGAATAAATATTAGTTATTTCTTCAGATAGTTCATGGAGGAAGATATGTATGTAAAAATAATATAAGTGCGTCAAAGGTATATATATATATATATATATATATATATATATATATATATATATATATAAGAGTATATTGATTATCAATTGTCTAATAGAGTGTTTGTAATAGGGAGCTGAATTATTCTCAACAAAATTTCTTTTGTTCAGCTTAAGCATTCAAAACCGCCTATAGAAAATTCCCGATGCTAGAAATTGGTAAAATGTTCTGTTACTACCTCACTTAAAGTGCTAAGAAATTTGCTGAATATTCTAGTCGACTAGGATGCATGGGAAAATTTTTTAAAATGAGTCGGCAGATTCCTTACAGTTATCAACATAAACGATAGAAATATCCATTTTTGGCACACTCGATGGCACAGGCGGTGAAGCAGTATCTTAAATATATCAACTTCTCATGTAGAAGTTAAAATCAATAGATAGGCGTAGGTAGATTTTAAAATGTCATATATGCAAAAAAAAAAAATTGTTTAGGAACAATTCAAACAGCATCATACAAATTTATGCACGAAAATATTCAATCATATTCGACGGATAAAGCTAACCAAAACTTGTTTCAACGACACTCATTTCATGTGACCATTTTATCGCTCACCCTAAAGAGAATGATACTTTCAAACCGTGAAGAGAAAGGTTTACAATGTTGAATTACTAGCACATTTGTACATTATGAGGTAATCCACAATGTTTTTTTTCAGTCAATTACTAAGAAATGCAGCAGCACGAAATAATCAGCTTCGTAATATAGTTTCCGAACATGAAATAAACAATTATTAAAATCTCATTAGTTTTCATTATTCCGTTGAGTATATATACTTGCCAATTTTAGTAGCATTTGATAAATCTAACTTCAATCCTACAAACTTTGTCATAGTTTCAGAAATATATTTAATAATGGGAAAATTATATAGTGTATGATGCAACCCCCTTAAAATTTTCTTAATATTGTGTTTTTAAATGTGGCATAATACGGTATTATATAGGATATATATATATATATATATATATATATATATATATATATATATATATATATATATATATATATATATATATATATATATATAAATTTATGAATTACATTCATGAATTAGATTCAAAATTTAAAAATAAATTTGTCTCAAAAAAAAAAAATTAGAATATATAGCGCATCCCATAAACATACACAATGATATATAGAGAGAGATAAACATAATAAACTTAATAATCATTCCATTAAAATATCATGTTTTTTTTTATTTGACTTTTTTAAATTTTACATTTTGATTTATATGTATATGAGCGTACCTGTGAGTGTATGTGTATATATGTGTATATATGTAGGTGTGTATATAGATATATGTATGTGTATATATGTATGCGTATATATGTATGCGTATGTATGTATGTATATGTATATATATATCTATGCGTATATCGATGTATGTGTATTTAGGTAGATGTATATGTAGATGTGTTTATATGTGTGTGTATTATTTGGTATGTATGTACTCATATATATCTGTATATGGGTGTATATGTACGTATATATGTATGTATGTATAGTTAGATGGATAGATAAACAGATACATTGTTTATTTGTTTAGATGGGTGTATGTAATTATATGGGGATGTAAGGTTTTATGTATATATGTTTATGTGCACGTATGTGTATGTCCATATGTATATATGTATGTAAATCTATCTATCTATCTATCTATCTATCTATCTATCTATCTATATATATATATATATATATATATATATATATATATATATATATATATGTAGGAGTGGATGTGTATGGGTGAATGTATATATGTATGTATGTGTGCGTATTTATGTATGTATATGTATACATGTATGTGTAAGTGTGTGTGTGTATGTATATTTATGTATATTTATATGAGAATATATATATATACATATATATATATATATATATATATATATATATTTATATTTATATGTGTGTGTGCGTGTATGTGTGTACATGGGTTTATATATATATGTGCGTATGTGGGTAGACACCTATATGTATGTATGTATGTGTATATGTTATTGTGTATGTGTGTATACGCCTGTGTTTTTGAACATAAAAATATAGGTCCTTGGTAGATTAGAAAATCCTTATATTTATTTTTTATATATTTAAATTTGATTTGTAACCTGCAGTCGATATAAATTTTGTCAAATTTTCTTAATTACACAGCGGCCCTTTTAATAAATGCCCTTCAGTTTTAGTTTCCCACACCGCATCTCTCTCCCCCACCCTTTTCTTTTCTTTTCCTCCTCCCCCCTCTATTTCTGATATTAGATCGTCTATTGTATGTGTATGTCACCACAAAATGTTTTCTTTTACGGTTACATCTTTAATGTATTAGATATCCGACAACAGTCATATTTCTCTCACTTAAACCGTCTTTAACTCACCTCTCTAAAACATCTCTCTGTTAATTTTTAATCTCCAACCTTCTCTCGTCTGTTACCACTCTCTTTAGCTCTAACATTCGTCCCACACTCATACTATATGGTGCCTCAATCTGTCAGTGAACCGCTACTTATTACAAACAAACACAAAGAGGTATCTGTTTTGATCAGAGCTATCATGTTGTTATAACTGGAAAAAGTGATTCCTGTGGGCTACATTAGCTGAAAAGGCAGATGTAAACAAAGAAGATTGTGGTTTTACTTGCAAAAAGGCACAAAAGCGTCAATGCTGAAACTTCAGAGGCATAACTGTCTCTAGGAAGTCTAAACATTTTCTTTCAGGGAGTGAAAGAAAATCACAAAATGAATCTGAATCAGTATGCTGATAGAAGATTCTTGTGAATAGGAGGTTGGTGCATAATAGATGAATATTAACATGACAACAGTCAGGAGAGGAGGTAAAGATTTGAACATGTAAGGAGGTATGCCTTTTAGAATTATTAGGAAAATGAGTAAGGACGTCAACTATATGACAGAGATTGAACAACAGACACATTAAACCTGAATACAAGTAACATCAGGAGGATTAGAATGATGAAGTCACTCCATATGATGAGCATTAAAATAGCCATGCACAAAGATGCTTGCAGTTGAATGTAGAGAGAGTGCCACTTCTATACTCTCAGATATTTTGTCGAACACACGACAGTCCTAAGAAGAAGGTAGCAATAAAGGTAAAACATAACAGAGTGTAATAATGAGTTGAAAGGATATAAAAGAATCCTCTTGGGATTCAAAAAATGAACTGGAAGATTTTTTCCAAATATAAACTCCAGAGCTAAGTATTATGTACCCTAGAAGTGTTTCTGTGGCTTTGTAGATAATCTTCATTTTCCATCTGACATCTTTCCCATAGATAAAATATTGCTAGCATCTTGCTATTTCCATGTTCAGACAAACTATACAAATACCTGGTACACACAATATATATTTTTTTAATTATATGTAAATGAGCATCAATACAGTTTTGTTATTGTCATACTATTTCAGAAGACATTAACCTGGAGATGTATGATTATTATTTTCCTTCGAAATTTACGAAATTTACGACTGCCCTGGACTTTGCTGCTGTGTATTCTAACCTGACAAAGGAAGAAACAGATATAATCCTCAGCGCAAAAAAAATCTGTCCTCATTCATAATGGGGACTAATGGATAAAAAACTATAATGACCTGTTTGACATCACTATGGGATCATTAGACTCTGCAGAGTCTTCTGACCTTGTTGGTCTTTTAATACTGTACAACTTAACAGCACACCGCAAAATTGATATTAAGTACATTGGACTGTATAGAGATAACGGGCTCGTGGTGGTGAGGAATTCTACTAGTTTTAAAATAGAGAAAATCAGAAAAATATAATTTAGTGAATTTAAAAATCTAAACTTAAAGATAACAGTCTGTTCTAAATTGAAAAGTGTAAACTTTCTCGGCGTAACTCTAGACTTAGCAAGCAACACATACCAACCTTATAGAAAACCAAATGCTAACCTCTTATATATACACCCGAAGTCAAACCACCCTTCATCCATAATTAAACATATACCCTCATCAACAGAAAATAGAATTAGCATTAACTCCGCTAACAAAGAAATATCCCAACAACACAATGGCTTCTATAACGCTGTCCTAAAAAATAGTGGATACAAAAATGCAAACATTAACTATAGAGACAATTGCACTGGCCTGAAGAAAAAAAACAGGAAAAGAAAAATCATTTGGTATACCCCTCCGTTCAACCAAATGGTTAGTATTAAACTAGGACACAAATTATTATCTTTAATTGATAAACAGTTCCCCACCAATAGTAGGGTTAGTAATATATTTAATAAAATTGAGTTACAGCTGCAATGAAAATCTAGAAAGTATAATAAAAACACACAATATTAAAATCCAGAACAAACCCCCATGCCTAAATAGTATTAATAAAAACCCTACACTTAAATCAGACAATAACAGTGAAAAATTGTGTGATTGTAGAAATCCAGAAGACTGCCCATTAGAAAATAAATGCTGCATCAAATCTGTGGTATATCATCCACTGAGAGTCCTGATACTAATATGATATTCATTGGGTCCACGAAGAATGAATTTAAAGCCAGATGGAGGCAGCATAAGTGCTCTTTCAACAATATAAATAAAAGAAATCAGATTTCTTCTCTATCTAAATATTTTTGGCATCCGAAGGAAATAAATAGGATACCTAAGGTAAAATGGAAAATTATAAACAGGACTAGAACTTGTAAAACTTGGGATGACCCATGCCCTTTGTGCCTCCATGAGAAACTGCACATTAACAAGTTTCTAAATAATAAAAATCTATTAAACAATAGACATGAGTTAACGGTTTTTGGCCGACATCATCAAATTTCTGCTTTGAATAATTAGCTAAAAACAAGCATACAATAAAATAACTTTTATAATCCATAGCCCAAATAAATAGTTTAAATACCCCACAAAAAAAGATAACCCTTTATGAAGTCGCCCAGAAAAAAAAGTCACGGCAGTTTTTATATACACAAATGCCTTTCATAGAGAAATAAAATAAAAAAATAAATAAATCTCCATAGACACGTAAACCAGACTAGGCGAAAACATCTTCCGTTTTAAATTTAGACACCTCCACCTTACCCTGACTTGACATCTATAAAAGTAATTCTATACTGATACAAATTATTAACACCCAACACCCCTACCTATTTTAAACACTTCACCCTGTCTGTTACCATGGAAATTTTGAGTTCAATTATGAATATACTATTAAAACACGTAAATTTCAGAAATAAGTTATTCCAAAAAAAATTTCGCTTGAAGATGGAACAGAGCTTACTTTAATTCAATTTAATTCAAATAATAATATTGAAGTTTTCGGCTGTTGTTTTGAAACATGACACCTCTTATGTAGCGTGTTGGAAGCCTATTTTTAAATAAATAATTATATTTATGCTTCACTTTTGTATAGAGCACTATTTTTTAAAAATAATAACAAAAATACTAAAAGAACTTTGGATTACTTACCTAACCAGTTCTTTCCTATATATTTTCACACACACACACACACACACACACACACACACATACATACATATATATATATATATATATATATATATATATATATATATATATATATATGGATGGATGGCAACTGGTCTTGGAAAAGGACAACTCTGAATTCAAAACCTGCGGAGGATCGTTTGGGAACCTTGTGGCACTTAGTGTACCAGGTCTCTGTATTCGTCCCTTCAAAATTGTGGAAGGTCCTGCACGAAGCCTTCACCACTATAATCAAATCTCATGTGACGTTGGAAACTGACCTGCTTGACCCTCATACGTCGAATTTCGACGGGAGAGTCTATTATATATATATATATATTCTGGACACTTCCCTATATCATGTATTTATCCGTTTCTAATCAGAGTAAATTTAAAAATATAATATACTGTCATTATATTAATATATAATAATTATATGTGCTAAATGTGAATTAATTAAAACATTAAATTTCATACCAATGTTGTAGTTTGATCAAACACCGCAAACTGCTACAAAACTGATTCTAAAAAACGAGTTATTATTCTTCCATAGCCTCGTCATATCGAGACTTTCCTATGGATGTCATGCATTACGCCAAACCTTTTCAGCTAGTTAAACTGTCTGTTGTATACAATCTGCTTTCTGGTATCAATGGTTAAAACTAGCTTTGAGTGAGTGAAGCGTGTGGATCATAACGAAGACCATACTTCTTCGAACATTGTTCACTGGCGCTACAGAAATACAAACTTTACCACATAAAATAAAACACTTCACTTGAGGACTTTCAACAGCTAAAATTGAAATCACATGTAATTCGAAGGAGAAATAATTGTATCACTATTTTGGTTGGTGGTAAAAAATAATCATAAGGCTTGTGAATATCAAAAACGATATACTGATAAATAAATTAACATGAAAATTGTTAATGCTTATTAAGCGAGTCCGAGAAATCAACATGAAGAGAATCGGATAAAATTTAAAATGCCAGTTGGAGGTTAAAATGTTACTTAAGGAATGTTTCTAACTCGAGCCGAAGGACATGAGAGAACAGATGTTCAGTGTCTAATTTCGGGCGGAAGGAAATATAAAACTGACTTGGCCAATCTCTCTGCAGAAGTGTCAGGATCGAAAACAATAACTATCTGATATAATTTTAAAACACACGGCGATATCTTGACAATCTGCCGAATTATTGACACCATAATGTAAGCCGCAAGATTTTCCTTGGGAAATTGTCATTGGATTGAAAGGGAAAAGGCCAATAGTTTATTCAACTTTCAGACCAGAAAAAAGTCAACATAGATATCAATTCACTTATGAGGTGATAACATTTGGAACATTTTTTTTAATTAGTCTTCCGTGGGTGGTTGAGGTGAGAGGTGCAGAAGAAAGATCAAGGAAGAAGGAGGAGCTGCCCGCATCATCTGAAGAGTAGCAGGCACAGACTAGAAACCACTGAGTGGAGATGCTCAGAGGAGGAGGAAGAGGATGTCGACAGAATAATGCCTACAACTGCCAACAGAGAAGGTGGGGGGGCTTCCTAAATGAGAAATAATTAATTTCTTCGGACCAAAAACGATGAAGATGGCAGGGGAAAATACCGAATTCCCCAACTGTGTCACACCACACACAAATTGTTGGCAAATATCCATTAATACGAATGCCTCAATAGAATTTGAGAGATCACTCGAGCGCGACACAACGCACGTGACTATCTGTCACGTGAACCCCCGACATCAGCCTTGAGCCAATCTCACCAAGTCAGCAAAACAAATTTTCCTAAGTCCGCAAGCCAATATATATATATATATATATATATATATATATATATATATATATATATATATATATATATAATTTCGAGTGTTATTTTTTTCCTGTTTTACCTTGCGTCTTCGCCCTGTTTGGACCAGCCCAATACGAAGATACTTACGACGATTCGGTCTTGGTATGATCAACCGAATCACAACGTGGGTCAAGGCAGGTCAGATCAAAGAGATCACCCCATCGATCAGTCATGATATTAGAAGTCTTGAGCAAACAGGGATGGTATAGTGGGTCAATTAGTTCCCGTGACCCCATAACATTGACTCTAATGTCGTTACATAATGACAGGATTAAAATATTGATGGGCCGATTTCAAAATGACATTACTTTGGAACATTTGTACAGAGGACATTTTCCTAGAGACGTAAAGACTGCAGAAAGACAGATAATGTTGTCTTTATTCATATTCGCATTTTTCAAATGGAAGACCCATTTTCTTTTTGCTAGTCATTTTATTGGCTAATACTTTTCCTTCGAACTTTTTCTATCTACCGTTTACCTTCAGGACGTCAGCGATCAATGTTCTTCACAATTTCCTCTCCTTTTTACCATATAGTATATTGTGCCTGTTTATTATCACTCCTGAACCCTGTTCTGCCATCGATTTATACAAGCTCGTTTGGTAGGTTTTGCGCTTTTTAAGTCCCAATTGTATTCATCACGTTTTGTGACTGTGAAATTTTTCATGCAAACTTTTCTAAACATTTGTCCTAGAATTTTCCACCGATTCTTTCCGATGTTATGTATAACTGCCATTTTTGTTTCAATTTTTTTTTCTAAAACTTGGTCTTTGCTGAAATGTTCAGTCCATGGTATTTCAACTCCCTTCTGTAGAACCACATTTATATCGTCTTAAGTTTCATTTCATCTGTGTGGAGAGTGTCCAGTATTCATTGGCATATAGGAGGACAGATATTACCTTACAGTCCACTAATATTTTCTTTATTTCTAACGAAGTTTTCCTGTTTCTTAAAACCTTTCTTTGTTTTTGGAAGTCTCTTTAACTACAATAATGCACCATAGGATTTCGGTGTCCCACTTCCCACTCTCTGTTAAACACTTCACATATATTTAATTTTTTGTAATTCAGATGTTGGGCTGTTCTTTTTGTTGTTGATCATTTTTCTGATGTTTCCTCCTTTCTTGATGCTTTCCTTAACTACCTTCCCTATGAGTTCATGTGGTTACATTTTTGTTTCTGCTATTAATAATGTGTCATCTGCATATTTGTGTTAACAAGATCGACAGCACCATCTTTATTAAAAAAAAGAAGACTGATGCAGATCAAGGATATATCCCCCCCCCCAAAAAAAAAATAATAATTTGCATCAATTGGAAGGAAATTAGAATACGATAAGTAATTGAGTAAATACAAGTTTTTCAATAGATAGAAATTTATATTATATTAAATATTGTCTAGAGTTTAGACATAAAATCTTCGGAATCAATGTTTGAATAAAAGCGCTGTCATACTTCACACATCCTCCGATACAGTCTCAGAATAATTACTTGTATATTATGTATTCAATCAACTCCATGTTGTCAGTTTCGAGGGACAACACCATAATAAAGGTTGAATGAAAATTATTTATTTTAATTATTATGTATTTATTCCTATATTCTTAGATATTATCTTTGTACATTTGACCTATTTTACGATTATATTTAATAGAGTTTACTGATTCTTTCTCATCTTCTGCAATATGTTGAGTAAACGTTATGACATTTTGATCGATTCCTGTGTATATATTTTCCCAGTATTCCTTATTTCATTAGGGGAAATCTATAGAAGTATTTTATTCGATTGTGTACCTTCAGGAGTGCAACTCATTGCACTTCCTTGGTCAAATGTTTTTTTGGGTTTTTTTTTTGTTTTTTTGGGGGGAGTTTTTTTTTTTTTTGTTTTATACTGATATGAAGTGTAGCGATTATATTGAATAAGTATCTGGGTTTCCTGCTTAGACAAGACAATTTTTCTCGTATGGTTTCATATTGCACATTTATAAATCTAAAATTCGTCCGTGCATTGAATATTTCTGTCATATTTGTCCAGGCACTCGATCTATATATCTTGAGATTCTCGACAATATTCACTTAAGAATCTATTTTGATTCTGACATATCCTCTCGACTTCAGTCTCTTTTCCACTTTGACATGTTTTCTTTGTCATGTCTATAAATATTTTAATGGCAATTGTTCGAATGATCTTTCCTTCTTGGTAACTCGATTGTAAGAATTTAGGCGTACTACTAGATTGTCACATTTTTCATTGTTGAAATCACTAGATCTATTCTATTAGTTTAATTGTTTTTCGCACTTGTCAACTTTGGAACTCTCTTGCGAAATTTTGACTCCATGCCGCTTACAGTCTTCAAAAAGTAAAATGTAAAATTAATCGACATATATGCATTCCTGTTTAATGGAACACAAAATATCGTTCTTAACTTTACATTTGAATTTGCTTTTATTGTCCTTTCTCCTCAAAAATATTTCATCTCTTCCACTACCGGTAAGCCTATGCGTGTTTGTGGTATTATCGTTTTGTTAGAAGTGAAATGATTAAAAAGTATTGCTTAAGAAAATCCTTGTGCTAAACCATCTCCACCGATTGTTTCCCTTAAATCAATTCGATTTTTAAATACTTTCCTTTCCTCTATTTCATTTGAAAATCTATTTTCATTTTCATTTTATCTTGAAACAAACTGATTTCTTAATTCTAATATTACTTAGTCCTATGTTTTTATTTTCTTAACTTTATGTTCTTTTCAATATTTCCATTACTAATTTGCTTAACTTATAAGCTAAAATTTCCTTGATTTGCTTACATAAAACGACATTTATTACCACTCAAATACCTGTTATCTATTTACTTTGCAGACAGACGATTCCATTTTGCCGAGCGTTCGTAAAGCAACCGTCTCGAAAAGGATTCTAGTTTTAATTAATTTATTTTCCTTTTACATTGACCCAATAGATTTTCTCCAGTTTTCTTTCTCTCATGAATTAATTGATATGTCGTTTTTTGTTGTTCCTTGTGTTTTTGTTTTTGTTTTTTTTGTTTTTTTTTTTTCGTATTTACTTGTGAATACCCTGTAAGGAACGTGATAGTTTCAACAAGCGGTTAATTTTTATTTTGCTTTATAATTTATTTTTGTAATTTCATTCTCCTCGCTTCTACCTTCAACTCTTCCATTTTAATTTTTTACCATGATGGCGTAACTTCGTTTTCTGTTTATTCATGTAGAAGTAATGCATTATCTCGGACATATAATCAGACTAATCCAAAAACTAGAATATCGTGCTTCTGCTCTGTGTTACTGACACTTACATACATTTCATATGTTTTTCTTTTTGTGATCATATCTTCGAATCTGCGAAACTAATTCAAACCATTCATTCCATTGATTGGCACCTAAGATCCCATAATCTGTAAGCTTATCTCTTCAGTGCCTATTATGAGCTATTGTTAAGTATTTTGTCGACGAAGTGATGCATGAATATGGTTTGATATGAGAATTGTATCTCTGCTTCTATTAGATAAGTGGTATCTGATTAAGCTTTTCATTCGCATTCATACATTCGCTTTTGGTTGGAGAGAGAAGCGAAGATAATTCGTCGGCTTGATTTTTGCGTTTGTTAGGTGAAGAGAAGTTAAATCGTCTGTCAAAAGGAAATCTTACTCATTGATCGAAAGTTATAACTTGGTTAATAACATTACATTAATGGATTTGATCGATAGTCAGGAAAATATCCGAGTAAAGTATTGAATAGATACCATTTTCTAACATGATCGGGAAAAGAATTCGCAAAGATAATTCAGACAAATCCTATCGCTTTTCGTAAAGGTTGTGCTCAATCTGCAGTAGCGCCAATTAAACTGGAGAGCACGAATATTTGTTTTATAAAAAACAAATAATTTTTAAATCCCAATTTACCATGATTATAGTATTTCTAGTGCATGACACATAATAAATTTAAAGTAAGAATAAAAACATAGAAATCCGCAGTTTTTTAGATATTACTTCCACTTCTGTGAAAAAAGAAAAATAATTCTTTATACTAAGATTTCATTATTGCATTTTCAAACGGTTTTTACTTTGTCGTCAATTTTGACAAAATTCCAAAATTGCTATTAATGGTCATAGAGACACTGGCTTTGATTTCTCATAGACCATATATATTGATTTAGATAGGACACTATCCCACTCTGACTAAGCTGAACATCATCTCCCAACATACAATTTATTCATACCTTGCCAATCAGGTAGCATTGGATGATGTCCGAGGAAATGTTTAGAACGTTCACTTTCCGACCACGAAATCTGATTTCAAATCTCGCAATGGTCGACATATCAGGATGTTAATGGTCTATGTAGGTGATCCCAGCGTGCGGTACATTTGAAGAACCCGTAAACTATATCCAGACAGAACTATTTGTAATGCTTGAGCTAATACAAAGTCATAAATCATCGATGAGTGAGCGTATTGGTCGTGTTCTAATTATGGATTATTACAGTATAAACTACTGGTCGATTCTGTGGGTGTTGTATAAAAACAAATGTGCCTGAGCACATGTCTGCAATGGATTGGCTAGACACCCTAGCAGATGAACATAGCATGACAGTGGCCGATTCTATATATCCATTGCTATTGAACTAATACTAATCTCTATTTACTTTATAACACAAATATTTCAAAATGTTATACACAAACACACACACACACACACACACACACACACACACATATATATATATATATATATATATATATATATATATATATATATATATATATATATAAACGCACAGAATGAGATTAGTCATTATGACTTTAAAGAAAATGTGTAAATATGTCCGCAGTTGTGAAAGTAATATGTATATGTTTAGTATATAATAGTAATATAAATATATCAGTCACTAATGAACATTGTCTTTTAACAGTTTCCAATGTATAGCTATTTATTTCAAACACTGCCTGGAGATTTCCAGAAAGTTATTTCTACAAAATGAACAGGAGATGTCCTAAATAATTGTTAGAAGATTGATATTAATAAAAATATTTTTGTCAAAAATGTACGAAAAAAGAAAACAGTGAAAATTCGAATGTTAACAAAGCTGTTATATCGACCAACTTAGGCTCAAGATAAATGCTATCAGGAGATTGTTAAAAACGTAGACATTGCGGTTGCGTCCATTGATAAAAAGTTGGATATTGAGTGCGCTTTGTACAGAAAAGATACGTTGCCATGTCATTGATGTTAGATAAAATAAAACCAAAACTGCACATATAATTTTCGCGTCCAAACTTGTACAGTTCAGTCATGATTACTTAGCATATATTAATGTTTGTTTAAATGGTTACTTCGTATGTAAAGGTTGAATGAACGGGCGCATACATTTATCGTAGAAGATTATGAAATAAGTTTATTCTTATACAGAATCACATTTATTAAGGCAACCTATTGCAACTAAAGATATAAGTTATTGTTTTGTTTATTTTTAATAAGTTCATCCATTTGATTTTTAAACATATTCTTTCTATGTTAATATTATATAAATATTACTCGGTGTCTTTTTTTCGGAAAGAGATATTGTTTTCCATCTAATTTTTATAATCTTATACCTGGTTTAATGATCTTTCTTTTGTTTACTGTAATTAAATCTGTTAAATTTTGATTCATGCAATTTCAATTAATTTTCAATTAAAATGGAATATTCTATTCAATTATGACAGTTATCTATGTGGTAATTATTATGTCTACAGCATACTTATTATAAAACCAAGGTTGTGTGTGTGTCTGTACGTTTATATATTGGATCGGATTTCCTACATTTTTCAACGGATTTCAAGAAAACTTTATAGGACTACGTAAAACTACCTTGCGGTGGTTCTGACAGCGCCCAAAATAGGAAAACACAATTGTTTTTGCACCAAATCAATTTGAAAACACGATTAAGAGGCATCGCGAGAATGAAAGGGGGATAACTCATATCGAGTTAAACTTATAAAACCCAGGTTGTTTGTGTGTGTGTCACTTTTTGTTTTGGCAGGTAGTGTTTCTTATTGTCTTGCGCCCTTTTTTTCTTTATTTTTATATTCAGAATGCTTTAAAAATTCCATTTACAAGACAATTGTTTATAATAAAATTCTATTCAATCAGGAGACTCATAACGATTGAAAACAATGTTTTTGTTTGAGTTTGGGTTTGACCAATTCATAAAAAAAAAAGAAAAAAAAAACTAATTATGATATGCGTGTTCGTCAACCTTAAACAATAATCGTTGTCAATTTTATTTTTCAGTCTTTATGATGGTGGATACTTGATCTAACTCTTCCTGTTACATCCCCGGGCAACTACGGGCTCTACTGCTAGTTTCGTATAAAATCGTTTTGTATGTTGCACTTGAAGGCTTTTCACATAGTATCATGATTATATATATATATATATATATATATATATATATATATATATATATATATATATATATATATAACTGCGTCTAGAGATTATATGCAAAGCGGTATTGTCAAATATTTTATGTAAAATTCATAGACATATGTTATCCAATGAAATAATTTGTTCTATTGAATTGATAAGTGAGTAAGCATCAAAGCAATTAAGTCCCAATTTTCAGTTTCAGATTGATATTTAGTATTTTTTCAGTTATACCAATTTGCAGTGTCAAGAGATTATTTGCGAGAACTAAAATTTAGTATTATGGCTCGTTACAAAGAACTAACAATGAATGAAACGAACTATATAATCAAAGAAATTAACAAAAGAAAGTCTTCGCTTCAAATTTCTAAGGATTTGAAAAGGAATCATCGAACAATCAAGAAAAAATGTCAGGAAAAAACGTCTCAGGCTGAATTCAGGAATTTAACAAAGCGAGATCTATCACATATCCTAAGAGAATTAATAAGAAACCCAAATGCGTCAAGTGCGTTCATATTTGAGGCCGCTGGAGCTCCTATGGTGTCAAGGGAAACAAGGTGTAAAGCAGTAAGGAAGTTTGCTGATGTAAAAAAACAAATAAAGAAACCCATTTTAACAAAAAAAACATAAGGCAAGAAGATTGCAGTGGGAAAAAATACATGAAAACTGATTTCAGTAAAGTTCTTTTTACAGATGAATCAAGGATCATCCTCGATGGGCCCGATGGATGGGCTCGAGGATGGGTTTGCAAGCAACATGACTCAAGAAAGTTTTTTAAACGCCAACAAATCGGCGGTGAAATCATGATATGGGCTGGGATTATTGGTAATGAGACCGTGGGTCCATTTAAACCGAAAGATGGGGTTAAAATGAATTCCAAAAGTTTCTGTGATTTTCTAGAGCAATATTTCTTTGAATGGCTTGATAACCGGTCTTTAGCCAAGCGTAGATCTACGATCTTTATGCAAGACAACGCACCAAGTCATGAATCAATGTTTACTAAATCCTGGTTGAAAGAAAAGGGATGTGTTGAAGATTCTTTTATGGACTGGCCTTCAAATAGCTGTGACTTGAATCCCATTAAGAACCTGTGAAGCATACCGAAGAGAGATAATTATTCTAATGGAAGGCAATTCAACAGAAACTGTGACCCCTGGGAGGCAGTTAAAGTTGCTGCAAACAACTTACTAGCGGCTACAATTGCAAATCTAACATCAGTTGTTGACAATAGGCTGCTAAGAGTTATTGAAAAAAGGAGCATTTGTGCAATAAATTTTAGGAGGTTCTTATTATTTTTTGTTAATATATCTTTTATTTTTAAAATAAAATGTTTTTATGTTTTTCTTTTAAGAAATTGACGAATTTGTTCTAAAAATCTTTTCATATTATTTTTTACATTAGTTTTACAAGGTATAATAATGTAAATGTATCAGAATAAATAGTTGCAAATAAACTACTGACAGTCAAATTAGTCTGTTTTGTTAAATTAGTAAAATTTTTCCCAGCCAAAACCAATAGTTTTCTCTATCACTATATATCTGAGTTAATAATATTGAGTAGACTCTAAACAATATCATACTAGGACTTTTAACATTAAAGATGCGACTCTTTATACCAATTCATAACTTGCATATAATCTCTAGACGCAGTTTATATATATATATATATATATATATATATATATATATATATATATATATATATATATATATATATATATATATATATATATCATCCTTATGTAGTTATGTAGTTCATAATGATAGTATTTACCACATTTACTATTTGAAAGTTGAGGTATTTTATTGCATTATATTAGAATAATCCCCAAATGTTATTCGGATTTCTCATTTAGTATACGGTTAATCAATTCGTGGAGCCTTTAAACCTTATATATTATGGTAACAAATTACGGAAAGAAACGACAGAATGCTGTGTTTTGACATATATAGATTATATCTGAGAGCTAAAAATACTCACATATTTTTTATAGTAAATCTTAAGACTTTGCATATTTTTCTACTTATTGGTAAAAGCAAATTTTCCAAGACTTTATTAACTTAGGCATCTATTTTATATGTCAAGTTCTTCTAAGTGTCTAGTTCCATCTGAACGTGTGTGATCATGTCTCGCGACAATTTCCTATTATTTCTATTTCTAACTAGGCTACGTATTTTTACCATTCTTTCCCGGCCCTGTTTGCTATCAGCTTACACAGTCTTGTGTTTTACACACTGTTTTCATTTCTCGATCATTCCTTCAATATGTATCATTAGTGTAAAATCTTCAAAGCCTATTTCCACATTATGCATCCTGCAAAATGACTATATTACTGATTCTAAGTATAAGGTCTGTTTATGTTTCCACTTTTTCTAACCTTTCTTTTTACATGTTTAATTCATATAATTTTCAGCTTCGTAGCCACATCCTTGACTTGAAGCCTTGTCGCCACATCCTTGACTCGAAGCCTCGTCGCCATCTGAAAGAAAATCGTTCCTGTAGATCACTCTCGTTTTATATTTAATTCAAGTTAAGATTTTAATTCAGTTACTCGCAAAGCGAACAGTTAATATTACTTGAACAATGAACGAATGGAAACCCGTTGCTATCACAAACGGGATCAGAAAAATGAAGATAAGTTTCTGTGAGCATATATGTAATTGATATGGTCGAATTTACTGATATGTCATTTTCGGAAAAATACTTAAATACATATCTGTAAACGCGCAAGATATTAATAGAATATCATTGTATCATTGCAATAGAAACAC
The DNA here is from genome assembly GCA_963932145.1 of Acanthosepion lycidas. Lineage (NCBI taxonomy): Eukaryota > Metazoa > Mollusca > Cephalopoda > Sepiida > Sepiidae > Acanthosepion > Acanthosepion lycidas. The sequence goes on from OZ010574.1 coordinate 145,659,270, forward strand.
ATGTTCAATGTAAAGAAATTAATTAGTTACATTTATTACACAACAGACAAGAGCGGAAAATGAGATTCCGTTATTTTCTTACTTGTAGATATGTGTGTGTATGTGTGTTTGTGTGTGTGTTTGTGTGTGTGTCTTTAGAAATTTTTCGAACGGCAGTTGATGGGTGGTTTTTAAGATTACGTAAAACTTTATATATTTCCTCATGGGAAAAACATTCTTTTTCCTATCTTTTGCCATAATCTATAGTAAGACTCTTCTTATTTCCATAGAATCGTGGTAGGTTTAGCTCGTTGACTTTCTTTTTGATTAAATTCATTTTATTTCCGGTGTTTGGCCACTCACTAAAACAAAGATGCAATGCTTCCATTCCCGCCAAACATTCGCCATTTATAATCCGACATTTTTCATAAATATATAAATGGAGGTGTCTGTCTATGTACGAAATTTACATCTGCGTCAGAAAAATATTTACCATCTGCTCTCTTTGCTTATATCTGAAATATCTCTGTCTCTCGGTCTTTTCCTATTAGCTATGACAAAATACACTGCTAAGCAAGATGGCCTCCAAATTTGGAAAAAAATCATTCATATATAAATAGCAATATTCTTTTATAAATAAACATATGTATTGAAGAATTTCCGTATATAAGAATGAAATTTGTAGGAATAGATATAGACATAGCTATACATATGCACAAAAAATGAGGATCTGCAGGAATCTTTTTTTATGTGCTGTTTCCTCTCATTCCGAAGGCTTTTATGGCTCTCCACAATTTCCTGCTCTATGCAGTTCTTAATGCCTTCATCATATTATTTCTCCTAAACTTTGTTCCGCCATTCATTTACACAAGCTCAATCAATAAGTTATGCTTTCTTTTCCTCTCTCCAGTCTATCCTTTGAGTTAAAGATCTTACAAGGCCTCTTTCCTCATTATGTTCCCATGAAATGTCAAATGTCTCTTCCTGATGCTAAGTATAAGTTTCATTTTGTTTTCTTCTCCCTAAAACTTCGTGGGTGGTCACAAATATTCGATCCACGGTATCCTCAGCATCGTCTTGTACAAAACGTTTCTTCTGCCTTGAGTCTCCACTTTATCAGGGAGGAGATTGACCAGCATTCACTAACTCATCAAAATGAGGAAACATCTTTATTTATTTTAGAATCACATATTAGAGGAGTTGAGATATTTTCAGCTGACCTTATTCCTCTCTCATTCAAACAACCGTCAATATGAAGAATCGATTTGCTCAAGGACCCGTGTGTATTTATTACATCGGAGTAACAACACTCCCTCCCATCTCTCCGCGTCGCCCTGAATATTGATGTCAATTTCGAAAACTCTCCGTTCTGGATATTCCGACATTAGTTCAGCCTGCTCAAAATCGTCGTTATTTTCTAACCTAATTAGTAAGATTTGCATAACCGGAAAAAAAGATGTTGCTCGCAAGTTTCGGTACCTGGGACAATGAACTAAGCGAATTTTATTTTTTTAATATATTTTTATTTATTTAATCTTATTTTTATACATTTATATATTTTTGCTAGATGCATATTGGTGTTAATAGAAATTCCTGAATATAATTATAGGCTTATGGCCATATGACGTTTAAACACGATCACTGAAGTTAACAAACGTTAAATCTGGTCAATATCTTGACGGCTTATCGCTTGGGAATATGAGGTACTGTCATTTTGGATGTGCAGATCGTATATTGCATGACGGAACGGAATTGGAAATAAGAGAGCTCAGTTCCAAAGCCAATTAGTTTCTTTATATTCACTTACACAAAAAGCTACGAATCCGCCACTTTTCCCTCCATCTATGGGTTAATTACTACCAGTAAATCATTATTGATTTGAAAAATTCTTAAAATCTAAATAATGTTTATCTGGTTTTAAATAACATGCAAAAATGTGATAAACCGTAAAAAATTGATAAATCAATTAAACCTAATTATATTATTTTTCTAACAATAAGGATTATGGATGCACATTCAAAATCTAGATCATCTGAGGCTGAAAGGTGAACTCTCTGCTGACATAGTTCTCAAGCAGATTTGTACGATTCGATAACTCTATAACAAAACTAGTAATTTTTGATACTGTCGGGTAAGCACTAAATTGCCTTGCCAAAGATATCTTTAGGGATTAAGATTCACACTGCGAAACGTATATTCGTACCCTCGCTAAGGATGCTAAAAGAATGGTCGGTACCTTCTATTTCTTCAGAAAATATCTAATTCTTTCATACTCTAATTTCAGTTTTTAATTGATTATCTTTTTTGGGGATTGGTTTGTTTATTTATTTACTTGGATGAATTTAGGTTAATTTATTTTACTTGTATATTTTCTCTTTTCAGTTTTCGATTTTTAAGTAACGTAGTATTTATTTATGTTTTAATTCTATTTTTTTATTGTTTTTTGTTTATTAGTATATTTATTTGTTTTTATTTTATTTTTTCAGTTTTTTTAATTTTTTAGGTTACGTAGTAAAAAGGTATTTTCATGTCTGCATTTTGAGATGAGCTCGGATCTTTTGTTTAATAATTTATTTTGGTCGGGAAAGTAATTATAGCTATTTTTTCCTCCGAGCAAAGTTTGCAAGTTTTTGATTGGTTATTGTAGGCTGATGATTTTTTCCTTATCTTCCAAGATATTTTTGGTGTGATGTTCGTTTTGTTTTTAATTTTCCAGATATACTTAGAAAGCATTGTACTGTTTGCATATTTACTATTTGTGAAAGATGTTTTGTGTGTATAATTTCTTTGTTTCCAGGGTCCTTCAGTTACTCCTATGTATACTTTTTCTTCATTATCTGGTGATTTTATCGTGGCTTGGTATATTACGTTGTTTTGTAAACAATTTCCGTTTAAGGGACATTCGTTCTTTATTCTGCAGTTGCACGTGGGTTTAATTTGTTCGTGTGGTTTGTTGATAATTTTCCTATTGTGCTTTTTTATTATTTGTGCCATGCTCTCGGTGCAGCTGTAGCTGATTTTTACTGTGTTTTTGTTGAATATCTTGTGTAAGGTGCTTGATTCTGGGAAGTTTTTGTGTAAGAGTTTGAAGAATATTTTTCCTACGTTTGTTTTTACGTTCTTGCTGTACGGTGGGTTGACCATATGATATTTCTTCTTCTGTTGGCCTTTTTTGTATTCTGTGGTGAGTATGTGAGTATTGCTGGGAATCCGCTATCTTTTAGGGTTGTTTCATAAGATAATCAATTAAAAACTGTTCCCGCCAAAATAATACTTAGAATGAACTACAACAATCAACCCCAAAACTGAACAAATAGCTTTAATTAAATTCACAAACCGAAACAAAACTGTTAAATAAGGGATATAAACAAATGTTTACTACATTAATAAATAAATAAATAAATAAATAAATAAATAAAATAAGAAACAAAAAATTAAAAACAATCAACATATTTTGACCTAAATAGATAAACAAACGACTTCCGGTGAAATAACCGCCATAACAGAATACCCACAATGCACCACTAACCCGTATATATATAAATAGCCGAGAAAAATAACAGCATATGTGGCCTGACGATTGCATATAGCATGAAGCAGACTGTCGCCTCTAAGTGTTGACTTCTATGTTCACTTTTATATTTACACACGCTCTATCTCTGATATTGAGCACTTTATTACATAAATATAGCACACCTTAAGACTATATTTCTTCATATATGTATATATATATATATATATATATATATATATATATATATATATAATTATTTTATTTGAATTGTTGTGTATAATCATTTCCTTCCGAGACCCAATCAGAGACCTAAGGTCAGAAATGGCATTGCCGTTGGACTTTTTTCTAAAATAAAAATAAATATTAAAAAAAACTTACATTTTCCATTGATATAGCTATTCGTTGAGTGTGACCTGTAATTTTTTATTTATTTTTTAAAAGTAATGGCTTCCTGTGATCAATTTAAATGAGTTTGTAAAAACGTATTCCAATCCAACCTTTTTTCTCTGACTCATTTTTGAGATTTCAGCTCTAAGACCCTTGTATCTTGATAGTTTTTTAAGCTTTTCAAATATACATTACTGTCTACAGTAACTATCATTTCAATAACATAGCACGTTCTGTTCTTGTCATACATGATCGCTATGTCTGGACGATTATTCTGTGTATTACTACTACTACTACAACTACTACTACTACTGCTACTACACTTATTATTATTAACCTTTAATGCGTTGCATACATAGCATATAGATTGTACTTTATGCCATGATAGATCATAATATTAGTGTATGCGTTTGTATTGGCTTTACCTGTATGCCTATTATTCTTTATACTAAACACGAATTATAAAAATATTAGCATAACGTCATGATTGCTGACACAGTATATGTCATATTCATTATTTATATAGCACATTTTCTCCATCTAGTTTCATGTAATTTAAATGTATATGATATTATACTATATAATTATGATTCATACAATCTGGAGACTTAATACATATATACACAGGAGAATGCTTTTTCAAAATAACTTTTTCAAACGCCGAATACATACATACATATATATATATATATATATATATATATATATATATATATATATATATAGGTATGTCCACTAGGTCACGTAAAAAAGCGGCATATCACGATTAAAAATGACTCATAAATCAACGAAAACAAAGTTTTGTTTAAATTTGTTGTTATTTAATTGAAAGCTAAAGCATTAAATTTATTATTTACACTAAGTAAAATATTCTGAAGTCTTTTAGATAGAAATTATATAGATTGGAATGTCAAATATATGCTCGATTTTTGTTTAATTTTCTTAAAAGCGGATATTTTCTTAAATTTTAAGAAATTTGTAAACAAACAAAATTTTGAATTTAAACTTCTTCCTAAAATAAATTTATATATTTTTGACACGTTATTTGAGTAAAATTAGAAAATTTAAAGTTAAAATAATCTGATATGAAACAAACAGTACTTACTTATAGCTTAAAAAATTTGTATCCAAACATTTCTTAACGATGTGTCTGAAATTTTTGCATGTCTTTCATCGATTTCGCAATTGACGAGGCGATGACAGACAGCTATGGATGATCAAAATTGACAAATTTTTAAATTAGGCGAACGCCGTTTTTCGTTTTTAACTAGTACTTTTTAAATATTAACATTTTTATTCAGCAATTATGTACTATTTTTTTTATTTTTTTATTTCATACTTTCTTAATTAGACAATTTTTTAAATCATTACATAATTGTTTAAACTTTTCTTATTAATTAGATAATTGTATATAAACTTTTCTTATTCAAACTTTTTCATTAGATAATAATTTTTTAACCTTTTTTTTTTTAGATAATTGTTTGAAGTTTTTATTAGATACTAATTCTTTATTTTTTTAATTATATAATTGTTTAAATTTTTTAAATGCATAATTCTTTAAACTTTTTTATTATTTAGGTAATTCTTTAAACTTTTTTATTATTTAGGTAATTCTTTAACCCTTTTTTATTATTTAGGTAATTCTTTAACCCATTTTTTATTATTTAGGTAATTCTTTAAACTTTTTTTTTATTATTCACGTAATTCTTTAAACTTTTTTTTTTATTATTCACGTAATTCTTTAAACTTTTTTTTATTATTCAGGTAATGTTATTGTCTTGGTTTCCGTTTCTCTTACTTTCTCAATCTTATGTTAAATTAATTAATAAGAAAAAAATTATTTCAATGAAATATTATCCAAAATAAAAGAAAATACTTTAAAGAAAAATATTTAATAAAAAGTAATTAAAAATAATTACAACTTTTAAAATTTGAAAAGAATTTCTGCAAACACGTTAATGATGTGGATCTGAACTGGACAGAGAAGAGAAATAACTGCGGTGCCAGACAACACAAATCACGTGACATTTTTATGTCGCGTATACATTTTCATACATAGAAATTATGAACGTTTTTCAATAAAAATTTATTTTTAAAATTATTTCTGCTTAAACGAGTGTTATGTGCTTTTCAAAGTTCGATTCGTAAATTTACATTTTCATTACCGTTATCATTACATTGCGTGCACGATTGAAATAAATAATTTTAAACGATTTTTGAAGTATTAAGACGTTAATGAATAAATTTTTAAAATCTGGAAAAAATTTGAAAAAAATACATTATTCATCGAAAAATTTTTATTTCTTCACAAAATAATGTCCTTAGTATAACGTATCTACAAAAACAGGTGGAAGCTTTTCTAATTAATTAAATTAGATACTTTTTACATTTTTTTTTTACAATTCAAATCTGATTTTCTATAAAGTAGCAAATGTTTGACAAAAAAAAATTGGTGATTTACTTTCTACAATGATTCCTGTTTATAACTAATAAAAAAAATCCCGGGAACTCTGATTTAATTTCTCGAAATTTCATGAAAATATGTAAGTGGGTGGAAACATGTTAAAAAAAAAATCTCTTTTTAACAAGATTTTCTGAAAAAAAAATTTTTTTAAATAATTTCATTCATTTCTGAATAAGTCCTGAAAGTTTCATTAAAATCCAACAATTATTTGATTTTTGCAAGAATTTCCTAATTAACGTGTGTTTTCCTCGGGAAAAGCGCAAAATAAAACAAACCTTTTTTTAGTCTTATCGCGCTGTCGTAAAAAAAAACATAATTTTTAACCAAAATTTTCTACGTGTTAGAAAGGAGTAAAAAATTTCAAATAATATTTAAAAAATACTTTGGTCTTTCCTCTTTCATAACAACATAAACATATTGAGACAAAACTTTGTTTTCGTTGATTTATGAGTCATTTTTGATCGTGATAGGCCGCTTTTTTACGTGACCTAGTGGACGTACCTATATATATATATATACATATATATATATATATATATATATATATATATATATATATATATATATATATATATATATATATATTTATATATATATATATATCTTTATATATATATATATATATATATATATGTGTGTGTGTGAAAAGTGTGTGTATATAAATATAAATAAATATATATATATATGTGTGTATAATTATTTATATATTATATGCGCGGTACTTATTAGAAAGCGCTCAATATCAGAGATAGAGCTAACATATATGGTTGGATAGATGTGAGCTTGTGAACCTGGGTTTCACGCTTTAGCGATCGTCAGACAAACTCTGACGATCGCTAAAGCGTGAAACCCAGGGTCACAAACTCACATCTATCCAACCATATATATATATATATATATATATATATATATATATATATATATATATATATGATATAAAAAACAGATATGATCAAACATATATATATATATGACTTATTACGTACATATAAAGGCGAGCAAATAAATATTTATTTATCAGTCGTGTAAACAAAACAGTGATCAATGTAGTTTAACTTAGCTATAATGTATACATTACACATTAAACTACGTTTACAGTACATCACAGAGTTTCATGGCTTTGTCAATCATCAGGTACAAAAAGTTAGAAACTGTTCAATAAGGTTGTATTTTTTTAATTTCTGGGTCTCATGGGAAGAACTCTACATTGTGTGTGAAGTTGAAGATTATTATAAATATAATATATTATTGGGGTATAAATTGAGAAAATATGGTGTTGGTAGGAGGATATCATAAAATAATACTAAGTTTAATAAATATATAATCCGTTAATGTATATTGAATCAATGGATAAGTTTATTGCAAAGCAAACTAAAAAAAGTTGCTAGTTAGCAAATAAAAAGCGTGGGTAGGCAAGCAAGAATATATGTTAAAGAAAAGAAAATATAAGCAATAATAAAAAGAAATAATATGAAATAAAATAAAATATAAATGCTAGGTTAAAAATCGTTAAACGCTAGGATGGTGCAAGGGAGGTACATGATATATAAAAAAAGAAATATTAAATAAATATTAGAGGCATGTCATTTGGGGGTATTACACAGTTGATAGGATAATTACTCTAACCAGCATCGAAATATTTGAGAAGAAATTTCTGGTTACATTCAGTGTCTTAAAAACGAAACTAGTTATATCCCATTATCGCCGACCGGACCTCGAACTACCACCAGAGTCACGATGAACGGATGTTCCCTCGTGGAAGCACCGTGCTTTTAAAGATTATTGGACCTCAAACACCTAGCTGACCTCAGGTGGAACTCACACATAAGATCCATTGCTAAAGATGCATGTAAAATGGTCCGCACCCTGTATAGCTCAGGTAGGTACCCGACTCCACCTGCTATCCTCTAACTTTTCCAGAGCCAGATCACGCCAAAAAACAGGATACCTTTTACATTTTTATGCATCAGCTTTCCATAATTCCCTCTCCAACATTGGTAGATTGAAAAAGCGTCTCCGAGCGCTAGTGAGTGACATATTATTCTCCACCATGCAACCTCTCTCTCATAGGCGCGATGGGGCAATCCTCTCGCTGTGCTATCGAAATACATTATTTAGTTCCGCCTGTTCAAACCTTCACGGCAAGAATATATAATGCTACGTACATGTTCGCTATCCTAATCACAAACATCAACTTATGCGACACGTTGTTTGTACGCTCTAAAAATTATCAATAAATTTATTAAACATAATTTCTATTCATTTCATAAGACACGTTTAAGTTTACAAGCACATTTCGTACCCAAATATACCCAGTGTGTATGTGTGGTTGTGTGTGTGTGTGTGTGTGTGTGTATATATATATATATATATATATATATATATATATATATATATATAAATATATATATATATATATATAGCGTGAGAGAGATAGTTCACACATCCAAAGCTCGTGCTCGGCATGCCATTTAACGTGGCGATAAATCAACTCGTGACCTTCGTATTCTTTTGGCAATGAGGAAAACCCATACAGAAATATTTGCGGAACTGGCTACGGTGAGGATGCTTTCCCATATCACTACAATCTTTTCCATGTATGCTGCAAACTTGCCAGAACTTTCCATTTAACATTATATGCAGAGCTTTTCTTTCTTTACATATATATCCCTTGTTTAAATATATATTCCTTATTTTCAGAATTACTTTTAATTATTTTTACATGTTTTCGACCTGTTTAATAATTTTGTTAATCCCTAAAATAAGCCATATTCTTTAAAACTGCCTCATTTTTGAACTTAGAAATATCTAGTTGTTAAATCTATTGTAATATGGTCACTATTAAGCATTGCATGGTCTAATCTAAAAATGGATCCTGATTATATGGTCAAATTCAGGAAGTTTAACTTATTCCCGGAAAATTATTTTATTTATTATACCGGATGTTTCTTGTTTGGTGTATATATTTATGTTATATGCTGTTTTATTGTTTTCACTATAAAAGGTGTATTTGCTCATAGTATAATTAGCTTTTAGTATGACTTATGTATGTGTTAATTTTATACGCTGTCAAAATTGAATAGTCCATTATTTTTAGCTATTGGCAAGAGACATTAAACTCCTCTATCTTCTCTTTCTTTTACCTTTCTTTTTAGCCAAATCTCCATCTTAAGATCTTTTCACTTAATGATAATATAAAAATAATTCATGTTATATTTATTGTAGCTGAATTTTTGGCGATTGACTTATCAAATTCTACAGTTCGATACAGTAAATCAGAAAAATGGTGCTTTTATCGCAGTCACCCTGGCATCTCGACATTTTGGCTGAGATCAAAATGCAATATCTATTATTGTCAGCTAAACCAGATTCTGTCTCGCCACTTCTATCTTCCCTTATTTCTTTAAATTTCGTACTGAAAGTGAGTAGTGCCTTTTCCTCTCTTTCCTCGCAATCAATACGATATAATTCATTATTTATGAACTATTGCCTTGTCGTAACGGGTGTGTGAGCTAACGAATCAAGGGACAAGCACTATAATAATAGGATGGTCTTCTCGTATACATTTACATGTTCATAACTCTTGTTTTGGTGTTTGCCACGGAGAATAAAAGAGAGCAATTCCACTAAAACCCAGATCACATTTAAGCGTGCACTCTAATTTCAACATCGGTAATTTCTTCAGCGAGGTTTTTCCATATTTCGTTATACTACGGTCTCAGTGCTTATTGGATTTCTTGAGGGAAAAAATCGTATCCAGCAATCAAAGCTTTTGATCGGAACACTCTATTGAGTTCCAAAGTTTTCATGTGAAAATTTATCCTGATTCCCTCGGCATATCACTCAATATTAACGAATGGATGACACTCCTAATAACATATGTTCGCATATGTTGATGTTTCGGTGAGCTGCGTGTATGTATGTCTGCGTACTTCAATGAGAATGAACGTGAGTGTACGTATAATTTATTTTGCAAATAATGTCTCCACCTCTTTCTATCAGCTGCCTAACTATCATGTGCTGGGAAATGCTTGTCTTGAGTCATCTAAATGAGCTTTCCACACAAAATTAGAAGCGTAGTTACACCGACTAAATGGTTGCGATAGAGTTGCATGTATGTGTATAGCTGAATTTAGGCAGACACACCAAGTAATGTTGAAGAAATCACTACAAGTTTCTGGTCATTGATTTTAAATGTTAAGGTTTGTATTACTAGTTCAGATGATTAATTGAACGATTGAAGGCTATAAGTTTACGAATAAATGTTTAAAATATAACTTTTCAAATTTCGATCATTTTAATAATTTATTATCCTCACCTGATATTATGAGATCACACACACACATACACACACACACACATATATATATATATATATATATATATATATATATATAGATAGATAGATAGATAGATAGATAGATATAGATATAGATATATATATACGATAAATGAAATGAAGAACAAAGTGGGAAACAAATTTCAATCTAACACACACATAAAAATACACACACACACACACACATATATATATATATATATATATATATATATATATATATATATATATGTATATATATATATATGTATATATATATATATATATATATATATATATATATATATATATATATATATATCGGTGCTATATATATTATTTTGTATACAGAAACTTGTATGTTATTTTTTAAAATTCGTGTTTTTTATATCTATATTCGCCTATGTTTCTGCTTTTAAATGTCATTGTGGAATTATTTAATTATCTGGTGTTCTTTGGAAAAATTTATTTGACTAATTGAATTAGAAATATCTGCAAGAACACAATCTTTTTCCACGTTTTTTCAATACAGTATATTTTTAGATCAGTCATCGTAGCGAATTTCAAATTTAATATCGATTTCTGAATCGAATTCTTTTATCACAGTTTAAATCTTATTCCTTTTAGTTTTTGTTAGCTTGCCATGAGAATTTTGTATCAGAATTTCGACAAAATTACTTGAAAATTTTAGTATCGATAGAATTTTATCACTGTTAAACTATTTTTGTTTTTAATTCTAATTTTTTTTTGTAGGATTTGATATTATTTTCATTGGTGAAAAGAATGATTTTATATGCACCCTATTGTTCACGTACATGTATAGGTATATCATTTGTGAATTTCTGTCATATATAAAAACGCAGATGAGATCGGGACATGTTAAAAGCCATTGTTGATATTTGAATAAGCCACTAATTATTGTGATTGCTAAGGGTATTACACTTAAAATATTAATCAACAATGGTACTTGACTGTCACTGTTTTAGGTAATGATTTAGTTGTAATAGTAAAGATGATGCCTTACATGTTATATACTGTGTTTAAACCTTATTATAATTATGACGATTCAATACATATTAATGTCGAATACTGAATATAAGCTAAGATACTTCCCAGTATCTTAGTCAGTCATTGTATTTCAAATGCCATTGCGATATTATAGTAGTATTTCCATTACAAGTGCCCTCGTTTAGTTTTTGATTTTTCAGGTAATCATGACAGGACGGTAAATTACCAAACCGTATGCAAATCTTTGTTTGGTTCTTTTTTTCATCAGATTATATGTAAAGTAGAAAATCTGACTTTCAAGCAATATGAAGTCATTTAACTTGTGTGAGAAAACTTAAACATAACTTGAGACTGTGATATGAATGCAGGGAAATGAAGTATTAAAGACCAAACATGTTTCATATTCTCTATTCAATATAGAATATTCCAATAATTAAATTTTTTAAGAGAACGTACAACTGGGAAAAATATGTTCACAGACTAATTGACGAAGTTGCTTAGTTGATGTTTGAAGAATAAAACAAACATATATCATTACCAATTCTATCAGAATATGGAGCATTATACACAACTAAACAGATTTTCCTTATTGGTGACTGGTTTAAAATAGTATGACGTCTATAGCATCTGTAATAAATAAGTTAGCACTTTTAAGAAAATTACAAATATTAAATTAATTATTCACATAATGATAGAGATTTTACAAAAAAAAATGTTAAATTTTACGAACTGAAATAAATATTTCAGGCGAGAAGATACAGCGGCCTCATTATATTGTTAACTGATGAATAAATATACAGTACACGCAACATAAAAAAATTAGCAAAGTTTGATACCGATTTCCACAAACAACCCTGGAAACATAAAACTGGAAGAATATGCTAAGGATCATTCAGGAACTTGTGAATTTATTATAATTTTCTGGAAGGCTGTTGAGTGTATCAGCCTAAATTTCGTACAAAAATAATATATACCAGGGACCATCAAGAACAGAATGATAAACAGTAAACCCAGATACAATCCCTCGAAGAAATCTTTAAATTATTGACTATTATAAAAAATGGTACAAACATGCAAAATAGGTGCATTCGATATAATAGATAACCCGACAGAGAGTTTAACCGCAATGCATAGTTATTTTACAAGCCTATCTCTTTGTACACGCATTCTTTCATCATGGGATTGTATTTCCTATCAGGAATGGTCGGCGTCAGTTGGATCTGTCTGCTCCCATAAAAGGAAGCAAAAAATGAATTATACTTAGATTACAGATGATAAAATCAATATACAATTTAGGAAAGAGATGAATACTCGTTATCATATACAAATATATTTTGTTGTTTGAATATTCAAGTAGTTTTTAAAGATTTTTCCCGCAATTTTTCTCCCTATTACAGCACGATTGACCCGCATACACAATCGAAAAAATCAATAGTTAAAAAAATCTAATCATACGATTTACAACCTAATTATAGATACGTACACATCTTACTGATAAATTGAAATATTGATCCTGACCTGAACGCTAAAGTGTAAAACATAAGAAGAACAGGCACCCAAATCACTAGAAAAAGTTTGCAATGACATTTAGGCAAAATTTACAAATATGTTTGGTGTATGTTTTTAAGAGACTAGTCCTACAGTAAATTGCTTCTTTTTTTAAAATAAAAATAAAATTATTAAACTTTTAAAACCCATGAAATCATTTTTGGGATTTTGGAGAATTAAAATTGTGCGTTCCAACAAGTGTATATATAATCCTATTTCTGAGACGTAAGTATTTGTTTTACGTTCTGAAAAGCTGGTTCCCTACGGTCTCAGAACTGTCGCTGGATTTTAGTGCATAACTTTCAATATGAAAAACATATACTAACAATATATAATATATATATATATATATATATATATATATATATATATATATATATATATATATATATATATATTGTCACGTCTTAGAAATTTAACAGAAAATTTTAAGCACAATACAGTCTTTCCAGGAGCAACATTTATTACTTCTGTTTGCCAATGGCTGAACTCGGGTGCTGTTATACAGTACAGCGACTCTAATGACTATTACATTTTCAACCTGACATAATATATCAAATGAGTGACAGCGATTGATGAAGAATAACACAGCTTCACTCGAATGAAGGCGAATAAGCTCTCAGTTATTCAATAACAGTCACTACCTTTTCGTACATCACATCATGTACGCTGGAGCTTACTGGCACTGGATGATTAATGTTTCTCGGACCCGCCATGTGAATTGCATTGAAGAAAACCACGCTCATTTCCTCCGTATTCCATTGGTGCGAAATAAGTTCCACTGAAACTATTTCTTCCCCGCGAACGACGACAATATGGAATCAATTCCCAAGAGGATGTTTCTCCAATCTCTAGAATCGTAAACTGTTCATGTTTAGGGTTAACTGTTATCTTTCCATTCTATCTGTATAAACTGCCTCTTAACTTAATCATCTGCTATGAGTGGCCCCGAGACTTATTCTACATTAATTAAGACAATATAAATTCTTATTCTGATTTGATATTATATAGATAATTTATTTTGATTTCTCGTAATGTATTGATGGAGAATAAATTCATAGAAGCGAATATATTGTGGCAACCACTATCAAGAATTTCCAAAATAATTTATTTATTTACACGTTATTATATATTTCCATCGCAAAGTGTAAACTGTTTTCAAACATTTCGACCTTGTAAACTTATTTCTGTTTCAAAATGTTTCCCTGTAACAACAAAGACAGAGATACTGAGGCCTCACTTAATGATAATAAAAACAGTCTTTAAGATTTATTATTGTTTAGTAAGTTCGATTACGCACATAATTTTAAAATCTTATGATGATTTTGTCACTAGTTATGTGAAAAGTAAAAAGAAAAAAGAAAATATTCATGGATGAATGTACAGTAAATAAATAAGTAACGCGTTAACAAATTTTATTGTGGAGGTCGATATGTGGCCTTGGACCCTCAAGATGAAAACTTGGAAAATACAAAACAAATATATATTCGAATTGCTAACAACACGGTTTTTATTAAAAATAATTTTGAAGTTGGTCTCTGAGTTTTTAGGTGGTACAGTTTTAAAAAAACTACAGCACCCATTAACGGGAGAAACGAAATTATTACGAAATATCCAAGTTTTTACTATGGAAATGTGTTGAAATTTACCAATAGATACCTGAGCATGATTAAGAAATACACTTTCCTTTACATCATGGACATTTTGTGTTTGTTTTTTGTTTTTTTTCGGTTGAAAATATCTATTTAAATAAATTATATATATATATATATATATATATATATATATATATATATATATATATATATATATATATGTATATATATATATATATATACATATATATATATATTTGTGTGTATATATATATATATATATATATATATATATATATATATATATATATACATATATATATATATATATATATATATATGTATATATATATATGTATGTATATAATTGTCATATATTAGTCGAAGTGACAGGCGTTGTCCGGGATGTAACCTATTTTATAAAAATGTAAGCATTAAATCACCTCCTATATTACCACCAAACATAGCAGACATGAAGGCATAACAGTACGAATGCAATTTTCTAATTATCTTAATTAAAGTTTCTGAATCTAATAGATAAATATGAAAAAAATGAATTTAATATTTTGAAAATAGAATAAAATTCAAATAAAACAAAATCATCAAAACATGAAAATATTTCAATTCAAATACAATTTTCTAATTATCTTCAAATATTATTCTAATTTATTAAAGAATGTAAGCACAACAATTCAAATTCAATTTTGTGAAATGATTCTATGAGAACTGAACAAGTGGTCAACAAAATTGAGAAAGAACTTTGAAACATCTTCATGGTAGAACTCCTTTATAAACAATTTCTTTGGCTGATGAAGTGGAAACAAAAAGATTATTTTTTGCTTCCATCACTTGAGCAGGAACCATAAGGTTTTTCACGGGAAAAGCATGGTTCTTCATTGTGTATGCCTGCAACTGAGAGGGTCTGTCATTTGCAATTTATTTATGGAGATTGCAATTATTAGTTTTACTGGAAACTGTAATCTCTTGAAAGGAATTGTTACATCAATATGTATCAAAGGCATTCTTGGGATAAAAAGCATTTTCTTCTCATTTACCGCATCCTGAAAGAATGGTTGCTTCAATAATTTGTGGCCTCATTTTCCTAACTACAAGTCGGGATCCATTGCAGATTGTTGGTGGATCTAGATTTCTTACTAACATTATTGGCCCAGCAGCTTTGAGATCTAATTTGTCAGGTGATAGTTCAAATGGATCTAATGAATTAAAAAAACAATTCATTTGGATAATTCGCTACACTTGACTGAACTACAAATGTATCCATGGTCTTATCAGAGTTTCCCTGTGGGAGTGGTTTTTTAACATTTCAAAGTTAATGGTGCTAATAAGGCTCAATTTTGTTCGGGAAGAATTTGTTTATTATTTTGTTGCCATCGGGCAACAAGGTTATTATCAGTGACAAGATACGCAGCCTCATTTTCCACATGTGAAAAAATCTGGAAGATTTCGAGCATTTTCGAAATTTCATCAGTTTTTGTTCCTTTTTGTAAAACTGGAAGGATTTGCCTGAAATCCTCTGATAATGCTACAGTGACTACCCCCAGCAGAGACTGAGTGTTTCTTATATCTCTTAACATACGATCATTAGCCTCCAGAACTCTCTTAAGAATCATAGTGCATTCATCAAAAACAATCAAGTAGCATTGGCTTATAACTTCTGCCATCACTGAAATTTTTTGAGGTTGCAGGTTGGCTTATCTTTTTTATAAAGGTCAAGTTGACGTTTGAATGCAGCACGAGCTCTTCTAAACCCAGGTAGATATGTGGAAATAAGTCCAGATGATTATACAGCAAGGGAATTTCTGCATTCTTTTATATATATATATATATATATATATATATATATCCTAAAATATACCTCTTTTCCGTTTCAGTGATGGTGTATTATGTCTCTGTTTGGTCATCATCGACAATTCAGATATGATTTTGAACATACTCATCTATCTTGGATTATACGAGGTTTCTCTCAGACATTCTCTTGTTAATCAAATACCTTCATCTCTGACAAGCTGTGGAGGGTTCAAACTTTTGTAATTCTTCACCTCCCAAGATTCGATTTTCAATATCATCAGTGCAGGATTATACATTTCTTGACTCCAACTATAAACAATAGCACCGATATTTTAAGTGTGTCTCATGGAGAAAGTTCTCTGATTTGCCATCCTTAAATTTATTCAGCAGTCTTTTGAGGTTACTGACTGTGCAGGTTTTAATAAAGATAACAAAAAGTGGTCTAATATCTTTGGCAATATGGGACACTGAAGCCTGTGAGAATGTTACATCCCACTCACTCTCATCACATGCTTTTCTCCAATCGGATAAACAAGTCCAACATCACTCCAAAGCTACTGAAAAAAACACTGAACCTTGAAATTTATGCAACATCAATCTCAACTAAAAACATATTTGTTGTTTTGGATGACCTGTATATATATATATATATATCCCTTGAATTCCCTGCAATCTTTTTCCTCAAACACTTGCTGTCTCAGTCGTTCATATATAACTCTCTGTTTTTGAAGTCATTGTGATCTTTGATCTTCGGATTCTTGCTGCTTCCGTTGTTAATCTCTTCCCCTATGTCCTTCAAGTCTTCACATTAGCTTGTCTCTGGCGCTACATTGTAGGAGACTTAGGCATTTCATTCCTAACGCTGATTTCTTCTTAGGGGGATTTTTTTCTTGTAAAAGTTCTCTAAATATGTGCTATATTTAGGTGTATTTTGTTACTGTATTTTGTTTTCAGAACAATTGATTAATTACAAAAAATATGTCAGGTGAATTATGTAAAATAGGAAAAGACAAAACTGTTCCTGCAGTAAGAAAAATAGACATTTTTTAAATACGTTCACAATATGTATAATTATTAGTATGAACTCTTAACTTTATAACTAGCAGCAATCGATTTATAAAGTTTTTGATGCAATTTGAACAAGTTTTTATTGAAATTTTCTTCCCTGCTTCAATGGTTATACTTTCTAATTCCTGAAGGCTTTTTCGTGACAGACTATTTATTAGAACTTTCAATTCTTGCCATACATCTTCAACAGATTCAGATCAGGACTCTTTAAAGGACATAGCAAAACTTATTTTTCTGAAGCTACGCAGATGAAAACTTTGCGCTGATAGTTGTAGATATTCATCCAGAATTTTTATATAGTCCTCAGATTTCATCATTCCTCTTATTGCAATTAATTGTCCAGTTTCCGTAACATCAATCGATCCGCCTCCATGTCTTAATGTTGCCAATGTGTTCTCTGGGAGGAAAGCCTCACCTTTCTTGCGCCAAATCTTCTGTACATAATTGTGTCCAAAAAGCTCAAATATTGTTTCATCATTCTACATTACTTGTTGCCAAAAGCAATTTCTTTCTCTAAGAACGTTTTGGCAAAAATAAACCGAGCAACAATGTGACATGGTTTGTGAAGAGGGGTTCGTCATGGTCGATTACCATACAACCAATTACTCTTTAAACAACGTTGTATTGTGCAAGTACTTACGCTGATACTAATCGTATCTAAACTTTTGGTGATGTCTTTCAAAACAACTTGGGTTTATATTACCTTCGCAACATAGTTTTTTTGCAGTTCTTGGTGACAAGTTGCGTTTACTTCCAAGCCCAGATAAATTCTCTGTCGTGCCAAAATGTTTATACTTCTTTATAATGGACTGAACTGTAGATCTATGGATACTTAACAGATCTGAAATAGTGTTATAATTATTTCTCGACTTGTGGAATTTAATGATTGACTGTCATAAGTCAATGCCATGCTCCTTTTTATTCGACATCGTGTTGTTAAGGTAAAAATAACAACGGTGACACTCCATGCACCACGTCATGTTATTTGATGGAATTATCACAAATATTCTACTGAATAAATAATCTAGATGATAATATATGCAATTACTTATACTTACACGAATCAATCAAATTAAAACGTCATTTTCTACTGTACGATCAATTTTGTCTTTTCCTATTTTATTTAATTCGCCTGTCAAATTTACTGTATTTAAACTATTGTCCTGAAAACTGAGATTATATTCTTTATTTGTGCATATTAACATTTAACTTCACTTCGTAAGGCATTAAATTCTGAAAAATGAATGAAAATATTCAACATTAATGGGTGTACGTATAATTTCAACTTGACTATATATATATATATATATATATATATATATATATATATATATATATATATATATATATATATATATATATATATATATATATATTAGGGGTCCTCCCATTTTTCATATAAGTGGACTCGACAAGAGTGTTACTTGGACTGCTGCCGTTAAATACCCAGAGTCAGTCAGAATAGAGAGATATTGGGAGAGAGTGAACAGAGATTGTGATTGAGTTGAAGGTAGAATAATAGTGTGAGGTAACCGCTTGTATAAGTCAATTACAAGCACGTAGACTCTAAGGAAGTCCTACTTCGAGAGTGTATATATATATATATATATATATATATATATATATATATATATATATATATATATTACGAGTAACCGCGTTCCTGGATTTACTAACAATATACCCATTGTATTATTGTGTAAATACATTTAATTTCTTATCTCTATTTCTTGCGTTTGGAGACCGAATTTCATTTTGAAATCCACTATATATATATATATATATATATATATATATATATATATATATATATATATATATATATATGTTAAAAAATATAGTCATAAGATGTGCTATATAATGGGATAAATTGCTCAATATCAGAGATAGATCGTGTGTGAAAATAAAAATGAACATAGATGTCAACACTTAGAAGCGACAGTCTGTTTCATGCTAGACTCAATCGTCAGGATTGCGTCTAGTATGAAACAGACTGTCGCCTCTAATTGTTGATTTCTATGTTCACTGATATATATATATATATATATATATATATATATATATATATATATATATATATATATATATATATATATATTAGCTTATTTGAAGATTGTCAGAATTTATGAGTATAAAAATTGTTCAATTTAATTTATGACTGAATCAACTTTTATATAGGGAATTCAGAAAAACGAGAAAAAGCGAAACTGTAAACTGGACAGATTAATGGAAGTTTCAATTTTAACTTTTTGTTCCTGGAAATAATAAAACAATTGTTTGTAAAATTGTGGAAAACCCCAGCGTAAAAGTGTTTGATGAATGGAAATTTAATACATACTCGCATAAGTAATCATACTGTCGTATAGCGACCACATTTAACTTTTATTTTCAGAAGTTTAACAGAACGGTGTGATGGAAAAAAATGGCAAAATTTAATAACTTAGATGTTTTAAATAAATACGATAGACTTAAACATTTAGGAAAATTGAAACTGACAAAAATAAACAACGTACTGAAATTGAATATACTGTATTATGATATACATGAGAATTTATGTTGATTTTTTTTTCTAGGTATTAAAAACATTTATTTCCAGGATATTAGGTACACGTGATTTCTCTGGAAAGGCTGCGTAGTCTATTCAGGAAATGAGGTTCTTGCATTTATAGTAAACGACCTTTTAAACATTTCGATTATTCGCGCTAAACAATACGAAATAAATACTGCGAAAAACTCAATAATGCAAATATTTATTGTTAAATTTTAATGCCTTCTGATTGATGATTAGATTTAGAAAAACATATGATGCTACAGAAATGGCATATTCTTGTAACATACCCATTTTCGTTCTGTCTTATATCGGAACTGCAAATAACGGTTTTAGACATTACTCGTCGTTGAAGACATCAGGTTATTACCTCTGAATTTGAATGAAGTAGAACTAGTGATGCTACGGGCGTTAGGAGCTGATATGATGATTCGATAATTATTATCCCTGCCAAACTGTAGACGTAGACGTCCATACATTAAATATTTCTCTGAAATATTTACCCTCGGCATAATCCAGGTTAGTACTATAAGGTCTTGACTTCTTTGCTGAACCCAAACTAAAGAAAGATGAATGACAAACAGTCAATATAGGAGAATGTAAAACAAAGTGAAGAAATTATTATATTAACAACGTTATATACCGAATTATAGCTTTTCAGACTTTTTAGGTTGAGTTGTAAGAAGAATGTTATAGAATTAACGATTTGTCGTTAAAATAAAAATATGCTTGTGATGAGTTGGTATATTTTAATTTGCCGAGTGATATACGTACATACATACTTACATTCACGCACATACACCCTTAAAATAACCTCTGTAGCAGACATTTTAAATGCAGAGAAATGGCAGAGTTCGGTGGTAATTTTGAAAAGCTAATCTACCAAGTTATGATATTATGCATGACTGCGAAACAATAAGCACACGAAATACTGTTTTTATTTATTCGGTTGGTGCAAAAATAATGTCGGTTTTTGACGTTAAATAATAGGTCAAAAACCGACACTATTTTTGCAACAACCTAATATATTTTCCCGGAACTTTGCGCTATATGTTATGTGTACATATCTCTAGTATAAGGTAAAACATACAGCGTTCTTTAATGCGGTGTTAAACTTAAATCTGTCATAATATTTTTGAAATATTGCCAATAAATATATGCGAAAACTTAAGCCCACTCTATGTTTGAAGATGACTACGATAAGAGAAAAATATAAAAGAACTTAAATTATTAGAATAGCTGTACTTATGAATAAACATTAAGTCTATTCTTTACAAGTGGCTCTATCTATGCATTGTCATCTGAACCGCAGATGTTCTTGGTTATAAATATATAAGCGCATTTTTATGTAGTATTTTTATGTACGCGAATTCTAAATAAATATGAACATAGCGAAGTGAGGATATATAATAGAAGCACAATTTATTATTCATTAGTTCATATCTTTTGTTTTTGTTTGATTTCAATATTCAGGATTAAAAATCCCGAAAGTAATCTTCATTTTATTTAAATGGGCAGGTGGACAAAACTTTTGTTATTCACTATTATAAATATTTTAACGGTCGATATGACCTTTAACAACTCGATCTCTTGAAAAATATAACAAAATATGTCAGAAAATGTGAAAAAAAAAAGAAAAGACGACGTGGCACTTGGGGCACTCTTCCGAGGTTATCCGTATACTTTGATGAGTGTCAATGAGGAACTGAGTGAGTGGCTGTGGTATATCGAGTCTAGTTTGTATCTTATTCGTCACCGAAACTCGTCGTTCATTTGGTATGACGTCTGAAATTGTCTGGGTTGATTCTCGGTTGTGGATGCGCACTGCTGATGAGTCCCAATATATAATAATAATAATAATAATAATAATAATAATAATAATAATAATAATAATAATAATAATAATAATAAGCACAGAGAACAAGACGATACGAGAAATAATTAGCACAGAGAACAAGACGATACGAGAAACGTTGTAGATTCTATCGCCAAAATAAAACATTCCGAACAGATCTTAAGAAATTTTACAGGGAAATTGGAAAAACGCCTATACATGTCGAAACGCCACCATCGATTGATAATGTACAGACATTTTGGGAAAATATCTGGAGCAAACCAAAGGAATGTAACCCAAATGCAGAATGGATACGGCGTGAAGAAGAACGACTGCTGGATACACCTCTGCAAGAATGGGTAAATATATCCACAGATGATGTTAGGCAAGCACTAACGAAATCCCAAAAATGGAAATCCCCAGGAAATGACAAGGTGTCCAATTTCTGGCTGTATCATCTCTCATCTACCCATGGCATACTTGCAAAAACATTATCAACGCTTGTAAATAATCCCAATAAAATCCCGGAATGGGTTACTGAAGGTATTACATACCTCATACCAAAAACAACTGAAACAGACGACCCGAAAAATTATAGACCGATAACATGTCTTTCCACAACGTATAAGTTGATCACGTCTGTACTGACGAACCGTACTTACTCCTTCTTCGAAACAAACAGCATTCTCCCGCTGGAACAGAAGGGATGCAGTAGAGGTTCATATGGCTGCAAAGATCAACTTCTGATAAATAAAATGATCCTGGAAAATTGCAGGAGACGACGCAGAAATCTCAGTGCAGCGTGGATTGATTATCGTAAAGCCTTTGATAGTGTTCCACATTCTTGGATCCTTAAGGCTTTGGAAATGTACAAAGTATCCCCTGTGGTATTAAACTTTCTTAAGCACAGCATGGGGATGTGGAACACAAAACTATACCTTAGGCACACCGGGGGCACTGCTATATCCAACCGTCTGAATATCCGACGTGGAATTTTTCAAGGAGACTCTCTGTCACCTCTTCTGTTTTGTTTATCCTTAACCCCTCTTACACATGAACTGAACAACAGTAGCTATGGTTACAAAATAAATAAAAAAATTTTCAATCACCTACTATACATGGATGATCTCAAACTCTTTGCCAAAGACGACAATGAGTTGAAAGGCCTCCTCAATATTGTTAAATACTTTAGTGACGACATAGGTATGGACTTCGGATTAGATAAATGTGCAAAAGTAACATTCAAGAAAGGTAGAATTACAGAAACACCCTCAATAGATTTAGATTTTGTCACAAAGATTAGGGAATTGGAGCATGAAGAAGCTTATAAGTACCTAGGAATTAGCGAAGGAGATGGCATACAACACACCCAAATGAAAGAAAAAATAAGAAAAGAGTACTACAGGCGTGTACGTCTGATACTAAATACTGAACTAAACTCAAAAAATAGAATATCAGCTATAAACACATTGGCTGTCCCAGTGGTGCATTACAGCTTTAATGTCCTTAACTGGACCATAGCTGAAATTAAGCGAAAGGACGCCAAAACGAGAAAGCTTCTCACTTGCTATCGCATGCATCATCCCAAAGCTGATGTTGATCGTCTGTATGTGCCCAGATCCGAAGGAGGCAGAGGATTAGTTCAACTAGAACTGTCCTACAAAACTACAACAATTGGCCTCCAAAAATACTTGGAAACTACAGAAGACTGGATGATGGTATGCGTCAAGGAACATGAAAGTAGTAAGCGTCTTTACTCCGTAATGAAAGAAGCCAACAAATTCAAACTGGAGCTTCAAATGGGCGTAGAGATGCAACTACAGCACAATACACCGGCTGAAACTGCAAAATACTTGAAAAAGACAGCAAAGACGAATGCAACCGACCAGATACAGAAGCGATGGCAAGATAAACCGCTTCATGGCCAATACTCTGCCCGTATCAACCAATCTGATGTAGACAAAACCCTTACCCATCAGTGGCTACGCAGTGCAGGGTTGAAAGCGGAAACTGAAGGTTTTATCCTTGCTGCGCAGGACCAATGCTTGCTAACTAGGAATTATCAAGCACATATACTAAAATATTGTGTCAGCCCAAAATGCAGATTCTGTGATAAATATCCAGAAACGATTGATCATCTTGTATCAGGTTGCACGATGTTGGCACCCACTGAATATAAAACCCGACATGACAGAGTGGGCCAATATCTGCAGTGGAAAATCTGCAACTTCTACGGGAAGGAAACTGAAAGAAACTGGTACCAACACCACCCAGACCCAGTTACGGAGATAGGACCTGTTACAATTCTATGGGACTACACAATCCACACTGACAGAACAATCAAGGCCAACCGACCAGATATTGTTATTAAAGACCACAAACAAAAACGGTGCATCCTTATTGATATGGCAGTCCCTGCTGACTGCAATGTATCTTTGAAGATATTCAAAAAGCTGTCAAAATACAAGGACCTTGAAATAGAGGTCTCGAAAATGTGGCATATGGGAACATCAACAATCCCTGTTGTAGTTGGAGCCCTAGGACTGGTTGGAAAAGATTGCAGTAGACTAATTGCAGGGATTCCTGGAAGCCTATGCCTCAAGGAGATACAAAAAATTGTTCTGACAAGTACAGCGCACACTTTACGAAGGGCTCTATCTATGTAATTTTTTTTTTTTTTTTTTTTTTTTTTTTGTCAGTGAAAAGTGTCATGATGCCATTTCTAACCTTAGGTCCCTGGGTGGGACCTGGAAAGAAATGTGTAAACGCCAGAAAGCAAAGAAAATAAAAATAAAAATAATAATAATAATAGTGTCATCATCGTCATCCACTGAGTTCATGGACAATGAAGGGATTGTTAAAACTAAATATTTATTGTGTTGTATGTTTCGTTCAATATGTCAAGAAAATTTCTAAGGAGAAAATTCGATCTTGATTATAACCCCAATCCTACAAAAAATCTTATGGTATATAAATCTCTGGAATTAACATTACTCTATTACAATGTTCGGTGCTAGTATAAAACTTTTTCAAGATGAATGCTTATCAAGTACTAAAGTTAAAATATGAAGGTTTTCTAATTCTATGCTCTAAATTAACAGGAAATATTTCTTTGAAAATGATAACATGGTAGCTAATATGTTTACGTTATTTCAAATCTCAATGACAAAAGTCACATAAAAAGTATGTGCTGTTGTTACAAACATTAATGATCGGAACATCATTATACCATTAATATTTTCAACGAACAAAATCTGCCTTAGCATAACCATTTTTTTCGGTGGGTAACGAAGGAAATTCTGATTGTGTTTTAAGATAACTAAGTGTTGTTTTGTTGAAAAACGAAAACAACCGACATCTGATCATGCACCACTTGAAAGGCTCTATAATTCAGTCAACTGAAATATGCATACACGTTAATAAATCATATCTCGTGTTTTAATGTGTCGAACGTCGATATCTCTATCTTAGAACAGAAATTATTGAGTATATATAATATAAAATTGTTGGTGAGAGTCATTCACATAGTCTTGTGATTTTGTGTATATAGTATGCAAAAATACGCCTATATAAAAACACAGACGGGGAAACGTACATGCTTATTCGGGCTGTTTTAGAAATAGAAACAAACTTCGAATGTTTCTCCCACACGCAATAAATGTTTAGTACAGATGCACTGTTTTATATGTCATTCAGCGGGCATATAAATAATTTCAGCGGAGAGAGGGGGCACGATTTTATCGTTTCAGTGCAGTCCAGACATTGCGTTGCTTCTTCCAGTTAAGCTTTTACAATAACCCTCAACCATATCATCACCAACGAATTAAAACAATTAGAATTTGTAGATTTTATTCTCGGGTTCGAAATTACTGCTACAGACTGGCAAGACAGAGATGAAGTATAGATGATGTGGTAAGCGAATAATCTAATCTCCTCTTTCCCAGCGGTCTTGGAGCGGTCTTCTCGTTACACTGTCTTTTTCGCGGGTAGTGACCACTGTCTTATAGGGAAGTTTGTTTTTGTCTTGTCATCTTTGTCTTTTTTTTTTTTTTTAAGTTTAGCGCCCCGAGCAAGGCATGAAGCCACTATGATGCTGGGGGGTTGCAGAAGATTTGTAGCAAGAGCAGATAGGAGTGATAGAAGAAAGGATGAAGGGAAGGGTAGTGTGTAGATCAAGGTAACTGGAGATGTCGATTGACATTACATTTGAAGAGATTATAGCTATCAGGGAAACAGTAATTGGGAAGGGTGTTCCACAGGCGAGAGGTGCGAGGTATGAAGCTATTGGAGTAGAAGAGACGGCTACATTTTAAAGTTTCTACAGTGTAAGGGTGAGAGCGGGATGCTAGCCTCGTAAGGCGCTTGTATTCATGGAGACTGGGGACCAGGGAAAGCAGCTCATCGGAGCAATTGCCATGAAAGTATTTGTAGAAGAGACAGAGAGAGGCGACGGCGCGTCTGTGAGATAGTGGCTGCATGCGAGACGCCATTTCAGGGCCAACCACATTACATATCCGTCTCTGGATCTTGTCAAGAACTCCGAGGTAAACAGAAGGTGCCCCAGACCTTATATGGCATCAATACTCCATGCAAGGGCGAATGGTCGTTTTGTATATTTGAAGTATCGATTCAGGGGAGAAAAATTTCCTGGCGCGGCACAGAGAGCCCGCTTTCCTCGCGGTGAACGATGCAATTGACTCAATGTATTTGTTCCATCTCAGATCAGCAGTCAACGTGAGACCGAGCAGACGCAGGGAGTCACTCTCAAGAAGTTGACTATCAGACATTCTAATGGGGGGCAGGTAAGGATATCTATGGTGGTTAATGGAGAGTAGTTTTGTTTTTGTGGCGTTAAATTTGACCATCCAATTGTTGCCCCAGTTAATAACAGATTGGAGGTCCATTTCAAGACGCGCGGCCAGGTTAGTTTTGACCGCGACACTAGATTTGGTTTTGAGGCAGGAGTAAATTGTAGTGTCGTCCACGTAGATGCCAATTTGGGAACCTAAGTCGTCAGGAAGGTCGTTGATGAAAATAAGGAAAAGTGTGGCGACAAGGATGGAGCCTTGGGGAACACCTGCGTTCGTGGGATAGGAACTGGAGGAGAAACCGTTGAGAACGACCTTCAATTCTCGGTTTGACAGGAATGATTGTATTAGATCAAACAGTCGACCAATAATACCGTAACCCTGGAGCTTACGAAGAAGGCCGGCATGCCAAACCCTATTAAACGCTTTGGAGATGTCTAGGGCCACGGCACGAGCCTCACCATTATTTTGAAGTGCTTGGTAGACTGTTTCAGTGATGGCCGTAAGTACGTCAGCTGTAGAACGGGCGTAGCGGAAACCATATTGCTTGTCTGAGAGAAGGTCGTGTGTGGTAAGGTGGTTAATCACTTCAGCGTTGATTAGGGCTTCGAAGACTTTGCCGAAGAGGGGTAGGAGACTAATAGGACGGTAATTAGCGGGGTCAGAGGGGTCTCCAGAGTTCTTAAAGACAGGAACAATGGACGAGGACTTCCAGCAGTCAGGAAAGCAGGATTCCTTGAGGCAGTAATTATACAGTTTAGAAAGGGCGGGTGCTAGCTCAGGCGCGCATTTCTTCAAGACAATGGCTGGTATTCCGTCTCCAACACTAGCCTTGTGGGGGTCTAATTTGGAGATAATACACAGTACTGATGACGGGGTTATGCGTAAGCCGCTCAATAGGGCCTCAGTTCTTAGAGAGAAGTCAGGTATGGGTACACCGGTGGAGTCAAGCGTCTAAAAAAGTAATCTGTCTTCATTCAGTGACTTTCTTTGCCCAAGCCCCTTGTCACATACTTGCAAATTTCAATTCCATCGGAAAAAAAATGTCCCAAAATATTTTTTGGGGGGAAATGAAAGCTGTTCTCCATTTAACAAAATATCAGCTGACATTAATATCGCTACGCAAAATACGGTAATGAATAAAAAAAAAACAGAATGTTATTCTTTTGTAGGGTGTTTTCCAGGAATATGAGAAAAGACCGGCGTCACAAATTAATCTCGGCATCAAATAGGTCTCCATAAAGCTCGATAATTGTTTCCCACCACATAATACTAAACATATGACCATCCACATTTTTTTATTAATTTACACTAAGATTCACAGTCACACTACTCAACAGATTAATGGAAAAAATTGTTCAAAATTTAATTTCGGGAAATAACGTTTTAGTTTCAATTGAGATTGTAACATTTTTCATCAAACTTGATATTTGAAATCAAAGTGTCAACTTTTTCTGTCATGAGAGAACAACAAATCTTTCAAATTAACAGGAAATATCATTAACACTCTGTATGTATAACTTATCAAATGATATATATATATATATATATTTGAATTTTGATCAGAAAATCCATCATCATTTTTTCTATAAAAAAGAAAAAAAATGTTCAAAAATTAATATAATGCTCTTTTTCGAATTTTTTTTATATTCTTTCACTTTCAAGATAGACCTACTCTGGAAATAATAGACCTTTCCCATATTAGTAAGGTGGCAAACTCAGAACATTAACAGTGGATGAAATACGTATTTCCTCCACTGTGTGCGTATATGTATTCGGGTCTTTTCAAACCCAATCCATTATCTATTACACGTCCTGCACTTCTAAAGCCCATAGCATCAGTCATTCACACACATACACACGCACATATACATGCAGTCACACACACACACACGCGCGCACACACACACACACACACACATATATATATGTATATATATATATATATATATATTCGGGATAACAACTCTGACGTTAATCTATTTATTGAACAGTTTAGTTCATGCTACATTGACTGATAAACTCCTTCAACAAAAGGGAGATAGAGAATTTAATTATATATTTCTATGCATGCAGGCGAATATGCTTATAGAAATTAAATATGAGATTAATTAAATCAATGTAACTAAAAGTACATATTGCTTTCTTTTAGGGTAAAAGATGTGTTTGGAAATATTTATACGGATACCTTCGTTTGCATTTTTGAGCCTACAGTAATCCATCCATCAAAATATGGTGACGGCTGAAATTTACTCGGCCCGACCTATATCGCGAATTTCCAAACATGAGAATTAATTTAGAACGCCCTAGAATTTATCAACATTTTTCTACACACTTCAAAGCAATTACATACTTAATTCTTTATTTAAACAAATTCTCACATCTTTGATTATTTCTTAGTCATTCCTGTGACTATTCATTCATTTTGTATGATTATGAACTTATTGTGTTATAAAATTTAGATTTCTGGATTTAAACTCTAACTTAGAACTTCTTGAAACAAAGTATCGCCTACTTTTTCGTGTTTACTCATTTCCTACCCCCTATGCAATTTCGTTTTCTCTATCTTGTTTATTTTTTCTTCTAGCACTGTCTGATTTTCTTATTTGCTCTTTCGTACAAAAATACTTGTATTCATCCAATGTCCATTCGATCTCAGCAATAAAACAATGCTCGTGATCTTGCGCCCAAAAATAAAAAAAATGTAACGCGCACGCTCTATTAAAGACGGACAGCGACATCTAAGCTGAAGAAAAAGAATCAACAAATATAAGACAAAAATTCAAGTATAATAAAAAAATAAAAAATAAAGAGAAAAGCAAAATAGAAAAATCATTACTTGGAGGAATTACTTGAGTTTAAATGAGATTTCTATGTAACAGAAATGTTAGTGATTTCAATGAAGATCGCAGACGTACAGAGATAAAAATAAACCAGGATGTAAGGTATTAGAATTGAGTAGGGAGGGATAAGGAGGATGTTTTCAGAGAGAGAAACTTGAGTGAGGGGATGGAAAAGATATTATTATATATACGTGTGTAGTTTACTCCTCCAAGTTTTCCTTTAGTTCCAATCGTTGAGATTACTGAAGTAAAAATACATTTTGGTAAACATTTTAGTATTCACATTTCAATAATTTTTTTGTTACTAACTTTTCATATTAGTCTTTCGTTTCGTGAACAGCGCAGTAAATGATTAAATTTTAATTTTAAATTCATTTTATTCTTTAAAAGACGTCTATCAGAATTTTTTTTTTTCATATTGATATAGATAACGTCAAAAATAAATTAAACGATATGTGTTTATTTAGACGAATAAAACTGCTTCCGAGTCTGTAAATTATGGCATTAACTGGAAAAGCCACGGTCAGTACAGTGAGCAAATGATTATTTTTTATTATCGAATTGCATAAGTCTATCAAAATTAGTTACATTTCTTGAAAAATATAAAATGGTTGACATATGGTAACATAGAATATGCATGTGGAATATATGATATTAATATTATTGAAACGTTATCGATTTGTAAGTATAGGCAATTATTAACAAAACATTAAAAACGTATAGCATTTGTAAAAATATTTGTAAACTAACGTGATTTTCCACTAATTCTATTTTGAACCATTTTAATTCACAAGGTAAATGATATATATATATATATATATATATATATATATATATATATATATATATATATATATATATATATATATATATATGTGTGTGTGTGTGTTTGTGTGTGTGTGATTATCCGCGCTGTTTAGGGGTCCGTGGTCATGAAACTTCTGGATAACACTTCTAATGGTAGACTGTACGAGGGTGTCAAATTTAGTTGAAATGCGATCATTCCTTCTGTAAGCAGATTTTTTTCGATTATCGATTTTTTCGATTATCGATTTTTACGGAACCTGAATCCGAACTCAAAAATCGGTCTCCGTCATGTCCTTACTGCAGCCATTTTCAAACTTGTGGTGAAAACTGCATCGAAATCGGATGAGAAATGCGGCCTGGCCGAGGTTACAACGCCCACGACAGACACACAGACAGACAACATGTGAAATATAGATAGATAGATAGATAACGGTCAGATTGAAATTCCAAATCTAAGAAATCGACCCAATAACTTGTTATAGCGTTTTTAAAAACTTAAATTTCATATGTTTAGGAAAGTACAAATTTGGAATTTGTTTGTGGTATAGGATGAGCGTTCTTATGTATGAGTGTGTTTGTTTAGTATAAGTCTATATTTCTTTGGTGAGATATTATTTACATTATTCAGACCATTGTCTTCATCTTTGTCGACATATTTATTACAACGTTTCGGCCGTTGTACGCTCCAGCTTTCATCAGGTGTTTGGAATGGCGAACTTAACCCTTTATTTCGCTCATTCGTTCTAGTTCTACGTTCCAAGTTTAATGGATGTTATCTACTGTTAATTTCACTCTGAAAGGAGGGAAATTAACAGTAAATAACATTTTTTTATTTTTTTTACATCCAAGTTTAATGGATGTTATCTACTGTTAATTTCCCTCTGAAAGTGTGTGAGTTCAATACTCTAACCGAGTATTGAACTCAAACACTTTGGGTTCTGCTATTGTATCTAACCAACGCCTTTATTCACTTCACTGAATTTCTGCGTATTATAAGCCTAATGTCTTTATCAAACATTTTTACCAGTGCTCACATTACATTTTTTTTTTTTGCTGTTATCATTTCATGTTTTTTACCAGAGCTCATATTGCAACTTTTGTTGTTATTATCGCTTTTCTCTGGTTCTCTTTATTAATAGTTCCCATATTATATTAATTTCTATGCTTGGTTGGCCCAGGAGATTTTTGTGGCCTAGCATATGTGCTGATTCCTTAAGTTTACGAATTTTCCAATAGTGTTTCTTGTCTATGATCTCAACCTGATCCCACAGAGGGGGATGATTTCCCTTTTCTCTCCATATGTGGTCAGCCACGCCTGATTTTTCTACTTCCCCTCGTGTTACGGCTTTTTGTTTTTCTTGAAGCCTTACCTTAAGGGGGTATCTTGTCTCCCCTTTTATATTTTTTCCCGTAGCTGTACGGGATAGCGTATACACAGTCTTTAGTCATGTTCTCCTCTATGGGGTGGGGGAAGCCTTACTCGGGAGAGATATCTGCGAAGTGTCGTCAAGCATTTGAAGGTTATCCTGATGTTATATGGGCCGCGGATCCTTCACATAAGGCAGACAGACTATTTTCTGAGTGTTGTTGTCCTCCTCTTGTACTCGCCTATTCCAGTTTTTGGGGCTGCTGCCATGTACCCAGGGTAGTTGTTACGTTGTAGGGTACTTTTTATACTGACCAATTCTTTATTTAATGTTTCTGGCTCGCCACTTATGACTTTTGCTCGGTGTTGTAAGCAGTGGATGATCCGTTTCTTTAAGCTGTATGGATGGTGGGATTAGAAATTGAGGTACTGTCCGGTGAATGTCGGTTTACAGAATAAGGATATCTTGAACCCATGCTCTGTTCGAGATATTTGAACATCCAGGAATGGAATAAAAGTTCGACATTCCAACCACCTGAAGAAGGCCGGAGTGTACAATGGCTGAAACGTTGTAATAAATATTGCTACAAAGATGAAGACGATATTCCAAATAATGTAAATAATGTCTTTGTTTAATATCGTAAAGTGTTCATTAGCAGCAGCCCTATTTGACTTTGAATATTTCATTATACACAGTTTTAAGTTAAACAGTTTTTCACTTATCTTTAGAGCAGTCGGTTAAGATTTCTCAGGATAATATCTGGTAAATATGCATATATATATATTTGAAAGTAAGATTATGTTACGAATCATATTCGGCAAGTTGAATGACACATGTAAACATGTATTAAAACTAGTTCATTATATTTATATATACCTGATAATGAGGATTATATATATATATATATATATATATATATATATATATATATATATATATATATATATATATATAGTGCATCTGTTTGCATTTATATTCTTAGTTCATATAAGTATTAAACTATGCCATTTTGTGAAATATTACACACACACAAACATACACACACATATATGTATATATATATATACACATACATATATATATATATATATATATATATATATATATATATATATATATATATATATAAATTAAATCTTTTTCACTGATGAATATTCGTATTGTGTTGTTAACATATAGGAAGTCTTTATCTCACTGATTGTTGTGTTTTGAGTTTTCGATTATATTTACTCATTATCCAGAAGAGAATGGTTTTATCAAAAATTAAAAATAATTTAAAATTCCAGAGTATCACAAACATCTGAACAATAACTTCCAGGATTTTTCAAATTGTTTTCAATCTGGATCATAACAGTCCAACAGAAAACTTGAAATTTAAAGTTACTGTGGATCTTTTTTATATCGCTTTCTTTTATGAACTTCATAAGAATATAAAAGTCATTGTTGCTATCCCATCCTCAAAGAAGTCATAGATTAGGAAAAAGATCATTATCTAAATTGCTAGCAATTTACCCCAATCGAAAAGTACCTGATGAAAGCTGAAGAGTAAGACAGACAAATCTTTTAATAACAACAACAAAGATAAGAAAAATTCTCCGACTGATGACTGTAAGCAAAATATTTTCCTTTTCTTTTTGAAATTGTTTAAAAGAATACTTAATATTATATGTGTTTTTTACCATCAGGAATTAAATACATATGTATGGTTTTGCAATTAATGTTTTCATAAATACGCCTCCGGACACAAGAAGACTTGACGTGTGTAATCCAATTCAAAAAATATGTTCACCCATGAAGCTGTAATAACATATACCTATAAGGTGATTTGGAAATCATTTATTGTTTACTTTGTAGAATAATTATTTTACAATATATTTTGATTGTTTAATTTAATTTCATTTAAAATATATTTTCCTCCTTTTGTTTATTTTGCTTTAATACTGCTTTACCGTTATATAAGTTATACATACACGTACGTGTTTTCCAATATATCTTCAATTATCGAACAAAATATATAATATACTTTTCAAACGTTATTGACATATTCTATATTTATTTATTGCAAATAATTTCAAAGAAAATATAGTAACTGAAGTTTCTCGAAATTATTATAGATTACATTGTTTTCTTGCTCTTCAAAATTTCATTCCATATATTTTCATTGGGATCCAGATCACTTTATTACATTCTTAGGAACACATTTCTGGACTAATTTAAAATTACGTATAAAAATCATTGCTATGAATAAATCAGCATTATTCAGTTTCACATCTCTAACATTCAGCATTCCAATATTATTTCTCCATGTGAATCTTAGCTATTAGGTGGGTGCAAAAATAATGACGTAATAATGTCGTTTTTTGACGTTAAAAATACGTCAAAAAACGACATTATTACGTCATTATTTTTGCACCAACCTAATATTTCAATGTTATTTTTATAGTGATAAACTTCCAAAACATATTAATGGATTCTACTTGTTATTTTTCTTGTTAGGTTGATGATGAGTTAAAGCCCATCAAGTCCACTTTGTAAGTTATGTTCACTTCATCGTTATCTCAGCAAGCAAGTCTATTAGGAAAACTGGTCGTCTTTGATTTTTTCAACAATGTTTCTTACCAGGTAGGAATGCTGTACTATTGATAGTTTCTTGACATTGGGACACGAAAGCAGAGGATAATACCATATCCGGACTACATGATATGAATAAATCCATAGTTTATCAGGTGCATTAGTACAACGCAATATTAACTATCAACTGATTTTTTTCGCAATGCATATTAAGATATGATGATTTTATTTTCCTTCTTTCAGATTTGCAGTTTCTATTCATATTTTATCTTATTGTAATTTATCTGTCTAAACAGAAGAAACAAGTTTAAATAAAAATAAAAGAAACGAAAACTGACTGTGATTATTTAAGTTGTATTTTACTTAGAATTAGATTATACTTTTCAGTGATGTTTTAACTTTATCGTTTAAGTTTCCTATCTGTTTTACATTTACAGTTTGTCTGGCGCTCCTGTTACATTTGTAGTGATTCTTGATAAAATCTAAAAATAATATAAATGCTTTCATGTTAACTGTTCTGATGAACTTTCTTCTGTGGTACTTCGACTTTATGAATTTAAGAACAGTGGAAGATTGGTGGCAATTCGCATCATTTAACCGATTAAATTGCTACATATCACCGCTCATTCTACGCTAACAGTTTCTTTTATTGCATTTCTCTCTTGTAGAACTCTCTTCTGGCTTTCTGCTTCCATGTCAACAACTTAAATTTAATTGCGATGCAAATCATCACCTTCTTTTATCTTACTGTGCCGAGATGAATAATTTTTTTTCCGACAGAATTTATATTATATATCTATAAGCAAAAAGTCCTTGCTTTGAATATTACTGTAACATCTGGTCCTGTGCTCCTGCTATATATTTAGAATTACTTTTATGGTAATTGGTCTAATGGATTTCCCTCTATGATACAGAGACTTATGACTTATTTAATTTAATAACTAGATAGAACCGTAAGTTCTATTCTAAAATTGTATTCTTTTGCACTTCTCGTTTGTAGAACTCTCGTCTGGCTTCTTGCTTCCCTGTCAACTTCGATCTCAAAATTAAATGCAATGTCTTCTGTGTTCTTAATTATTGTTCATTTCTTGTTCTATCACCTTTATACTCTTTTTCATCATGTTCACTAACATCCCCTTGTGTATTAGTGGCTTTATTTCCTTGCTTGGGGTGAAATGATTAAAACATGATGTGAAGCAAGTCATTAAAAAGGATGATTCTGCATCAATATATTCATGTATCTATTTCCGATATTTGAAAAGTCAACTGCAACAGAATACAGACTGGCCGCTGATGTCTACGGCGAAATATAGGCCAGATTGTAAAATCTTTCACGTGTCTAAAAAAACGCGCGCGACTAGTTCTGAAACAAACTCTTAATAAATTAAGCAAAGGGAATGTCATTATTTTTCACATATGCGAATGAAAATTTATTTCATATGACATGTTCAGGCAGACGCTCGGCATACACTAATTCTCCGAGTGTGATTTAAAAAGAAGCGGTGCAGGTTCATGCATCATAAATATTGGGTCTTGTAGTGAGAGAGATAAATTAAAGCATTGATGTCCCTCTGTATCATTTTGAAAAAATTATTTATAACATCGCGCTCAAGCATGGAATTACGGTTCTTGAAAGGACACATGTTTTATTGCGTTTTGCCGGATTATAATGATAAGGAAAGGAATTAATAGAGAAGTATGAATCAAATCTTAATTGACTTTAAGAAGCGTGTACTCGTGTGTGAGTTGCGTTAATGTGCATGCTTAAAAAAACTTTTTCAAAATATTTCAATAAGCGGATAAAGACACAACAGATAGAAGAAACTAAACCAAAATTACACACACACACACATACATGCATATATATATGTGTGTGTGTGTGTGTGTGTGTGTGTGTGTGCGCGCGCGTGTGAGGAGGCGTGTCTGCATATACGTGTCTGTATCTGTGTGTGTGCGTCTTTTCCCTAAAACAGCCTTGGTTATTTCAAACAAAACGGAATGCTTCTGTCAGCATGTATTGCTTGAATATGTAGTGCTTCTGAAAAGAGGTGCAGAACGTATCTACGGATAATTATCATTATTAGATAAAGACAAGTTAGATAACATTGAAGAACATGCAACCAAATTGAGAGAGAACTAAATGACAAATAAATTATGAAAATAAGTTCAGGGTTCGATAGAAATGCACACCGGAAATACATCTCACATAATTGTAAGACATTAGCTAGATGAAAATACTAATGCCACTAATGTCTTTCAAGTATTTGTCAGGTATTTCTACCGCACCCTGTAAAAGAGAGAAATGCTCAGAGCTGAAATATTATAACAGTACATTTTGTTGTGCATTGAAGATTAAATATTAAGCAGGAATAAGACGATTTAAAAAGAATTAGCAAATGAGAAACACGAATATTAATAAGAAACAAAGAAATATGGATTAAGGAAAAGAAATTGAAAATGACGGAAAATGAAATGTGGAAGAAAAAATGTAATATGACTAGCTTCAGTGAGGTGGTTTTACGTATTAAGAATAGTGATAAAACGATTAAACTGACGACAGACAAACAAAACAAGGGGTTCTAAAATCGGAGAATCAAAACGGATACGAAACAAGGGAGAGGTAAAGAAAAGAAAAGAAATATTGTGCATAAAAGGAACACTGACGTAGAGAAAGGAAGTGTAAAAGAAAAATATCAACATAACATAAAATCTAAAGAATTTATAAAATATATACATATACTTCCACCATTAATACTACATCAAGTAGACGTAATTTCATGTCGTCTTTAATGTATTCGGCCAGTTGCCTTTGTGAACATAACACGAATGAATAATAATAATCTTAAAAAAATACCTCTTAGAGTTTCTGCAAACAAATGTGATTGTCTTTTGTGTTTTTCATTACAAAAGGTGATCCATTTTCCGCCCATCTCCATTCTGTGGGATATGTTCACGCAACTCAAAATTACGTCTGAAGATGACGCTTTGAGAGAGACATCAAACATGAATATAAAATATTATTTTCTCCAACTGTTACTTCCACTTTTGAAAATTGTTTTCCCCTGAATCTTATCTTTGCAAAATCTTCAGAAACAGATTTTTCCAAATACTTATTTTTATGCCAAGACAATTGAAAACATGATAGAGTAGAACACAAACTTATCTCAGAACAAATTTACTATCACCTTCCGATTGAATATATTTTTCTTTAAAAATGGCGGAATATGATAATAGTTATAAATTTGATATTCTTTTTTTTAGAAATACATTTAATATTGAATGCGATCAACATCTCTTAGTCACTATTTTATTCAAAATTCTACTTGATACTTATATAAATTTATTACTGTAAGTAAAAATATGTATATAGGTATTTACTTGACTCCCACAAGGTCAAGATGTGACACAAGGTCGTTTAACGTGGGAGACCCGAGTGTTTCCACTCTAAGGGCCACTGGTCCAAAACTAGTCATAGCATGTCCAAGCTGGTCAGAGCTTAGTCAAAGCTGGTCATGGCTTGTTTTAACAGGTCCAGTCCGAAGCCAGTCCAAGCTAGTCGAAGCCCTGATCGAATCTCAGCCAAAGGCCGAGAAACGAACAGCAGGTAAGTATAAGTAAAAATATGTATATATATTTCGTTACTGAATACATCACTGACTAAGTATGACAGTTACACGGCAATACATTATGGAGTTTATCTTACTGCACAGTCTCGTCAGTAAAACACTAAATAATTATAATCCTGAAATTATCAATATGTGAGAAACCTATGAGAAATACTTATGGGGAAGTAACACAAGAATCAAACCTGAGAATATTATGGAAACTTAGATCTTTGTGTTTCTTATGTCGTAAGGTTGAGGTGGAAGGTAAGCTAGATTTTGTATTGTTGGCTATGATTTACCAAACGATTGCATTACTTTAAAATAGCTGTGTAGAAAAAACTGATTACATAGGGCGAATGCAAAAATCCAAATGTTTCAATAAATGCTTCATTCATTATCATACAAATAACGTCGCATCAATTTTGAAAAACTACTGTATTTTATAAGTTTTTATTGACAAATCAAATATAATCTCATTATATATCTAGTTGTATTTTTCAGAAAATTCATAAAAACAATGATTTTAATTGTATCTTTTCTTTGTGTTTTTCTTTGTGCCTGTTAGAAAATTCAGGTTTGCAGTTGTAACCTGTAGAACTGACGTTGCTCTTGCGATATGAGCAGCTGAAATGTCGAATGAAATAGAAGTCACATTAATTTCATTCCTTTATCTAAGAAATTCAGTTTGCCATTTTTGTTAATAATGAATAGCGATTGTGCAAACAATATATAACAACAAAATAAAACGGTTAAAGAACTAAGGAGAAACTATCACTCACTATGCATAATCTAATGATTTCTAGATGTTTATACTACAGTTTCATCTGTATAGCATTTTCCATCATTTTAGGAAAAAAATACAGTAATTATAAAACTTATCGTTAGGAAATGAAAATTATTTTATCAAGGATTTTGCATATGGGGAATATCCCGAAAATGTTTGAGTTAGGTTTTCAAGCAGTAATAGACTATTTCAATTTTAAAGAAATAATCTGATAAAACAAATAATAAATAAATAATCTGAGTAAATTTATATACATATTCTAAAAAAAGTATTCCGTGGCTCAGCTAAATATAATTTATTCAAATAAATAGTATTCCAAACTATTAATCATATGGTGGCCAAACAACAGAGGAGAAAATTAATATCACTTCTCGATAAATGTTCCATGATCTCTAATAAATTAAAGTAGAATCATTTCAATGAACACATAGGGGTAGTAAAACATTAAAAGATAAAATGCCGATAAGTAATTCATCAGTTCGCTTGGACCAACCTTAATTGTTTTATGACCTTTCGCGCAGAACTCTTCATTGCCAATTCAAGAAAGAAATTCGGATTACTAACACAAGAACAGAAAATGTCTCATATCGAGAATATTTAACAATTAAAAACATAAGGAAAAAATTAATTATTTCTTTTTATAATATGTGGAAATCTCCGCTTTTATCAGAAGACTGTCCCGATACCAGAAACACGTGTAGTAAAATTATGGAAAACAAAGCATAATATTTTTTTATGAATAAAACCACATTACAACCAGAAACGTTTGCGGCACCTATCTTCTCTTCTTTTTAATATACATACTTTTCTCTCGTTGGAACCACCACAACCTCTTTTATTTATATATATATATATATATATATATATATATATATATATATATATATATATATATATATATATGAGAATAATTTGGAAGAAAACCTTAAAATCCATAATCAGTAAATCAGAAATAAAAATAATTTTCGAAAACATATCCATCTTAATGGACCGACGACATTTTATGAAATGAAATCAACATATCCCAGACAGACAAAGATAAAAAAATATAAGATAAAAAAATACCAAAAATAAATTTACATAGCAAAGTATTGTTTACTTTTTTGTGTGGGTTGGGGTGCTTGCATTGTGAAGAGAGAGAAAAGAAAAAAAATAGTATAAAGGGTTAAGGAAGTCATAGGAATCTTAAATCTAAAATAAGGCTACAATAACGTGTCAAATAAAGTACAGAGAAGAGGTTACAATGGTGTCTGTATAATTATTATCATATAATCACATACTTTATAATACTAAGGATAATAATAAATAATATAATATACGTAACAGAAAATTATATATGTATATCACACACACAAAGATATATATATATATATATATATATATATATATATATAGAGAGAGAGAGAGAGAGAGACCGCCATCAAAACGATAACTAGAATCTCAAAACAAACACAAGCAGACAAAACAAACCACGGGCATACGCGGACATCCTTAGTGTATCGTACAAACATACACAAACAAAAACACAGCAGCCCTTGTTCAGAACGCATGACCCCATTAGACATCCCAGACCACCCAGATTAGCCCCTAGTAGACAATCAACAGACAACAGACTCAACCTTCAGAAAAACGGGATAAGCCCCCAACCAGAATACGTGGATGGATGAATAGCATCCAAAATAGAAGACATGGTGCAAGCTTTTGAGCTTTTACGAAAGTACTTCGCCATGCTTGCAAATACAAATATGATATAAATTTAAGTAACAATAAATTATCACTGAACACAAGAAGAGAACAAGGCTCCCCACAGATGTTATCAGAATGCTCATGTTGCATATTCTTACACTGAATATTTTCAATTTCAATGGAGCACAATACCTGCAAGTAAGAGGCTGTCCCATGAGCACCATTTCAGTTCCATCATATGCTACAATAGCCATGGGAAAATTTGAGGAGACCCATATCTATCCACTCATGGTATTTATTAATCCACCCACGAGGATTAAATGTGGGTAGCCCGCGAGCCCGTAGGCTCGGCCAAAAATATGACCTTTGAACCC
Source organism: Acanthosepion lycidas (assembly GCA_963932145.1). NCBI lineage: Eukaryota > Metazoa > Mollusca > Cephalopoda > Sepiida > Sepiidae > Acanthosepion > Acanthosepion lycidas. Next base: position 145,700,187 of record OZ010574.1, read on the forward strand.
GCCTAGACGGGTTCAGGTCCTGTCTACCTCCCCGAACGCAACCTTGCCCTTCGGCAAAGCTTCGTCCGAGTTCCTCTCTGCATTAGAGAGTTCGACAGAAGCCAGCCCGGAAGATCACAAAGCACAGATACTACACTTTGATCCTAACCCTCATCGTCAGCGACTGCGTATTCTCTGCAAGATCTATTGATGATATATTATTTGTATACACACGCAGTGACAACAAACTTATCCAATTCCTCGTGACAAAACACAACAATCTAGTTTGACTACAAAAATTCCACAAGATCGATAACAGTTTTAGATAACAATTTACATAGTACACTAAAATCAACAACACCCATAACTATCTACATTTTAAGTTTTCCCACCCTAATCATCTTAAGGAATACTTCCCTATTCACAAGCATTATAGTCAGAAGCATATATTCTAACACTGAAGAACTAAATAAGCATTCCCAAAATCTGGAACATCAACACATGAAATCATCCATGTAAACAGAAACAAACTATGATCACATTTTTGTCCGTGTATTGCTTAATATATAGTACTGTAATTATCATATTTGATAATGACTTATGTAAGCCGAAAGCTTAGATTGTATTAAAAAATATGTATCAATATAGTGATTTTCTTTCTTCGTTTAATGATAATGTTATTAAGCTTTTCAGACGTTATGAAAAGAATTTACATAAAATAAATAGACAACCCTTGTCTATATTATTTAATGAATCATGCATAAATGAAAAAAAAATGCGGCCTAAATACACACAATTTAAATTGCATGATCCAGCAGCCCACAATACTATCAATACTTGGAATTATAAATGTAGCCTTGTGAAAAGGCAAATTCAAATAGCCAAGCTTTTTTTCTTAAAAAGGATAATCTGACGAAAACCTATTTTCTTCCACCTCTTAAAAAGATGAGAGTTGTTACAAAATTAAATTAATTAAATTGATATATTTTTATTGTCATCGAAAGAAAACCAGGGGAATCTATCTCTTTGTAATAATATTTCTATTAAAGTAAAATATTTATCAGCAATGTTAAGTCCGATTCCTAAAATTTCCAAAAATCTTTAAAAATGAATAGAATTCAGTCAGTTTGTATAACAATCAAGTAATCGATACCAAAATCAACGGGATTTATTGCTCTAATGAATAAAAGCAGCCTTCATCCTATCATTAAATCAGCTTTCCCTGAGAGGTAAACTATACAAAATTCAGAAAATACATCTCAAAAACAACTGTGCTTCCACGCAAATGCACATATCACAAAATATTCAATATTAACGAATAAATAGCACTACCTAAGGCTTTGATAATAAAGACAAAGTGGAAGCCACCAGGGAAGCCTTAACGGTGGAAATCGTCTAGAAGAGATTTTATAGAGTAGCACGGTATCTCTTGTATTTTTTTCATTCCTCTCAGGACAGAGAAACCAAACTTTATGCAATGTTTATAGTTGTATGTTTGATATCTAGCTCCCGATCCATGGCACACACACACACACACTCTCTATTTTTATGACTAGAAATTACTTAAAAGGCTTGAAGAAATATTTAGAACCAAATCGATTACGTCGCCATGTTCGCTTCTGTTACTTCATTTGAGCCATAATACAGGTATTTTCTACCTTTGACCATTGTTAAAATTAAATAATATATCACCAAAATAGGTTTCTGCTTGTTAAGTTATTAGGTTGGTGCAAAAATAATATTGTTTTTTGACGTATTTTTAACGTCAAAAAACGATATTATTTTTGCACCAACCTAATAATTGACATAATGATGAGTTGTCTGTTTATTTTCTATCATCAGAGATTATTGGATTTTTAACTAAAGCAATGCATACTTACATAGTACGTAGTAGGTGGCCAAATAATCCCTACTGTATCAGAAAAATCAGTGAAAATTTAGGTCGGTGTTACGATCAATCCTTAAAAGTTACCAACAAAGTAAAAGAAACATCCAGCTCATTACTAGAAGATCTCCATAAGATATATCTTTGTCCACTAAAAGGAAAATACAAGGTATGGTTCTTAGAGCATTCCAATGCTATTATGGCCCATACTTGTATACGAATTTGGAATGAGTACAATTGAGTCAATGGAAAGAAAAATAAAAAATATATCCGAAAATGTTTGGGTTTGCCTCCAGGTTTGTCTGATATCGCATTGTACTGCAGACAAGCAAAACTAAAGTTGTCATTTAAATCGATTGTGGAAGAGTATAAATCCGGAACAATTAGACTTCAAATGATGTTGGATGACTCCAAGGATAAAGCAATAAAAGCTTTAAAGCCTACGTTAAAAACAGGGAGAAAGTGGAAGGTCAGAGAGACGATAACAAATGCTAAAGACAATCTAGCTTTCAATGATGTCATCGGTTACACTCAAGCAGGGAAACAAGGGTTAGGACTAAATGAAAGGCAACGGTGGTCGGAAACTTCTGGTAAACATCGCCGTGACATGGTCATCCAAAATGTGATGAACGAAGAAGATAAAAAAAGACTCGTAAAAGGAGTGCAACAAGACCAATGGACAAACTGGGAGGAGGCTCAGCAGAAATCTATTACTTGGAAGGACATTTGGCAGATGGCTCCACTCAGGTTGATTTATTTAATACGTTCCACGTATGGCCTGCTACCATCTCAGAACAATCTTGTTAAAGGAAAAAAAATCAGTGATCCTACTCGTCCTATGTGTAAGGAAAAGCCACAAATATTAGAACATGTTCTTAGTTCCTGTAGAACAGCCCTAGTCAATGGAAGATATACATGGAGGCACAATAGTGTTTTGGATGAGCTGGTCAAATTATAAAGAAATATATGAAGTCTGAGTCATCTAATTCAGCGCAGAAATTTGTTGCAGAATGAAAAAGATATGTCGGTTCTAATGTCATGCTATACCGGGAAAAATCTCCTTAGTTCTGGTGGCATCTGGGAGGTATCTACAGACCTTCCTGGTTAGCGTAATGATTACCCCAAAATAATATCAAGTAAAGGTCTGCGACCAGATATTATTCTTCTGTCAAGGGTGAACTATAAAATCATCCTGGTTGAATTAACTGTACCATATGAATGCTGGATCGAACAAAGCCACGATTATAAAACTAATAAATATGAAAATCTAAAATCAGAGCTAATAAAGGAGGAGTATAATGCAATTGGTAGATCAGTGGAAATTGGAGCAAGGAGTTTCGTTTCAGACACTCTGTACCAAATTCTGGGCCAAATTGGAATCAAAGGGTGCAATAAGGCCAAAAGTATAAAACGCCTACTAGAAGTAACTGAGAATAGTTCTATGTGGATATGGAAAAACGAAATACACCGTGGAGTGTTTCAGCGAACATGACGGCATGACATGACTGATCGTGAATGCGTAATGAGGTTCACGTTGCATTCCCAGAACGCGTGGCTTGCCGTTTTTCGGAATTTTCGTAAATTTAATTTCGCCGTTACACATTTGAACTAGTTTATCTACAACACTTGTATATCGTAATAATGGGGCCTCACATCAGTGAGGGCTGGGGGCGGTGTGCAGCTGAAACCGTTGAGAGGAAGGCCCCGAAACGATGTACATTCTCTCCTGATGAACCCATTTTAAAATTCGAGAGGAACACATCAAATTCAGTGAAGTCATATGCCGTAGTGAAGCTCGGTGGAAGTGTCATTGGCATGAGGAGCAATACACATTCAGCTCGCTTCAGGTGAGTTTCAATTACTTTCCAGTAATTTCCTTCTTATATATATATATATATATATATATATATATATATATATATATATATATATATATATATATATATATATATATATAAGAGAGACATACATCGAGAGAGTGAGATAAGTATCCGTATTTCGCAGCTCGCTCAATCCTAGTAATTTTTGTAAATAATATTTGAGATGAGGCTTATATTCTTATCGAAATTGTTTAACAAGGTAACCTCAATTTTATGAAAGGAAATCCTTCGACTATTACTTAATGCAAAGTCAATTATGACCAACAATTTTAGAGTGAATTAAAAGGCTAATTCGATAAACCAAATAATTTCCTCCTTCCATAAACATCACACTTTTTTATGGCAGCTGTCAATGACGCATTTGGTTCTGAAATCCTTATCACAAGATAATTAATTGAGACACTCTACTCTCAAGTCAGTTAAAGCTATTATAGTTTGAGACTCGTGATAATTTTGCAATAGCACCAACATTTATTTTATTTGTCTTCTTAAATGGTGTTCTTAAATCTTCTGAGTTCCAATAAAAATTAAATATTTTATGTCGTAGTAAAAGTCAATTCCAAATTTTTAAATTAGCGAAACCTGAAGAAAGACCACCACTACAGGAGCTCGGAGACCTAATTCATTAAAAAATGAACCTTTTCGTAGAGCAGAATGGCATAGACGACGGAGGGAGGGAAGGGCGAAAAAACATTGGCCTTCTTCTTAAATCCTTTTAACAATCTGTTTGTGGAAAATCGAAGTGGTCACATGGAGAGTACCACTACTGAAATAAATGCATTTCTCCAAGAAACTCTGAATTATCAAAACAGACACATGGAACTTGTACGTCTTTGATAAAATCTAATGTACCATCAATGCCTTTTGTCTTGAGAGAACCAACTTAGATCGAAACCAATGCAGCCGTGAAATCAACCAGATCGGCCTCTACACCAGGTCCAAATGGAGTGACTTACATTGTTTATAAACACTGTCCGATACTTCCTCGCAATTTATGGAAGTTATTAAAAGTAATTTGGAGGCGATGAAAAATAGCAGAACAATGGAGACACTCCGAAGGTATTTGGATCCATAAAGAGGAAGGATTCAGAAGGATAAACCAATTCAGATGCAAAATATCTTTTAGCATCTTGAACCGAGGCTTGTCAAAGTTGCTTCTTAAAAATGAGTACATAGATACCTCTGTACAAAAAGAAGGAGTACTAGGAATACCGGAATGTATGGAAGACATAGGGGTCGTTTCGCAGTTGTTTAAAGAAGCAAAGGCAAATAGGGGCGAGTTTTGCGGCTGGATCGTAAAAAACACCTATAAGTCAATTTCACATAAACTAGTGGAAAAAAGCTCTCCAACGCCATCATGTCCGTAATAAAATCACCAAATTATTTCTGATTATTCAAACAACTTCCAAATGAGAACGGTATCAGAAAATACTGCGTCGGCGTGGCATAAATCGGAGATGGGCATCATAACGGGATATACAATTTCAGCGAACGTTTTTTGCCTATTCTTGAATATGCTAATCAAAGCCACAGAAACAGAATGCAAAGGTCCGGTCACCAGATTGGGACTAAGGCAACCTCCGATAAGAGCGTACATGGATGACATGACGTAACAACTAGGTATGCTTTTAGTGGGAGATGGCTGCTAAAGGGTATTGAAAAACATATCAGTTGGACCCAAATGTGTTTCAACCCCTCGATATCAAGGTCGTGCGTTTTAAGCAAAGATAAAATACTGGACAAGGAGCAGTTTGGACTTTCCTTGGAAAATACACCAAAAATTAAGGAAAATCTCATAAAGAACCTTGGAAAACGCATAGATAACTCCCTAAAATTTGCAACAGAAATCCAGGAAACGAAAAATAAACCAGTAATCTGTTTAAATACAGTCAAAATGTTCGGCTTGTCTGGCCGCTTTAAAGCATGGATTTATCTGCATGTCATTTTTCTCTAAATACTATGGCCATTGTGAATTCAAGACTTTTCATACAGAACAATGAGAAAAGTGAATTAACGTAAAAATACGGAGATAGTAAGGTCTACCGAAAAGTGTGATTAGCGTTTCCCTATATAGCAAATAAGGTATTTAAATTTACCAAAATTAGACCAACAATGCTGTACAAGTGGCTGGAGCAGGCATTGAAGTCTTTTAAGGAAGGAAATGGAGAGCAAAAATGAAAGAAAGACTTCGTGCATAGGCTTTATTAGAGGCCGTGCTACAGGATGCACCGACTTAGGCTATTTTCCTACCATTCGGTTGGACAGAGCTAAAGGAAAAGCAACTAACCTTTTAATACAAGAAGAAATACGCGAAGGTGAAGAGGAGAAAATTATCGCAAAAATGGTGGAACTAAGCCAACAAGGAGCGTAGACCAAATGGGGATCCATGACTTATAGCAAAATAAAATGGTCGCATATATTGGCGTAACGCCACCTGGATAAGTTTCCTAATTCAGACCATATATGACACCATACCCAGTCTGGTTAACCTCCACTTTTGTATATAACAGAATCGCCCATATGCCCATGTGCAAGCGTCAAGGAACTTTAAAAGGTATCCTAAGTAGATGGCAAGGAGCACTAACGGAAAGACGGTATAGACGGAGACATGATCAAATTTTAAAGGATTTAGTATAGATAGTCATGACAATCAGCACTAATACTTTAAATCTCGATAAAATATCTATAGAATTTCTTAAAGATGGCGAAATACCTAACAAAAAGTAAAAGTACACAGCAAATAAATTGACATTGGCAACGGACTGGGAATTAAAGGCCGACGTAGGAACAAGACTAAAATACCCTGATCACCTCGTTCAAATATTATTACTCCCAGATATAGTATTCTTCTCAGACAATATAAACATAGTAATAACATGGAAATTGGGAAGATCATGCAGAAGAAGCCCATAAACGGAGGGAACTAAAATATGATGAGCTACTATCGGGTAAAAACAATGGATGGAAAGCAATATATGGAAAGCAAGCTGTCTTTCATTCGAATTGAGCGCAAGAGGTTTTGCTGTAAGGTTCTTATGCAAAGCTTCTGATATTGGCTTAGTAGGTGCTAACAAATGAATGTCTTATATATCAATACACACATATAATCCCGTAATATTATACGTGTTTAATATAAAATACATATATATATATATATATATATATATATATATATATATATATATATATATATAATTTCAAATTTCTGACAATAAGGCTAGGTTTAAAACCCATTAAATATATAGACCCGGCATAGTAATTTTATATTTACACACTTATATTTAAAACTTGAGTATAAGTTTAATTTTATTTACTTGTTATGAATATGGTATTTTATGCCAAAAAGAGAGTTAAGTCCATTGATATAATTTACTTAATTTTAAATAAATTCATTTATAATTATTCGCCTTTCTAACATAAGAAATTGAATGATACAAATTATAGATAATTAATTCTGATATTTTAGGCAACGATATTAAATAAAAAAAGTTTAACAGAAACTTTTGAATCAGCAAGAAGTAAACACGGGCTGTATAGCGTTCTGAATATGCTTTGAACCTGAAGATTGCAAGACTGCATGAAACTCCGAGTGGCACTATCGACGTTTGATATTATATATATTCTACTGCTGAAGAAATAAATTTAAACGTACGCGCAAGTATAGTTCATGTATGTATATTTTGTATCATACACACACACACACATACATATACATATATATATATATATATATATATATATATATATATATATATATATATATATATATTGTACCATACCCATATGTATATGTATATTTTTGTATCATACTCATATATATATATGACATATATATACACACACCGGCACGCGTGCACACACACACACCCGCACGCGTGCACAAACACACACTTATATATACATATATATACATATATATATATATATATATATATATATATATATATATATATATATATATATATATATATATATATATACAAATTTTTATTTATGATTTATATGAACACCAACATTATATAGTCCACAATGTAATGCAGAATTTCAGCATCCCAAAACACATACTTGATTATGGCTAAAGAATAGACGAAAACGCTCGGAACAATTATCGCTATGGATATTTTGTATATTATTTAAAACCCTGAATGTATCATTAGCTGCATATATCATTTCTCCTTACACATATCTGTATAGGGTTTTATTAAAACTGCATTTAGCTTACATGAAAAAGGATTTCTTTTTTTCTATCTATAAACATGGTCGTTTCAGTCCAGTTTTACGTATTCGAAATCTCATTAGACACCAATCAATATATACATAGGCATATGAAAATGGACTCACACAAACATAGATACATATATAGGTTATGTTTTTGATTCAAACGTTTCTCAGCTTATCTAAGCTCAGCTTTGCTTTCGGTGGGAATGTGTCTCCAGGCGTGGTTTTGCGTCTGGATGCGATTGGAACGAAAATATGCTCCGTTGTCCGATGAGTCAAAAATAAAAAAGAATAAAAACACGTTCGGCTGACAAAAGACAAGAGCTGATATGAAAGCAAAAAGAAAAAGAAAAAATAGAAGAAAGGGCCTGGACATAAAATGAGATAATATCAGATAAGAGGTTATATAGTTGATTAAGGAAAAAAAGTAAAAAACATATGAAAACAAATAGAAAAAAGGAAGACAAAGACAGAAATGAAATTATAAAATAAGAAAAACAAGGAGAAAGATAAAAAAATCGAAAATATTAGGAATATAGGAAGCCAATGATGCAGAGATATATTTATATATTTTCAGGAATATAAAAATAAAAGGTCAAAGGAAGAACATAAGTCATATGTAAATACACACAAATACGCACACACGCATATATTAGATAGATAGGTCTCTCTCTCTCTCTCTCTCTCTCTCTATATATATATATATATATATATATATATATATATATATATATATAGATAGATAGATATATAGATATAGATATATATATATATACGTACATCATCATTTAGATGTGCATGCGTATATATATAGATATATATATATATATATTTAGATATATATGTGTAAATATATATATGTGTATATGCGTGCGCAGATATATATATATATATATATATATATATATATACTACCTGTATTTCTCATGTTGTCTGTCTGTGTATCTGTCGTTGGCTTGGTGACCTCGCCAAGACCGCATTTCTCACCCGATTAGAATGCGCTTTTCACCATTTGCAAATGGCTGACGTAAGGGCATGACGGACCCCAATTTTTAAGTTCGGACTCAGGTTCCGAAAAAATCGATAATCGAAAAAATCTGCTAACAGAAGGAATGATCGGATTTCAACCAAATTTGACACCATCTCAGTATCTACCATTAGAATGTTGGCCAGAAGTTCCATGATTACGGACCCCTAAACAGTGCAGAAAATCGATAAAACCCAAAAACCGATACGCCCAGATTGCGCCTGAACCGCACGTCGAGTGGATTTATGAGGAGGCCATTAGGAGTCACCATTTGAAGTTTCAACTCTGAGCGCCCCACCAAACAGAGTGCAAATCGACAATCGGTCAACCCTTAAAAATGTTTTTTTCCGGTTGGGTATTTCCTAAATGCAGATTAATTTAAGATCACCCTATGCGCGCGAAGTAACCTTCAACGCTTCAACGTTTTGGTTGCGTAACCTCTTCCTACAGCGGCGTTTTTGTGTTGCCAGAAAGCACGGCCCATAGTTGGAGAAGCTTTTTCCATACCGCTCCATTGCATTTTTAGTTTTCGTATACAACGAGGTTGCACCGCTTCAGCTTCGGCATCAACTTTTATATGCATCCTTACACAGCATTTCTACAAACCTTTAAAAGGCTCCTACACGACAAACATCCGCACTTCAGCAACTAAGGACCTCTAATACAGTTAACCTTACACATAGAGAACAGGCGACTGCGGAGGAGCACATAATAATATACCGTCTACTTCAACATCTGCTTTGAACTCTTCTGCGTGCCGTGGCGATGACCAACCCGGCAGCTCTGCAAAGGCTCCAAAAGCACCCAGGGGAGGCACCTTTAGCAGGCGTTCTAAAAAAGCCTCACCAGCAATGGGGAAACGTGAGCAGGATTTGATTGAGTGCGCCTCCTTGGCGTCTACTTCAACCTCTACTTTGCACTCTTCTGAGTGCTGTGGGGATGACCGATCCGGCCGCTTTGCTAAGCGTGCCAAAATACCATGGCGAGGCAACCATGGCAGGCGTTCTAAAAGAGCCTCTGCGGCAAAGAGAAGGCGGCAGAAGGAAACCGTATAGAGGCCTCTTTGAGGCTTTCCAGTCAATCTCAAAGGAGGCAGTATGTTTTGTCACATGAAACGCTTGGGGAGCCTAACTACCATTTATACTGCAAATCAGTTTACACAAACGAGCTAAACGTTTGCAAGACAACAAAAAACCGACTTCATCACAAGCGCTTTTGCGGTCTCGACAGCCCGCATCGAAAAGCTACTCGCAATGCAGCCGACACCGCTGCAACTTCCATTCGACAGTCCCAGACAACCACGGCTGGGAAAACCGCACACCATGCAGCCGTCGCCGCTGCAACATCTGCTGCAAGGACGTCGGAAAGTCCCGCGCAAAAGCTCACAAGCCGGCAACGCGATGCAATTTCAACTTCTGCTGCTAGAGCTGTAGAAGGACCTACTGAAAAGCTTGAAAGGTTGCAGACCGTTAACTAGCGCCGCCATGCAAAGCGAGGGCTCTATAGCCCACCAAAGCAGCTTTGGTTTAAGCTGGTGTTCAACTATTAGCCAGTATGGAGGCTTTCCGGTCTGTGGGCATTTCAATGCCAAAAAATGACCTGAAGAGTCTGCAGGTTTGTGTTGTTCAGACGGCAAGGTACAGTTGCCTTCTTTTAAAGAGCTACCTGCTCCGTTGAAAGCTCTGTTGGAGGTTTTCAGTCCAAACTCCAAACATTTCCTCGCAAAAATCAGAGAGTAAAATTGTGCCTTACAGATGAACTCTTTTGGTGGAAATGCCTTCCGCAATGTCGTTTGGAATCCCACCTTCAAGGTTCAAGGTGAGGTTTACCACCGGATTGTGTCTCTTTTGCGGGAAACTGCCACTGATTCGGCATTTCTACAAATATACTTCATAGCTGACTACAATCAACAGGCAGATGCCCGCATGTGCATTATTCACGAGAACGATACAGGCCAGGACAATCATCCCCGCTGGGATATCATAGGGAGTCTCCAACAAATGCTCCACGAGACGAACAGCTATGTCCGCAGTTTTAAATATGCTCTCGAAAATAACACTTCTTCTGATTTCATTATTGTAATTGATGCTGACAAACGGCCTCAGGGAGAGCACGAACGTCGTTACACTTCTTCGTCAAATAACGAAGTTTCCGATATTGTCAGCGGTGATCTGCACAACAGACGTGACATTGTTATCGAATCGCGCGGCAGTGGGCTCCGAAGAATCAGTGAAACGCACCGGTCCTACGATGCACTGCAATACCCACTTCTCTTCCCTTTGGGAGAAGATGGGTACCACATTGACATTCTGCAAAATGGGTCCACCTTAAAAACAGTGTATTGCAGGCTTTCTACATCTACCTATTGATGGTGCATGAGCGTGCATTCAATCATCTTCATCGAATCCGGCAACTTTTCCATCAATTCATAGTAGACATGGCTGCTAAGATGGAATCCGAAAGACTGTTTCATCAGACTGAATCAGACCAAGTTCCGCTGCGTCTCTTACATTCACCTCCGTGATGCTTTACGAAATGACGCTCGCAAGATGTGCATACTACCTGCAACGTTCACAGGCAGTCCATGATACATGCACGCGAGGATGCAAGACGCGATGACATACGTTCGTAAGTACAGCCGAATAGACCTATTCATAACTTTCAGGTGTAACCCAAATTGGTACGCAATTGCTGAAGAACTTATGCCAGATCAATCAGCCTACGGCCGTCCAGTCCTCATGGCGCGCGTTTACCACCTGAAGTTGGGAAAGCTAATGGATGTGATTACAAAGCGCCAAGTTTTCAGGTTTTTTTTTCCTGTCGCATGCACACTATTGAGTGGCAGAAACACTCACATATATTAATTTGGCTGTGCGACAAGATTGAGGCCAAAGAAATCGATCATCTTATTTCTGCTGAAATTCCTGAACCTTCCGTTGACCCTGAATTGTACGAAATAGTGACAACCAACATGATTCATGGTCCCTGCGGATCGAATTACAATTACACCAGCTGTCACAACAGCATCAGCAAATGCACCCAGCAGTACCCATGAGATTTCATGAGCGAAACCATTACAGGGAGCGAAGGTTATCCATTGTACCGGAGAAGGATTCCCACTGAGGGATGATTTAGAGCCCTGGTAAAGGGCTAGTAACTGGATAACTGATGGATAGTGCCATACAGTCCCCTGCTAACAAAAGCGTTCAAATTCATATCGAATATTGCCATTCAGTTTGCTCCATCAAGTATGTATGCAAGTACATCAACAAAGGGACTGATGCAGCAATGTTTGTTATTAGGCAGGAAGATTCCGTAGACGAAATCCAGGACTTACTTGCAGCTTCCCCATCCACGAACGCTTTCCAGCAATCGCCCAGCTTGCGGTGCACCTAGAAAACGACGAACTTCGTTATTTTTCTGCGGATACAACAATAGATGTGGCTGCACGTACCAAAGACACAATGCTTACAGCGTGCTTCAAACTTTGTCGACAGGAATCTACTGTACCCAGACGTACCTTCATGCTACGTGTGAACAAAAAAAAAACACCTGAAGCACGGGGCCAACGTCGAGGGATATCCAGGCGTCAAAAAAGACGCCACACTCGGAAGGGTATTCAACGTTCCCCCATCGTGACAGGAATGTTTTTACTTGCGACTCCTTTTGCCGAAGTTAGTGGTCCAACGAGCTGCAATAACTTACAGACAGTTAATGGATTTTATGTGACACTTTTCGTGAGGCCTGACTCTGTCCCTACCTTTTGGAAGACGACAGCCAGTGGGAAGCCTCAATAGCTGAGGGAGCTGTTTTAAAAATGCACTCTTCTTTGCGCCACCTCTTCACCGCAATCTTACAAATGTGTGAACCCAGTGATCCCAAACCACTTTCGGACAAATACAAGGACATCCTCAGAGAAGCGCAACTGCAGTGTCCACCAATGGCTCTTACATTCAACGATGAAATGTACAACAGGGCGCTTATAACCATTGAGAACCTGTTTGTTGAAATGGGGTGGGGGGGATCTCTCGCCGCTTTTGGGCTTCCAACGCCAGGTCGTGTGGCTTCCTCCAGTCTCTCAACTGAGATTGAGCGGGAGACATCCTACTCTGTTGAGGAGCTCAACGCCTATGTCACAACAAATGAGCCATAACTTCTCATAGACCAAACGGCCGCTTACGATGCGGTTCTTGCATCCACCAGGCAGGATACAGGATCAATTTTATTCCTGAACTCGCCTGGGGGAACGGGAAAAACGTTCGTAACAAAACTGCTTCTTGCGAAGTGGCATTAGCAGTAGCTTCTTCAGGCATTGCTTCCACATTACTACCGGGTGGCCGAACAGTGCACTCAACGTTTAAACTACCGCTTAGCCAGTTTAAAACAGAAACAGCTGTATGCCGCATAGCAATCAGGTCTAGCGGAGGTACTCAGGCGATGTAAGCTCATCGTCTGGGATAAGTGCACTGTCAGTCCCAAAACTGTACTCGAGGCTGTAAACTTCTCTTACTTCTGGAGGATATTCAGAACTCCGATGGCCTTATGGGAGGTAAACTGTCCTTCTATCCGTTGACTTTCGCCAGACCCTCCCCGTTTTGCCTAAGGGGACAAGCGCCAACGCTATTCTTGCGTGCTTGAAATCGTCACAACTTTGGCCCACTATTAGACCATTGCACCTTACCACCAACATGCGCGCGCACATAACTCGCGATGTTGGGTCCGCCGAATTTTCGAATTCATTATTAGCCCTTGGCGAGGGTATTATTCCAGCGGACACTAATGAATTTGTAAACATCTAAGGGTTGTCTACAGTGGTCACAACGGCAGCAACACTCAGGGAATCAGTTTTTCCTGATCTTGAAACCAACTACAACAATATTGAGTGGCTTGTTAGGCGGGCAATTCTTACCCCCAAAAACACCATTGTGACAACCCTAAATAGACAGCATCTGGAAAATGTTGCAGGGGAGTTGCCCGTTTACAAATCCATTGACAGAACTCCAGACCCCGTGAAATGGCGAACTTTCCAGTAGAGTTCGTAAACAGCCTCCACCCCGCTGGTCTCCCTCCTCACATTCTGGAACTTAACGTGGGGATCCCGGTTATGTCGCGTAGAATTGTCTTGCATGGAAAGGAAAAAATGGAATGGAGTTTGCTGAAGACTGCCTGAGGACTTCAGTGTAGACCACATTTTCAACTTTTTGTGACGGTGAATAAAGGAACACATCATCGCGCCTGCCGACTATAGATCAGGCTACGTAAACTTGGCCGTGTGAGAAGCACTGCTCCTCTAAGTGTACACCAGTGACAGACAGTGTTTGTCCTTGGGCCTTATTAATTGTCATAGCAAAACAGGTTGCGAATGGGAATGGGGATCTTCTGAAAGTGAAGGGTACATCGGGATCTGATGGATACAAATGAATTTTTGAGATAAGCACTTGCTCCCCTTTACCGCATTACTGTGAAGCATTGAACTCATCGCCAACTAATGTATAGTTACAAGCATCAATTGTCTCTTCTTACATCACCATACCATATGTACAGAAATGAATGACCCCGACCAGATTATGGGCCCTTTCAAAAATGCGTGCGAGACCCCTTCGTGTAGCAAAAAATCGATAAAAACCTCCCGTTCGACACCGGCATCTGCTGTCAGTTTTTCATTTCTTTTCACGCCCAGTCTTCAATTAACGTCAAATGTCGATTCAACTTCCGACATTTACGGTGAGAATTCGTAACAGAGACTGATTTTCAATTTGGACTCAGGCTTGGTAAATCGGCTGGTACTCCGGTATTTGGGCGGATCACATTCTAAAATTTCGGGCGTTCTTTACAATTCAATCAGAAAAACCTACGCGGCCCAGTCAGAGGTGCCTTGCATAGAATGCCGTGTGACCCCGTCGTGTGTCAAAAATCGATACAAACCTCCGTATTGACCATGCCCTCAGCAGCCCATTTCCCACTTCTTTAAACTTTGTTCTTTCTCCCAGGCCGCATCCCACATCCGATTTTTCAATTTACGTCATTGTGTCATGCCGGATCCTGATTTTTTATTTGGGACTCAAACTTTGTAAAAAAACTGAATAATTCACAGGTGATACGGATTTGGGGGTGGGGTTAAGTTGAATGCCTCGCCTGCACTAAGCGGCCCAGTACATCTAATTTTTTTTTTTACTTAGGTTTAATCTTCCTCTTGATTTCTTTCTCATATTAGATAAAGTGATAAATATTAACTGTGTTTTCCTTGTAGATGGGAATTATTTAATATATGTTTAATTTAAAATATGTTGATTCAAATGTAGATATTAGATGAGATACTTCATTTTAAAAATATAATCAATATATTAATTTTAAATTTTTTCAAATTATTTTTCTGATATATTGTGTATTTTAATAGATCTTTACTTCTAAATTATCTCCTTTTATTAAATGTTTTATCTCTTATTATTGAATATATTATCAATTTTGTTAATAGACTTAAGAAGATGTTCTTTAAATCTAAACTACCTTCTGATACAGTGTCTAAAATAAATAAGTCATTTTCTCTATCATTTTTTCCCTTCTTTCTCCTGTGAGCACCCCTGATTTCAAGAATTCCTGTATTTTATTTATTCCTTTCCTTGTTTGTCTTGTCCTTATCTCATTTTACAAGGTGATAATGATCATCACTTATATGCAATGTTAATTTCTTTTGTATGAAATATACTTCTCTGTTTAATTAAAGCATTGAGCTCTATGTGTACATCAGTTTTAATGTTTAATAATTTATATTTTGTTAATAGGATTATCATGCATTATTTGCTAGCCTTATTACATATTTGTATGCGTATATGTTGGATACTTTCATATTCACGGACAATTATTTTAGTGTCATTATTAAAAGATGAGATCAAATCGCCGTGTTAATAGATATAATTGTTTTTCGCGTACTTTCGAAATAGCACAATGTTATCATTAGTATATTCTTTGTCTAAAGGCAAATATTGTAGTGTTGATCATTTTCAAACAAAATTGCTGTTTATCTTAAAGTTCATTTTTCTTAACATGCGTTGTGAAGAACGTTGAGTGAGTATGTCATCGCTTCACTACCACTTCAAGGGAGGTAACTGACTATGGTTTGTCGAGAATTTGTAAGAAATAAATAATAAAACTATTAATGCAAACCTTGATAATTTAAACTATCTATTGTACACATTTAAAAAGAAATCGTGCACTATGAATAATTAATTTGGTTGAGGTAAATTGTATAGTTTATGTTTATTATATTCATGAAAATATATAAATGTTTTTGAACAAGAATTTTTCTGTATTGCGAATGTGGAGAGGCATGCTGTGGTAAATGTTTAAAAATGACGGACGCTTCATTTAAATGAAAATCCACCTGCTAACAAAACATGATCTTACTGCGGCCAACATAAATATTATATTTATTTGTTGGAGATACAATTTCCAACAGGACATTTAAATTTATAAAAATGTGGTTTTCTACAAGTAGTTGGGAAAAAGTCATTACGAATGATTAAATTAGACATTACAGATGTTGTGTATTATATAATTAATATTATTTTTTACTAGGATTTGTGATGGCTATATTAGTATATATTAATTGTTTTATGATATTCTCGTTTTATTTATATTTAAAACGTATTTGTGATATAAAATATTAATATGTTTGGGGTTAGTTGGAAAATGATTTTAATCTATTTGATTAGTTTTCAAATTTCTGATATAACACCATATTTGTGTTTTTACTATATAATTAGTGAGGTGATTATTAATAAGAATTTGTTTATATTTTTACTGGAATGTAGGAAATCTGTTTTGTGAATATTACGGCCAGAAATGAAAACACAAGATAGGGATTGAGTTAAAAAAAAAAGTCATTAACAGAAACAGTAATACAAACGTATACAAAAGAAAGTGGTACTGCAAGAACATTCGGTCTAACTCTCAGAGCTGACTGATTGAAGTTCCTTCTCCAAAAGGCAGTAACTGCTCCTATTGTCAAGTGGAGAGTCTGTGTGTGCGTGGGTAAATTACCATTATATATATATATATATATATATATATATATATATATAGCGTTGTGGATTCTGAGATGAATTCGATCTCCAAGGAATGGCAAACGCAATAATTAAATATAAGAAATAAAATGTATTTACACAATCATACAAAGAGTAATACTGTTAGTAAGTCCAGTAATGTGGTTAGTAGCAAATACAGATAGATATATACAGTCTCGAAGTAGGACTTCCTTTTATTCGTTTGCCTGTAACCGACTTGGCAATGTTTTGAGTGTGTAACATGGTAGGTCTGTTGAGTTTTTTCCATGTCTGTAAGTTTATTATCGTGAGGTCGGAACCCGAATCCAGTTGTAATTTATTTTTTTTTATTTAAAATTTCCAGTTCCACATATTTCCTTACATTGGTGTTGTCATCGTTATTCATCCTTGTAGCTCTTATTCTATTAGTATATTTTCTATTTCCACATTGGGATGCCTTGTGGCCTTTTTTTCCACATTCATGCCAGTTTTTTTATATCTGAAGAGGCAATCCTTGTTCCAACGTAATCCTCCACATCGATAACATGCTGATAGAGGGGGGCTTATATTTATTTCGATATTTGTCATAATTTGTCATGTATGTTGTACTTTTTCTCTTATCATAAAATTTTATTTTTCTTTTGTTTAACTTACTTATATGAGAAACAGCTGATTCTTCAATGTCCTTTGCTTCTTTCTTTATGCTTAAACATCTCTGGCAATCTTCCGATAATTGCTGTTATGTTAGACCCGGTTCATTTTCTAATTTTGCAAGCATTCTTCTACTCATTTCGCTATCTTTTGTAGAATCTTGCTCTTGAACAAAGATGAGACATTTAAAATTGTCCGCTAGTTTGAAGTCGTCACAATGTTTATTTACGATTGCGGCAAACGTGCAATAATCCTCATTATCGCCCTTTACCAAGTTAAGGCATTTCCACCTCCTGTGGAAGAGTGATGTTTTCGGGTTGAAGAGTTCTTTAAGACATGTCACTGCTTCGTCAAATTTTAATTCGTTCGTCTTTTTTTGCAAGATATAATCCAGGAACTTTGTATATTCTTCAGTTCCTAATTTTCGAAGCCATAGACGTAGCTTTTTTGCTTCTGTCCAATTTTAATTTCAAAGATGTCTTCATGTCTTCTGAAATATTCTCCAAAATTTTTGTCCTCATCTAGAGAATATTTGAAAATATCTATGGTATTCCACAGTGCGTATTGCGAAAATGTTGCTTCTTTTTCAATATCTAATTGCTTGTTGCCCGCTACTTTCAATATTAGTTCCTGGAGCTCTGCTTGTCTATCTTAATTTTCCTTTTGCGTTTGTAATATTTACTTTTGCCATTTTTCTTGTAGCTGTAACTGTTGATCATTTTTGTATTTCTGCATTTGTAGTTGTTGCTCATTTTGGTGTTTTATCAGTTCTACCAACATATTTTTAAAATCTTCCACGATAACTCAATTTTATATATTTTTACTCCACGTAATTGTTTGTCGCTAATTTGTTGTGGACGACGAGGGAAGGATTTTTCTATTTCTTTTTTTTTTCTTTCGTGTGAGTTCGAATCACTCGAAGCCAATTTGCTTCTTGGACGACGTGGGAAGATTTTTCTTTTGTTGATTTTTTTTTTGTTTTCTGCGTGTGTTCGAATCTTCGTCGCTAAGTTGTTTGTTGAACGACGAAGGAATATTTTTCTTTTGTTTACAGCGTGTGCTCGAATCCTTGTCGACAAGTTGTTGTGGTTAGGCTTACGAAAAGTTTTTCTTTCCCCGTGTGAGTTTCGAATCCTCGTTCGCCAAGTTGTTGTGGTTTTCTGCGTGAGTTCGAATCCTCGTTCGCCAAGTTGTTGTGGATTCCGAGATGAATTCGGTCTCCAAGGAATGACAACCGCAATAATTAAATATAAGAAATAAAATGTATTTACACAATCATACAAAGGGTAATACTGTTAGTAAGTCCATGAACGTGGTTAGTAGCGAATACAGATAGATATATACAGTCTCAAAGTAGGACTTCCTTAGAGTCTACGTGCTTGTAACTGACTTCTACAAGAGGTTACCTCACTCTATCCGACTACCGACTGTAACTCTGGGTATTTAACGGCAGTAGTCCAGGTACCTTTAGTAGAGTCCACTTATATGAAAAAGGGGTGGACCCCATAACATATATATATATATATATATATATATATATATATATATATATATATATATATATATAAATAATTACAAACAAGCACTTAAAATAATCATTTGTGATATTTCCCTTCATTGAATCCGATAAAAAATGGCTCCAAATCATCAGAACTGTAAACCAAATGAAAAATTAACTTTAGGTATAAAAACTAAGAATAGTGATTTCATATTCGGAATAGGGGAAAGAAAGATATTAATTTATCAACGTGCATACAAAGGTAAAAAATAAAGGGTCAGTGTTGTATTTTAAAGTAAAGGGTATCTGTTTATATTTTAGGTCAACCGTGGTTACCGAAAATGACATCCGGATTGTAAACAAAAATCATAACATTAAATTGGTAATTGAGAATACTTTTAAAAAAAAGATTTTAAGTGTAAATTCTAAATTATGTCTGGATCCTTCCTCGGTTAACATGTTGATGTATGTGTTCAACTTAAAAAGAAAATCTGTTATAATTTATATTAATACAGTCGTTGATTAAGAATAATAGAAAAAGTATATTAAAAAGTATTCAGTACCTAGCAAATGATTTCTTCTCCCTTTTTTTCTGTTCTTTTCTCCGATAACCACACCTCATACCGACATACACCACTTCCTTGTTTTTATTAGCTCTCGTTTTATTTTGAACTTTTTCCAATTTCCCCCATTTTCCTTTCTTCTGTTTGGTCAGTTTTCTTTGTAATTAAACATAGAGGTCGATATATGAATTAGTTTTTATATTTATTGTTTAATATTTTATATTGTATTTATAAGATTCACTTGGATTTTTACCTACAGATTATTGACATATATATATATACACACATATATATACATATATATGTTTTGTAAGTGATTTTTAATAATTTCTTCAGTGGCTGTTTCTCATTATATAATAATTACATATATATATATATATATATATATATATATATATATATATATATATATATATATATATATATTTAATTGTATATGTGTATTTGTATGCGTATGGATATTTATATATGTGTATATAAATTTGTATGCTGATATATATATATATATATATATATATATATATATATATATATATATATATATGTGTGTGTGTATATATATATATATATATATATATATATATATTTGCATAAGTGTATGCATACATTATGATATTTATTTTATTTAATTGTATACGTCTATTTATATTTTGTATACGTTTACATATATATATATATATATGTCTACTTATATATATATACATATATATTCATATATATTCATATATATATATATATATATATATATATATATATATATATATATATATATATATATATATAAATTCTAGTCATTACGTCTGTGGATGTAAATTCGCGTGTCTGTTGCGTTATAAAATTATTAAATAGGCCTGAATCTTCTAAATATGCCATTTATGAGTAGCAGAAAGAGAATACATATATAATTTGAGATAAAAAAAGGCCATTAACGTATCAGATATATTTTGTAACGCGTGCCCATCTTCGATTTTTGGCGCGGTTCTGGACATCTTCCCAAATGTTAAAATATTCGTCGCTGGTGAAATATTAACTATCAGAGCGGAGAGAAGAACGGCAGTCTTTTGCTTTAGTTTGTAGTGGGTTTCGCGAAAAGTCAATAAAGTTGTGAACTTTTATGATAAAGATGATTGTGTAAATATGGAAATTACTATAGTTATAGCTGAATTAGCATTTATACATACTTCTAGCTCATTAGAGATAGGCAGAAATATTGTGAGTCTGTTCAGTTTCCTTTCGAGTCAACTACGTTCAAATGATCGTGTACTCAAGAAAAGTATACATGATTATATTCTGTAAATAAATACCAGTGTATTTTTCAAAGTAAGCTATCCTTTAGCAAGCAAAGTAGAAGGAAAACTGAATTCCTCAACGTATTATGCAATGGCCTGGCAAAATACTTAATTTCTTTCCAGATATCTCAGCCCACATACCAATATTTTTTTCAAAAATTGACAAAGCCTTTTTGGAATTTACCTTTTGCCATATATTCCCCATTGACATTTACTTAGTTACCTCCATGAGATCACTAAAAACAGATAATAGCATAAATAAAAAGGACCTTAAGCATGATGATATTTCTTATTGTCTAAATATCTATGTTATTATTAAGAGGAAAGATCAAAGTATTTTTGGTATATTTTTTACATTTTTTATTCGTTCCTAGACGTCCGAAATTTTCTTTAAATATCTTGTTTATTTTTGAGTCAACAAAATTGTCAGATAATCGATCATGTCAATCATTTTTTCATTATATAAACATAATGAAAATCTCCGTTTAAAATTCTCTTTAAAAAATCAATTATAATTTTTTTCAAAATTTATTTTAAGAAAATTAGAAATTATAAAATTTATTTTAAATATTTACTTATTTTCTGCGTCGAAAATATGTAGATTAAATATCAGAAAAAGTAGGTGTTAACAATTGTGTCAATTGACAGGTGAAGGGTGACGATTTCATTCCGTATTGACAGCTAACGTCAAGTAAAGTTATCTTACGAAAGACAAAAGTTGCATAATTATTTAGTTTTAAGGGAACCATCTTATTTACCTCGTTATTTTTTAGGAAAAATTCAGAGCTCTATTTTTTTTATTCTTTTTGTGTAGTTAGCTTTCGCCGTTATGTTTACGGTGCTTTATGGAAAATATATGATAAAATTTTTTAAATAAGACTGTTGACAGTGAGATAAAATTAATTTATTGGTAACTTTCTTATGAAATTTTTATCAGAAGTGTACATAAATTACTATAATTTTATGCACATTTATGATATTTTCTGTATTATTTGTATTTCTATTGAATTTATTATTAATTTTGATATTGCATTTATGAAAAAATGCCATAACTGAGATAATATCTTATGAATTTCATAAGATATGTGCCTAATACTTGGAGGTACGCTTCTCAGTTGAAATTCAAATGTCAAATTAAATTCTCCACGCGTGTTTCGGACGAACAATTCCCAAAAATAAATAACGTAATAGCGTGGAATAACGATTATAGTAACTCAACTAACGTGACGTTTTATTTTTTCATGCTGCTTCCGGTCTTCCGTACATTTGAATTACAACCGTTTTATGGACACAAAAGCCATGTAAAATTGGATTTTTAATATACTGGTGTTTCGTTGATTGTAATAAGCTTTACAATCTGTAAAGATAGATCTACTTAATAGTACAAATGACTAAGCTCTCTGCCAGTTTCTCTAATTTTAGAATATTTAACAAATTTAAAGTAAAAATATTAAAATAATTTAAGAAATAACAAATAATTGTTTTAAAAATACATTTTTCATCGAAAAAGTATTCTTACTTTCAGACAACATTATCCATATTCATATAGCCACTAAAAGCACATAAAGCATTTGAAATTAAATACTAACTTTGTTTTATTGAGTTTTGTATGTTACAATTTTGAGCTGATTTTCAGTTAGAGGTGGTCCAATTAAAAAGATAACATGATTTACTTTCCTCGAAGCCATGTGCTTTTAACTAATATAATCACTAAATTGTACGGTAATTAATTTCTCGAGTTCTCATAAAATTTGTTATGGTGAGGGTAATAAATATGCAAAATACCTTTTTGCCATGATTTTAAAAAAGAAAAACATATTTATGATAATTTCCAATATCACTGAAGTGTTTCCGAATGTTTCATTAAAATCCGACAATTATTTTTATTTTTGCAAGATTTTCCAAATTAATGTCTCTCATACAACAAAGCGCACAAAAAAATGTTATTTAGTATTAGGTTGGTGCAAAAATAATGACGGTTTTTGACGTAACGTCAAAAACCGTCATTATTTTTGCACCAACCTAATAGTTTCGCTGTTACAAAGAGAAACAAGAATCAAAAGTTAAAATGTTCTAAAAAGAATGAAACATTTTTAAAAAAATAATTAAAATAATTTTTCTTTCCTCTAAATAATAACATAAAGAATTTGACGATAAAATTTTGATTCGTCAAATTTAGCATCTTTTTCATCATGCTATGGTCTTTTTTCGCGATCTCCTGGAGGTACCTACTTACTTATAAACTAATAAAAACTACGCTACATGTTTCTGTAAAGAACTACTAAACGTTATTGTTTCAATCGTTTTCTTAGTAACTTACTTTATTAAGTAATATTCCTTGCTGATGTTGTCATTCAGACACATCCATGAGGTTTTTGTTGATTTTTTATTTCTGACCAATATTATTTCATATTATATTTAGTGTAAAATGAATACATGTCACTCGTCCAGATCGGCTCGAAGTCTATGATACTTTCGTATTGGAATCGTAAATAAATTAGTTTCTTATGAATTTTAATTCCTATTCAACATTTTTATTACTTTTATAGATCATGTACAATGCGAATATGTTACATTGTTCTAATTTGTGTCCTTTCAACAATGTCTTAATTTTATCCCACTGATAAAATTTTGTATCTCTGAAAAAAGAATTCAGTACTTTGTATTATTTGCCCATCTGAAGATTAGCACGAAAAACATATGCACTGTTGATTCTAACATCTTTGGAAACGCAGTCTGTTAGTTAAGGTCACCTAGATCATCTATTTTCATGGAAATGACAGTGAAACAGATAAAAGTCGACTCTAACTTTGTCAGATTTCAAATTTCCATAAAACAGAATATTTATGCGACATTTTTCGATTATATTTATTTTTAACCCCAGTGAGATTCTTCTCACTATCATCTGAACATGAGTGGAGTGAACTGATGAAAATTATTTGGATCGTAGTTAACGTAAATACTTAATACTTGAAATGTTTACGGTTCGTAATTCTTTAATTCAACAAAATAAACCACTAATGTTTTAAACATAGCCACAAGCATGAATTTTACTTGTGCATATTTTCAATATTTTAATATTCTTTTTATCCGGTTAAAAAAAAAATCGGATATTTCACAAATGTTGCTCAACCGTGCAGTGAAATTGAATTCAATACGACAACAAAAGTAAACTGATCTCTCCCTTCTGGTTACTATACTCACATTATATTTTCCACCGCTCTGCCTAATGTATTCTGAATTTTGACCCCAATTTAAATGCCCCATACGAAGCAGCGCCATAACTTGGCAAGCTTGTCATTTCACTGGAATCCTTGGCCTATCCATAATTTCACATGTATTTCCGTTAATCCAAAGATTAGTTATAATCTTTCTTCAGACACATCAATCCAGGCGAATATCAGTGGGGGGGACTTGCATGTGAAAATAATAGAACCTCCCTGAAGTTCAATGTCTTTATTGAATGATACGTTAATCTTAACTTTTAATCACTAACGCATACGGGTTTCATTTCAAGGTATTCTGTACAGTTCTTGGCAAAAGAGACCCTTACACGCAAAATGGATGATCGATCAGTCTGTGAGAAATCGGTTGAGATGAGACTTTTTCAACTATATATATATATATATATATATATATATATATATATATATATATACTAGAATCTCCCGTCGAATTCGACGTATGAGGGTCAAGCAGAACAGTTCCCAGGAAACCGACAGCCCGACAAAAGCATATGAGATTTGATTAGAGTGGTGAATATTTTGTGCAGGATCATCCACACGTTTTGAAGGGCTGAATACATAGACCTGGTGCACCACGTGCCACAAGGTCCCCAAACGACTCTCCGCAGGTTTTGAATTCAGAGTTGTTATTCTCATAGTCCTGTTGCCATCCAAGTCTATAAAACCCAGTCTGTCCTGCTATTTACCCATAGCTGGAGGGAGAAGATGAGGATTCACACCTTTCACAAGGGTATTCCTCAATCCGAGCCGCTCTCCATTACTCCACCGTGCCTCCTAGACATATATATATATATATATATATATATATATATATATATATATATATATATATATATGATAAGATGATACACAAGAAATAACGTTTACCACTCTACAATGTTTCAGTTTTATTAAAGCTTCATCAAATCATGATATATGCTGAAAATGAACTTCTTGTATCTTTACTTTTGTTTTGTTTGATGTTGGCATTTGACTATCTAAAGTAACGTTAGTATAATTTGTGGCGTTCCGAAGTCACGGAAATACGATGTGTCCACCGAAGTTACAAGAAATTAATTGATTCCAAGACTACCAGAAAAAACCGTAACAATTGCTACATGTCTGTAAGCCTACATGGCAATAGTTACGGTTTTTCAGTTTTATTATAGTGGAGAGGGGGTTATAATGATTTCACTATAAAAGCAAGTGTTGGACGTTTTGAGGTGAACTTGTTAATTGGTAAGGTACTAATTATGTACTTCGTTCAGTTTTTGTTTTGTTATTTTTTAAATTTTTTGCTAGTAGGAGAATAGTTGAATAACTAGGAAAAAGAGGTGGATTTATACCTCTCCCACTGGTATTTTAATCTATGTTAATGTAAGAAGCCCTGCTGGATGTCAAATATGGAACAGAGATTTATACTTACGAGTTTTTATCCATCACACTACGCGCACATCCAAGCTGACAGCACTTGATATTTCCAAGCGGTCACCCATCTACGTACTGAAATATTTCGGCATTGCTTAACTTAACTGATTTTTCAACGTGTTATGTAAACCTCTTCTATTTGATGTTAATATCAATGTTTGCCGAAGAACTGTAGTTCATTCCGTCTGATATTTAATAATCTGCATATATAACCTACGTAGAATATTTCTTTCCTCTGAAGAGCCAAAAGTCTTAATCCCAGTCTGCATATGCTTACTTGAATTGAAGTTACTTCATAAGATGTCACTGACATTTATTTTGCAGACTGATTTCATTTTTATGAACCCATATTGTCATATAATTACCTCCCTTAACCAATTCTAATGAAATGTACAATTTACATTAAAATATAACTTTGCTATTTTTATTTATTAATAATGAGGAAGTAATTTTTAAAATGTATCTTCGAAATAATTACCTATTTATTTGCTTTTATCAGTACTTTAACCTAACAAACAAATGCTTATTCCACAAGCAAATTAGTCATATTAAATTCATTGGAAACAAGTTAAATACTGACAAAACAAATACACCTGCTATTCGGTATTATTAAAAATTAAACATGCACAACACATTATATAGAGTTACACATCTTGTGTTTCATGTGAGAAATATATATATCATTTATTAATCAATGTGCGAATTTATATATATATATATATATATATATATATATATCACTATTAATACCAGCTCTAGACATACAGTCAACTAAAACTGAACGTGCTCTAATCTAAAAAATTATAATAATAAATAAAAAAAAAAAACAACCAATAAACTTCTATTTACAACTTGTGCTAATCCTTGGAAGGATTTGTCAGATACTATCAAATGGTTGATCAATATGAGTAATAACGATTGAGCGGCATTTATAAAGTTTGATATAACAAATGTGTATTTCTCTATCCCCAGGGATCTATTAGTTAATAGTATTAACTTACCAAAAAATATAGGGAATAACTGGTGATGAAACTAATATCATCTTAACTGCTAAGAGATCACTAATAATACTGTTTAATTCTACCTGCACTAAATGTCTTAATGGCAATTTTTATGTCTATATAGAAGCATATGTTTCATCCCAGGTTGTTTATTTAGTATGTTATTATATTTTAGATATACTTAGTAGATAGTAGAATCGTAGATCTAGAACTAGTGTGCCTATATAGTGATGATGGACGCATCTTCATTCCCAATAATAATATTCCCCCAGCCGTAAAGTTACAAAAGAAAATTTTTAGAGCATTTAAATTACTAGGGTATAAGATTGAGATTTATTCTAACCTGAACATAGTTAATTACCTAGACATCACCCTTAACCGTAATGATAAAACCTTTAAACCTTATAATAAAGAGAATGAAACTCCAACTATATTAATGTTAGTTCTAATCACCTCAATGATATCCTGAGACGAAGACCCACTACCGTTAGCACCAGAATTAGTAAATTATCGTCCAACGAAAAAAATATTTAATAAAAATAAAGAATTTTATGAAAATGCCCTCCACAAATTGGTTTCAAAAATGATTTATCTAATTTAACCCCTATAAGTAACACTGAAATATCTAAAATGGGATGTAGCCATAGAAATAGAAAAAGAAAAGTTATATGTTTCAACCCCACCTTCTGCAAACCGTCACATATTAATAACAAACAATACGTTTTAAAATGAATAAATAAATATTTCAACAAAACACCCTCAAATTAATATCTTCAACAGGAAATCGATCAAAATTACCTACTTTTGAACATGTACCAAATTATCACCTCCCATAATAATTATATCTTAAATAAATTCTATGATAAAAACAATATAAACATAGTATGGAACTCCCTGTAATTGTAGAAGTGGAGAACACTGCCCAGTTGAGGGCAAATGCAGATCTACTAGGGCGTTATATCAATCAAACATTGTCTATAAAGAAAATATAACTTAAAACGTTTACATTGGAATTTCCGCGGTGGAATGGAAACAGGGATTTTATATCCAATCCTAAATTAAAATACCAAACAGCGTTTCCAAAAAAATTGGGAATTGAAAGAAAAAGGACTGAGCCCTCAGACAGATAGGAGAATTATACGTTTCGCGCATACTCCTAATAGTTTTAGTGATAATTGCAGTCAATATTTACAGGAAAAATAGAATAATAAAATGCAATATACAATGCAAACTATTAAATCAAAGGAACGAACCAGTGTTAAGATGCAGGGATTCAAATAGGTTTAAACATATATGAGAACATAGTTTTTACCTAATTACTTGTTAACTCCCAAACCCAGTTAATGTTGAATATATAACGATAATTAACTTCTCCAATTTCCCTCTATTCTCCATCCCGGGTATGACGATAAACTACATCCGCGTCCTGGGTATGACGATGAACTATGTCCAACAACAAGGCCTCAGATAATGTTTTCGGAAAAATAATGTTGTCAGCTATACGTTTTTGAAACAATAATGTTACCAGCTATACGTTTTTTTGAAAAAATAATGTTGCCAGCTATACGTTTTTAAAACAATGTTGCCAGCTATACATTTAAACAATGTTTAAAACAATGTTGTCAGCTATACATTTTTTGGAAAACAAATGTTGCCAGCTATACGTTTTTGAAACAATAATGTTGCCAGTTATACGCTTTTTGGAAAAAATAATGTTGCTAGCTATGCGTTTTTTAAACAACAATGTTGCCAGCTATTCGTTTTTGAAACAACAATGTTTCCAGCTATATGTTTCTGAAAAAATAATGTTGCCATTACATATACGTTCTTTAAAAAAAAAATATGTTACCAGTTATACGTTTTGCGTCTTGGGTATGACGATAAACTACATCCGCGTCCTGGGTATGACGATAAACTACGTCCAACAACAAGGCTTCAGATAATGTTTTCGGAAAAATAATGTTGCCAGCTATACACTTTTGAAACATTAATGTTGCCAGCTATACGTTTTTTGGAAAAAAATAATCTTGCCAGCTATACGTTTTTGAAACAATGTTGCCAGCTATACTTTTTTGGGAAAAAATAATGTTGCCAGCTCTACATTTTGGAAACAATAATGTTGCCAGGTATACGATTTTTGGAAGAATAATGTTGCCAACTATGTGTTTTTAAAACAACAATGTTGCCAGCAATGCGTTTTTGAAACAACAATGTTGTCAGCTATGCGTTTTTTGAAACAATAATGTTGTCAGCTATAGGTTTTTTAGAAAAAATAATGTTGCCAGCTGTATGTTTTTTGGAAAAAATAATGTTGCCAGCTATACGCTTTTGAAAAAATAATGTTGCCAACAATGTGTTTTTGAAACAACAATGTTGTCAGCAATGCGTTTTTGAAACAACAATGTTTTAAGCTATGCGTTTTTTGAAACAATAATGTTGCCAGCTATAGGATTTTTGGAAAAAATATTGTTGCCAGCAGTATGATTTTTGGAAAAAATAATGTTGCCTGCTATATGCTTTTGAAAAAATAGTGTTGCCAGCTATACGCTTTTGAAAAAATAATGTTGCCAACTATGTGTCTTTGAAACAACAATGTTGTCAGCAATGCGTTTTTGAAGCAACAATGTTGTCAGCTATGCGTTTTTTGAAACAATAATGTTGTCAGCTATAGGTTTTTTAGAAAAAATAATGTTGCCAGCTATGCGTTTTTTTTTAAACAATAATGTTGCCAGCTATAGGTTTTTGAAAAAATAGTGTTGCCAGCTAGACGCTTTTGAAAAAATAATGTTTCTACCTATATGTTTAATAGTACTGCATATTTAATATATGTATAGGTATATGTGTATGTATGTATGTATGTATGTATGTATGTATGTATATATATATATATATATATATATATATATATATATATATATATATATATATATTTATATATATATGATTATGAACATTTCTACGAATTAATCAGTAGAGAGACAATATTTATGAATAAAAATGACAATAGGAAAACTGGTAATTGCTGACGCGTTTCGTCCAATGTGGACTTTATCAGTTAAAAATATGAAAATAGCGTTTCTCTACATTCCAGTTGCTAGGTACATTCTGTTTTTGTTTTTATTAGTTACTTTGTTGATTTAATTTCATTTTCGTATTTTGCTTTGATAAAGTCCACATTGGACGAAACGCGTCAGCAATTACCAGTTTTCCTATTGTCATTTTTATTCATAAATATATATATATATATATATATGTGTGTGTGTGTGTGTGTGTGTGTGTGTGTGTGTGTGTGCGCGTGCATATATATATATATATATATATATATATATATATATATATATATATATATATATATATATATATATACCTTAATTTGGCATTAAATGACCGACTGTGGTTGAAGGTTGAATGCCATAAAACCTAACCAACCAATCTATTCTCCATATTAATCCTGTTTAAAACATTTTCTTGCATAAGTTTGTTTTCCTAATAATTTACCCTTTCCTTAAATTTATTAATGGATATTTTATTCGAATATTAAATTATTTTACCGTTAAATCCCCCGTTCCTTAATAATTAAAAAAAAACTTAAATCTGTTTTTCTTTATATTAATTGTCTAAATACGGTTTATTATCAATCTAATTAATACATATTTGTTGTTTGTATAATTTGGTATTCCCTAGCGGGAACCTAAATTCCTTTATATATAATTAAAGTATTTCGTCATATAAACTCCTCTTTCGGTTCTTTTTTTTTTTTTTGTTTCAATTCAACACATCACTCTTCATAAGTTTAATATTTGTGTTAATTCCAGCGGTTATTTTTCCCTTTTAAAGGCTTACACCCCCTCTCATCATTATCTTCTACATCCTTTTTTAGGTGGCTGAGGAATCATTTTGGGTTGTCCAAGGATGTAGAAGAGTGGTGCAAGGTTGCGCTGGTTGAAATAGACTATACGAGCATGAAGTATTTTTGGATTGTATATATGTATATATATATATATATATATATATATATATATATATATATATATATATATATATATATATATATATATATATATATAATGTGTGTGTGTGAGAAGCATTGCCTATCAACTAGATTAATCATTGTATTTTAACGGATGAAATTTCTAGACCAAACATGTTAATGACTTCACACATTTCACTTAACTAATTCAATCATTTCTTGTCTTGGGAATGTTGTTAATTCGGTATATGACAGCTAACGGACGAATATAAATGTTTGCACATATTATTAAAATTTTTCCTGAGTTAACTCTGGACTTTAATCATAAGGACCCATGGCAGTAAGCTAATTGCCATAGCCTTGAATTCATTAGCGAGGCCGTTTTCAAAGCTTAAATTTGAATATATATACGTTCAGCTTTAGGCTGACGTAGCTATATACGGCTTAATGTTGTTCACTATCGAATTAGTCAGCTAAATGTATTTAACTAGTTTAATCCGAAGATTTATATTTAATATCAGCAGTTATTAGATGAAGAGAAATTATTTTTTTTACTAATGTTTAAAAATTTAATTTTATGAACAGACTTTTACGCTTATAGTCTGTTGTTGACAGCAGTACATGACGAATGACTAAATAAATTATTTCAATTTATTTTATTAACTTTTAAATTAATATTAAATAACTATAATAATTACAAAATTCAGAAATACTTTTCATTTTACCGGCGATGAGATTTAACATAATTTTCTCTATTTGCCGAAATTAATCAGTAAACCGTTGAAAATGCAATTAAAATTCTTCTAGTGATGTAACGATGATCTAAACAAAAAGACATAGATAAGTTGAATTGGTTTTCCGCATGAATATGCACTTCTTCCCCAGTCTATGAGTTTACCAACAGGTTATACTGGGCTCTAGCAGTGGTTGGTAACCAATCTAGGCGAAAGACAACTGAATTCAAAAATGTAACCAAGAGTAATCCTTTTATTTCATTATTGCAGTTATAAAATTGAAATGTTGAATAGAGCGTTTTTGTTTCTTGTTCTCTTTCCTCGTTTTTCATGTAAACATTTGGCATTTAATGAAATAACAGGCAGTAATTTCATATGAAATTTCTAAATTCTTCAACGAATTTTTCATGAAAATAATTTTTTCATGTCCACTAGCTTTTATTGCTCAGTCGAATACTAACGGGGTTTTCTTTACTAACCTTTTATTAGAGGTTGTGTGTAGTGTCAACATATTCCTTATATTTCTAGTCTCTCTTCAAGTTACATGCTATTGATTTTAGTTTTGCCTGCTGTTGAGTGTCCTCAAGACATGATATTTCTGTTATTTTAAACATATGTTTTATTTTTGTTTTTGTTTTTAATTCTGTAGCACCAGTACACAATGTTTGAAGAAAGATGGTCAGACTTCACATGCTCATACCCATTTCTAACCATTGATCTTAGAAAGCGGTTGCATACAGTCACGATGTTAGATTTTTTCGAACGGGTTTCGCGCTATGCATGACATCCATTTAAAAGCCTCGATCTGACGAAGCGATTTAAGAACACGGCTTCTATTTTCAGATTGATTCTTTGTTTATTAGCAATTTACGGTGTTGGGAGAAACTGCCACTGATGCAGCGTATTCTGTGTTCACTTTTTTTCTTCTACTATACTAAATTTATGATGTCTGATCCATACGACGATGTATATCGCTGTATATTCTGTTTGCACATCCTGAATTTTATGCTATATTCTGGATATGCTCCTTCACATCTTTCATTCTAACTCCAGACCGTAGTTTCTCTTTTGGAAAGGTTTTTCTTGAGACCGATATAGATTTCTATTAAAAATAATTCTAAATATGAAAACCTGTGCCGTCAGCATACCCGCCCCGCACCAAATATTACCTTGGACTCTGGAGTGAAATCAAGATCATTTTCTTCCATTGGAATATTCGTTTGGATATCTTTGCATAAATTGTAAGTACCCATTTCTTCACAAATGTCCTTGCATATGTGCAGGGTATATTTTAGGAAAAGATTAATTAAACAGGAGCTATCTTTTCCTATTTGTCATATTTCTGATGAGGATAGAAATGTTTCCGTGTTAGGGCCCACGCGAGACGTGAAATTTTGCAGAATGATAAACATCCTCTACTATACGGATACTTTCATTGGATTCGCAGCTTGGAAAGCCCTTACCTATGGATGATAAGAGGATGTTTCTATTGACGTGGTCATATGCATGCTATTGTGACGTCGACAAAGCAATACATTTTCCTATTGGAGAGTTGATTTTTTTTAATGAGATATAGGCATAACATTGCATCCCTTACCAAAACCAAAACCAAACAGGATTGTAAGAAGTTGATTTTCATATAACGATGACAGCCTAGTTAATATAATGTTCATTAATAGTTTGACAATGATGAATTGAGATAACACTGTATGTATTTCCATAACGCTTTAATTCGTGATAAATTCCATTTTTTATTGATGCATGTTTGATTCTAGTTTTCTTTGAAAAAACAGATAAACTTTTAAGTGAATTCGAGTAGAATGTAAGCTATTTTCAAGAAATCAGGCTCAGTATCAAATGATGCATTTTTATTCTTTATTTTGTTAAAATGCTTTCTTAATTTCCTCGTTAGTAGTTTCTATACTGTTTGTTTGGATATGTACTTTGTAATTATTGGATGTTATATTGATCAATGTTCTATTTCCGAGGGCCTCATGTTGTTAATGAGATAAAATATGATCGAAGGTATTTTTAGATATTCAGTGGTGCAGGATTCTTTAATATCAATCGTTTGTATTCACTAGATGATTGTTCGAATCTGGCAATAATTGCTTCACCAGCCAATTAATCTGACCATTCCTGTTCAATGGATAGTAATATTCTTCAAATACTATTCTCCTCAGACGGTGAATTTCTTAGTCAAGACTTCATGATCTTGACCTTTGAATATGTTCTTTCACATTAGATTTGAGTTATCTGATAGCGAGCAGATGTCATTACGTTTCATTATTATTTTTATCACAGTTGTCTGTTTTTGTTTATTTATTGCATTTTTTATTTATATTAAAGTGTCGACTCCATTAAAGTATAACTTGCTATCCTGGATACCGACGCTCTAGCCAGTCAACTACAAATTCTTGTTGGTTTTACAGGTCAAGCGGCACTATAATTTAATCCAATCCTCAGCATTGTGGCTGATTTTACGAATATATTCGTGATAGATTATTTTACTACAATATCCATTTTGAATCTCGCATACTATTTTCATTTAAACTATTGTTCTAGTGTTTATTATTGATGTTAGTATCGAAAATCTTTCTAGCTATATTCAGGTGTTCATTTCTGATAGATATGATATATCAGTTTGTATTATTTCCCTGCAGATGACCAGAGGGCATTAAGCCAAAACTATGCTTCTAGAAAAAAAATAAAAAAATAAAGTATAATATCTTAGCTCAGCTGCAAAATGACAGAGAAATCACTGCAATACGCAGCTGCATAAGCTTTCTATTAATGATAAAATATTCCATATGTATGACAAATTTTTCTCTTTTTTAAAGATTTCATTTTCCAGTTAATTATAAAATCGATATCTGTGAATCGAGATTTTTCTCTGAAATTATATTTTAGAAAACTGGCCATTTTATCTCATACTCAATTGTTTATGTTTTCTCTTTAAATAGGTGATTATTTTCATTTCTTCGACGTAGATTGTTTTCATTCTTTCCTTATCCCTCAAGTTATCCTCTTGTTAGTCCTGTTGCGATTTTTTTTATCATAATGTATTTTCATTATTACATCTGTGATGTAACTATGTCCTTTAATCATCGTGTCGACGCGGACCTTAATGCAAATCAGTTGTTTATATGCATTCTAGCTGCTGTCCCCTTTAAGCACTGAGGGAGTTATTTCAATTTTGATCTTAATTTTTTTCATTTGCTTCGATCATGAATATTTTGCTACAAATACAGATCTTGTAATTGATGAATCTATTGATGAGACTAGTTCTCAAATTGTTCTTTTAAGGAATAAATCCGACCCGTTTAAGTTCACTGTATCTTATTATGAATACATTATTCAGAAATGTTTGTATATTTTCCGTATTTTATTATGGCATACTTGATTTCCTCTTTGTTTACGCGATTTTCAGGGTCCTATCAATATTGCATATTGCATTATTATTCATTTCCGAAATTATTTCCATTGTTCTCCGAATTAATTTTTCAATAATGCACAATTATTTTGTTTTCATGTCAAAACATATTAAATATTTAAATTATTTAATATGTATCCTTGACAACTGTATAATAGTCTATCTACGAGTTTCATAACTATCATGGCATGTAAAATATATTGTCTGTATATATATATATATATATATATATATATATATATATATATATATATATATAGTGATTTTATATATATATATATAGTGATTTTATATATATATATATATATATATATATATATATATATATATATATATATATATATATATATATATAATGATTTTTTATATATATATATATAGATATATATATAAAATCACTCGGACTGACTATCTAACTCACTCATTTTACTTACTATGAATTTGACAATACTTGATTTTTATACACACACAATGGAACATATATATATATATATATATATATATATATATATATATATATATATATATATATATATATATATGCCAGACGGATTAATTCCTTAACGAATATATATATATATATATATATATATATATATATATATATATATATATATATATATATATATGAGTGTGCGTGTATGTGTAAAAGTTTGTGGGGAAGTAATTCAAGTAAATTCTAATAATATAAAAATTTAAAACTCATCCAGGGTCCTATTTACTCGTGCCTCAATAGTAAATCTAGTGTCGTTGACAAAACTAACCTTGCTGTTGATCTCGAAAAGGACCTCCAATCTGTGGTAGACTGGCCAGGAAATGGCTTGTAAACTTTAATGCCTCTAAAACGAAACCGCTCTCCTTTACCCACCACACAGAACACTTCCTGCCTCCCATCAGATTGCCAACTCCATGAGAGCGTCTTGTTACGCCTGATTGGTTTCAGACTGTCCACTGATATGCGGTGGAATAAATACATTTAATCAATAACTTTATCTACCGCAAGGGAAGTTGGTTCTGTGTGTCGTGCCAGAAGGGTTTTCTTGTCCCAGTCCCTCCTTCAAATCTATAAATCATCTATCCGTTCTTGCATGGAATATTGCTGTCATTTATAATCTGCTGCTCCGGCTATAACTCTCGAGGTCCTTGACAAAATCCAGAGACGAATATGCATGATGATATGACCTGGTTTGTCATCTAGTCTACAATCGCTGTAGCCTCCCTCTGTCTCTCCTACAAATATTTTCTCGGCAAATGTCCAGACGAGCTACTTTCGCTGGATCCCGGATTACATAAATTTAAACGAGCTACCAGGCTATCATCTCGGTCTCACCCTTTCACTGTCAAAACGGTTAAATATAACCCTCTCTTCTTATCAAACAGCTTCTTCTCCAGCACTTCCCGTCTGTGGAACTCTCTTCCCCTTACTTGTTTCCCCGATGACTATAACCTTCAAATATTCAAGTGCAATGCCAATCGACATCTGACATCCTGAGCTTGTTCCTCGTCCTTTTTTGTATCCTTTTCTGAAACACGCCTCTTTACTGTTGTTCTCAATCCTCTGTAACCGCTTGCGTCCTAGTGGCACTCCCGCTTTGCTTGGGGTGAATTACCTTAAAAAAAAAAGAAAAATGAGACCAGTATATTTCTTATAGAACATATAAATGAATTACTAAAAATGAAAGTTTATTACCCCATTCAGATGGCTATTTCAGCTCCAGGGAGAAGATACCGGAGGTGAAATAAGGCCATCTGAATGGGGTAATACATTCTCATTTTTATGTAATTCATATATATATATATATATGTGTGTGTGTGTGTGTACGATAATATTTTCTTGTTACTTTTCATTACACGTTTTTTCAAATATATGACCATATTTACAACATGTGGTTCGATAGAGCTTTTCTTTACGTTCAGATCATAATATTCACCATGTCTTTTTGAGTACTGCATCGATACCCTGGCTCATCCCACGTGATTTTAGAACAGTTACCTGAAACTAGTAAGACAGGTAAATGACTACTAACACTAATTATTCGTATCATATATAACAGACAGAAGAGAAGCTTCAGTTATCTCATCCTTCCGGTACCAAATCGCACGCTTATGAGACTTTTCAACTTCTTTTGAGTTTTGTCTTGTCATTGTTCTGTGTAGGTTGTATTTTGCTTACAAATATGTGTTTAAACATTAGAAAATTGGGCATACGTTATTATAATTTTTCTACAATTTACGTGTCTTGTTGTATACGGTGTTTCAGAAAATAAAGTATGTTATTGGATTTACGATCACAGCCTTCTTCCGTATATACTTGTATTCAGAAAAATACCGCATACAGCAAAGCAAAAATCACAACGAAAGTCATCTTTGGTCAGCATACATAACAAAACAAATTATCTGATTTTTTTTTTTTTTTTTTTACTAATTCATACTATTTTTCTAGGATTTTGCTCTGCTTGGATTAAATTGTGCTACGTTAATTATACCTGACATCATCGTGTAATTAGATACTTATATTTCAGATTTTTAATTACAGTACGGTCATGTAGGTATGTTAAAGAATAGTCCCATTTTCATTAAACACTCTGGTAAAAAACTACGCAAGCGAACCTGATTTTCTTTTACGCCCGTTAACTAACACCCATAATAAGGATTTTATTGGTGTTCGTGGAAATCGCAGATTCTATCATCACTAATTTGTGATTATACATAAATCCGTTTTCACCTGATATTGGTTTGAGTTACTTAAGTATCAGACTGATTTCCATCAAGGATTACTTAGAAATTTAAATGCAGTTAAGATATCAGTTTCCACCTTACATTTTATGGAGATACAACTCGAATAATAAACCTCCGTTAATCTGGGGAATGTAGTACATATCCCCCCCAGCAAAATGAGTCTTAAAAATTTGTTATTTTAATACGTTTCTGGACCACATAATGTAGTTTTCATAATAACATTTCCATTAAATCAATACCAATGTTGTAATCGACAAAAGTGTCGTCAACCATCACATCTTGGCCTGAAGGAAACTGCAAACCAATATAAAACGCGCTTCTTTATATTAATTTACTCCATTAGTATTTCGAAATTAGGAGTTGCATAGTTTTATTTTCAATTTATTTTATTTTCTTCTCCTTTCCAAACGTTTTCTGTACTTATTCCCCTTTTGCTTGCCATTGTTTTTCATCCATATGCACATTTTATCTATTACGCTTACATTTAATTCATTACATACAGTTTTTTCAACGCTTCCTTATTTCTTTTCGTTTAGCTTTCTTCATAAAATTTATCCATAAAAATGCTTCCCTCCAGTACAGCAGATCTGTATATCCATTTAATTGCTTGCCTTCAGATATACAGTTTTGTTTGGATTTCTTCAACTTAACTCGGGTTCGTACAATTGAGGTTCAGTATGAATGTTAGTTTGGTAAGTAAGAACATTTCTCAGCGTAAAATGAATGTAATCTAGCTGCTTTTTTAAAAAGCCGCTTTCGTGCCTATTAGAAAAAAGCTAATATCATAATAATATAGGCTGCTTCATTGTTTGCAGTGGTTAGGGAGCTAGATCAATTACAGCTGAGTAGTGAGTTCCATTCTCAATAGGGGCCCATGCTTATGGCCTTGTGCCACATTTAAGCTACGCTTAATAAATACAACGAGACACGTCAAAGTGATGCAATGGTTTGGAAGCTTTCCTCGATATAACAATTACGTATGGGTAGTGAGTTCGATCCTCACTGGATTTCACTACATGTTCCACATCCAATCTATGCTTAGTAAATTACTTTTACACTCGTTATTTTTTTCTGCTCGTCTGTGTTGTTAAATAGGCCTTAATGCTAAGATAACTGAATTCTGAAAAAATTGATTTGTCGTTATTCGATGAGAATGATTTCTGGGAATAGCTTGGGTACAACTGATTACTTTTGTCCTCTTTTTCTTAACTTAATTATCCTTCCGTCCTTTCCCTCGTTCGATGACAGGCATAGATCACCAATGGATGCATATCTATTTACGCATTTCTATTGTTTCTTTCAAAATTGTTATGGTGTTTGATCGAGCACGTGTTTGGTTCAGTCAATGTTACCATATTTATTCAAATCCACATTATTTTCATCTGCCGTAAATTAGAATTGTGGGGAGATTTTATTTAGTGTGGTGACTCTTCCTTTTCTCCACCTACCTATCCTCAAAAATGGACTGTGCCTGCTTATAAATAGTTTTTTTCTTGTACTAACCTAGTTACTTCCATGACATCACTAAAAAGAGCATAGCATTATGGAAAAAGTGGCCAAACTTGACAAAAACAAAATTTGAGTCTAAATGTTCATGTTATTATTATGAGGAAAGATCAAAGTATTTTGAGGTTATTTTTTTACATTTTTTTAATCGTTCCAAGTACGTCCGAAATTTTTGTTAAAAATCTTGTTTTTTTTTTATTCAGCGAGACTGACTGATAATCGATTAAAAAATCCATTTTTTTCAATTTTTTTTTAAAAAATGAAAATCTCCCTTTGAAATTCTTTTAAAAATCAATTATCATTTTTTCAAAATTATTTTAAGAAAATCAGAAATTATAATGTTTATTTTAAATATTTTCAACTAAGTTTGACTTAGCTTCTGCGCCGAAAAGATGTAATTTGAAAATAAAACAAAGCCGGTAATAAACTTTCGAGTCACTTGACAGGGGATGAATGACGTATTGACGGATTTACCTGATCATAATTTATTCTACGGAAGCCGAAAATTGAAGTTAGTTAGATTTATGTAAACAAATTATTTACCTCGTTATTTTAAGGAAAACTTTCAGCGCTCTAATATATTTTTTTTTTTTTGCAATTAGCTTTCACCTTTACATTTACGATGCTTTATGGAAAATATATTGTAAAGAAATTAAAAATAAGATTGTTAAGAGATTAAATTTCATACTTCATAAGAAAGGTATCTAATTAATTTATAGGGCATCTTTCTTGAGAAGTTCTATCAGAAGTGTACATATAATACTATAATTTTATGTATATTTATTACATTTTACTGTGTTATTTGTTTTTTCCATTCATTTTATTATTAATTTTGATATTTCATTTATGGAAAAATGTCATAACTGAGATTAATATTAAAATAAGACCATACAAATTTCATAAGATGATATTGATACTTGTATGTACACTTCTCAGTTGAAATTGAAAAATCAAATTAACTTCTCTACACGTGTTTCGCTAAAGTGAAGGCCTTAACAGCGGAGAACAATGCTTAACTCAAATAACGCAACTTAATTGTATTCTGGTTGATCTTCCGTACTTTATAATTACAGCCCGATTATAAACAGAAAATTAGATTCCTTAATTACTGCGGATCTTCTGATTATTCAAAATGATACAATTTACAACGCGCTAAAAAAAATATCTATCTCATAAGGAGACTTAGGAAACCCGATGCGGCTTTTAACTAATTTTATAATTTTGTAACAACTTAAATGTAAAAATCTATTATAATTAAAGAAATAACAAATAATTTGATTAAAAATTCATTTCTCATCGAAAACGTTTTTGCTTTCATAAAATATTGCCCATATTCATAAAAACAACTAAGAGTAAATAAAAGTATTTACAATTAAATAATATCTTTGCTTTATTCAGTTTTGTATGTTACAATTCAGAGCTGATTTTCAGGTAGTGGGGTCCAATTAAAAACAAAAAAAACATGATTTGCATTCACAAGCCTTGTAATCACTAAAAAAATAATTCTGCCATGACTTAAAATAAACAAACTTATTAATAATAATTTCGATCATCTGTGAATAGTTTCTGAATGTTTCATTAACATCCAACAATTATGTTTGCAAGATTTTTTCAAATTAATGTGTTTCATACAAAAAAAAAAAAAAGAAAAGAAAAGAAAAAAAAACGTGCTAAAAATTGTGTATGTTATTTTACTAATTCCGGTGATACAAAGAGAAAAACTTGTTTTTTAATCAAAATTTAGAATGTTCTAAACAGAAAGAAAAAAAAATTAAAAATATTTTTAAAAAATTTGGTCTTTCCTCTTAATAATAACATGAATATTTAGACGATAGAATTTTGTTTTCGTCAAGTTTCGGGTCATTTTCATCAAGCTATACTATTTTTAGAGATTTCTTGGAGTTACCTATACTAACCGTTCTATTGCGCCGAATAAAATCTAATTTCGGTTATTCTGCTCCGTGTTTTTTTATAACAATAAGTAATACAGTTTTGTTCAGATCTTTTAAATATCTTTTTCACATTACTAATAGATATTGATAATTTTATGCCAATCTCCTACGGACAAACAAAAAACTGTATGATATGTAGGAATGGGGCGTTATGCTGAATGAAACATAATCGGGTGAGTGGGTCAGTGACTGAGACTAGGTTAATTACATATAGGACAGAAGAAGATCATTTTCTCCTTCCCCCTATAGCAGCCTTGTGCCGCATTTGATGTAATATAATTTTCAATAAGATCAAGATCTTAACCAAATATAAGACTGTCACAACTGTATATGTATTCATGTCATGAATGTCTGAACATATCAAGACCGGCCAATCAATATTTTCATTTGTATTTACATGTATATCATTAAATTAACTCAGCAATATTACGATTTTAATTATCTAATTTTAAGGAAAATCTCAGAAAAAATTAACTTTATTTTTTTTTTCTCTTCACAGTCTAATTCCTCGTATTTATAATTTGTTTTTATTTCATGCTTTAATTTCAACAGATTTGACTTGTCAACTTTTCTCCAACACTTCAGTTATTTGTGTTTAGATTTCTACTGCTTTTCATGACGCTTTATTTATGGTTTTTCCATCTATATATCAATCATGATTTGCCACTTGATAATTTCTTATTTTTTGACAACAAACCATACATAAAAATTTGCTTTGTATTATTGCTATATTCTTTCAGTGAATGCATTTTCACTTTGCAGATTTAATTGAGCCGTTACTACAAATAATTTACGAAATATTTCTGAAAAAGATCTCTGCAGTATCAGCTCTCAGACTCTGATCCAAGATAATTTTAAGCACAACTTCTGTACCTGCAAATAATTCGTACCCATTTCATTAGTCAAACAATATTTTCTTTATCTCCAATTCAACTAAAGCGACTTGTTTTTAAGTATGCCGAATACGATAACAAGATTTTTAGCTATTTTATATCATTCAATTTAAGTGTCAATTACTTAACAACTAGGACTGTTTTTCTAGTAAATACAAAGGAAAATGTATCATTTTGCAGCTTTTATGTTTTCTTAATATTAAGTTGTGTTTCCCTATACAGATTTGCAATATAACGAAAATCAACCAATATATCTTGCGTATAGATAAGAATATTGATCTATTATGACTTAAAATATCCAGTTAGTAATTCTACATTACTATCTTAGTCCCTCATACAATGATTTTAATACATTTACATATCGAGATTTTATACAGATTTGGGCATTACTCATATATATATATATATATATATATATATATATATATATATATATGAAGAAAAATATACGGAAAAAACAAACAAAAATCCTTATATGCAATTATGCTGTTTTCATGTTAATATAATGTCAACGTCGGTCTAATAAACCATATTAATATTAAAAGAGCATAATTGCATATAAGGATTTTTGTTTGTTTTTTCCGTATATTTTTCTTCATACTGTCGGATCTATATCCATATATTTGCTTACATATATATATATATATATATATATATATATATATATATATATATATATATATATATATATATATGTATGTATGTACGTATGTATGTATATATATAGTGGGGTGAAGATTGAATTTTACATGGAAAACGTGACATATATGCATATGCTTTTTGTCGTTTCTTGTAAAGACAAGCTCCTTGAACTTCATATTCAACATTGTATTATTTAGTAATTGTATATACAAAAAGGAGTTGTATTATCTCAGAATAAAATTTTCTTTAAATTCTGAAATGCACTTTCTATAAATTTTAGAATTAATTAAGTACCGAATCCGTAATTTCCGATCTAATACAACGAATGAATGATGTACTGTGTCTATTTGTTAGATTGTCTCGAATGCTTACCAATTTCTAGATAAATCCCCAATATTTTTAATTGGACATTGACATTACTGGGTAATATATTTCATGTATTCCTGCTTCAGCCATAATATTATTTTTTTGGTTAAACTTGTTTTTGAAGTTGGTATGGCTCTCAAAAAACGCTAAATTGCTTTCCGATATTGTTGTCACTTAGTAAGGCAGTACTGCTCCTATCAATTTTCTTATTTTCTCTTCGGTTGTTTAAGGCTTTCCTCATTGACATTTTTATAAATAACGAGGTGTTCTGAAATATTTTCAGTATATTCGACTTCAGATAGAATATTGCGTACATCATTCTTTTTTTTTTAGTTTTTGATGACACGTTGTAGATAAATCCGGTTACTGAATAGGTATAGGCATTAAATATTAAATTATCAGTGCAGTTTACCATATAAATTTAATTTCGATACCGTATATACTCGAGGATAGGACGCACTTTTTCACCAACATTTCATGGCGCGACTTTATCCACTCGACATCATAGACAATCTGAAATAGGCTATCACATATCAGTAGTCCAAGCTAGTAGTAATAAATCGCTCGGTCTACACTGCTAATCTATCTACTATCTATATTTCTCATGTTGTCTGTCTGGGTGTCTGTCTTGGGCGTTATTACCTCGCCCAGGCCGCATTTCTCACCCGATTTCGATGCGGTTTTCACCACAAGTTTGCAAATGGCTGCCGTAAAGACATGATGGAGACCGATTTTTGAGTTCGGATTCAGGTTCCGAAAAAATCGATAATCGAAAAAATCAATAATCAAAAAAAATCTGCTAACAGAAGGAATGATCACATTTCAACGAAATTTGACACCATCTTAGAGTATACCATAAGAAGTGTTGTCCAGAAGTTTCATGACCACGGACCCCTAAACAGCGCGGAAAATCGATAAAACCCCAAAACCGTATGCCCTGAATGCGCCTGAACCGCATATCAGTTTTTAGTGAAAAATGACCGGATTCCTGAGGCCATTGGGGGTCGGCATGTGAAGTCAGTGCGTGCAGTGGAGTGGAAGAAAACATTTGACCTCAAATACTGGAATGGGTGCAGAGCCATTGAAATAAGGCTTTATTATCCCTGCTACCAGGTCTGACTTTGAGCCACAAATGACATATTCGACTTTTTCAACACTTTTGCTTTAATCGTCGCATCTTACCAAAATAAGCACTTCCTTTATTCGCGTCTTTACTGAAAAAAAAAACCCGCATACATGCTGAGTGAAAACGGTTCCATCATCAGCAGTCCATTTTCCAATTCTTTAAACATTTTCCTCTAGCCCAGGCCGCATCCCAGACCTGACGAGGAGATTTTGCGCTAAAACAGCAGGGCTTCCTCCCAATCCATTTCTAAGCTAATGCCGGCAAACTGTTAGCGGCTTTTCGTTGTCGCATAAACCAAACGAGCAATCACTTCATTGCAGCTACTTGCATTCTCATCGCCGGCATCACGTGCCTTAGAGCCAAGCTGCATATCCAGCAGGGAGCTTGACCCCGTTGGCGGCCAAGCCATGCGCTTGTAAAATATTGTGCGGGTGCGTGAATGCGCGAAAGCATCTTCCATTTTGCGTGAGCTCATTCATTGGTCTAAGTCATGGCCATTGTCCAGGTTACACCAATCAATGACGAACTTCGCTATTTTTCTGCGGAATCAGCGATGGATGTGGCTGCCCGTAAAAAAGACACAACGCTTACAGTGTTCTTCAAACTTTGTCGACAGGACGAGTTTACTAGGACTCTAATGTAACCAGACGTGCCTTCATACTACGTGTGGACAAAAAAGATCACATGGTCTCGGCGGAAGTGCGGATGCAGCTGCGGGGGCTATCCAGGTGTCAAAAAATTCGCCATACTCGGAAGGGTATTCACGGTTCCCCCATCGCGACAGGTATGTTTTTACTTGCAACTCCTTTTGCACGAAGTTAGTGGTCCAACGAGCTATAATAACTTACGGACGGTTAATGGAGTTTTATGTGACACTTTTCGTGAGGCCTGTCTCCGTCTCGACCTTTTGGAAGATGACAGC
Source organism: Acanthosepion lycidas (assembly GCA_963932145.1). NCBI lineage: Eukaryota > Metazoa > Mollusca > Cephalopoda > Sepiida > Sepiidae > Acanthosepion > Acanthosepion lycidas. The sequence goes on from OZ010574.1 coordinate 145,745,155, forward strand.
CAGTGGTATGCCACAATGGCTTAGTGAGATCTTTTAAAATTGCCCTCTGCTTTGCGCCACCTCTTCACCACAATCTTACAAATGGGCGAACCCAGTGATCTCAAATCACTTTGGGACAAATACAAGGACTTTTTGTCCGAAGATATACTCAGAGAAGCGCAACTGCTGTGTCCAACAATGGCTCTTACATTCAACGTTGAAATTTACAACAGGGCACATATAATCACTGAGAACCTGTTTGTTGAAATGGTTTGGGGGGAATCTCTCGCCGCTATTGGGCTTCCAACGCCAGATCGTGTGGCTTCCTCCAGTCTCTCACCTGAGATTGTGCGGGAGACATCTACTCTGTTGAGGAGTTCAATGCCTATGTCACCACAAATGAGCCATAAATTCTCATAGACCAAAGGGCCGTATCCACCAGGCAGGATACAGGATCAATTTTATTCCTGGACTCGCCTGGGGGAACGGGAAAACGTTCGTAAAAAAACTGCCTCCTGCGAAGTGGCATTAGCAGTAGCGTCTTCAGGTATTGCTGCCACATTTCTACCGGGTGGCCGAACATTGCACTCAACGTTTAAACTTCTGCTTGACCTGATTAAGGCAGAAACAGAGATATGCAGTATATCGAAGCAATCAGGTCTAGCGGAGGTACTCAGGTGATGTAAGCCTATGGTCGGGGATGAGTCCACTGTCAGTCCCAAAACTGCACTCGAGGCTGTAAACCGCTCTCTGAAGGATATTCGAAACTTCGATGACCTTATGGGAGGTATAACTGTCCTTCTATCCGTTGGCTTTCGCCAGACTCTCCCCTATTCAAGCGTGCTTGAAATCGTCACAACGTTGGCCCACTGTTAGACCATTGCACCTTACCACCAACATGCGTGCACACCTAACTGGCGATGTTGGGTCCGCCGAATTTTCGAATTCATTATTAGCCCTTGGCGAAGGTATTATTCCAGCGGACAATAATGGATTTGTAAATGTCCAAGTATTGTCTACAGTGGTCACAACGCCAGCAACACTCAGGGAATCAGGTTGATTACATTCTCAAATTTCGGGCGTTCTTTACAATTCAACCAGAAATTCCTACGCGGCCCATTTAGAGGTGCCTTGCATAGAATGCCGTGTGACACCGTCGTGACTCAAAAATCGATACAAACCTAGGTATTGACACTGCCCCCCGCGGTCCATTTCCCACTTCTTTAAACTTTCTTCTTTCTCCCAGGTCGCATCCCAGATCCGATTTTTCAATTTACGTTATTGTGTCATGCCGGATCCCGATTTTTTATTTGGGACTCAAACTTTGTAAAAAAAAAACGATTAACTCACAGTTGATACGGATTTTGGGGGGTTTAAGCTGAATGTTTCGCCTGCACTACGCAGCCAAATACATCTAAGCTTTTCACCTCATTTTGGACTCTGTGCAGTTGACTTCGCTTTGTTAAACACTTTTGAGCTCTTTTTATTTGAACTTAAAATCGGATCAATGTATGGTTTCCAAAGTACCGGGTTAACAAACAAGGGCAACAACAACCAGGCCCAAGTAGTATGACCCGTGTCAATATTCGCAATGTGAGATAGACAAGAAGTAAGGCATGTAGCAACATCAGCACGGCAAAGGGTACTCCTTTAAAGGAAAAGAAGGGCAAAAATATTTTAAGTTATGTGATAGCGATTGCTGAATGTGTCGTACGATTTTTGAATCAAGCACGGGAACGCCGGGCCTTGCTGCTAGTATTTACTATTTATTATCTAATTTACGACGAAAGACTCATTTTCAACAGATTTTGGTACTGAAGCAATTACCGTTATCCAAATTTCCCCGGACATTTCCCTTTTAAATAAAAATTAAAAGAATGTTTGACTGTGATGATGACGAAGAAGAATGTCTGGGTTTTAATCTTGATGAAGTTTAATAACTAAATATAAATGAATAAACACTTTTCTTATGTCTTAACATGCATAGGCAAAGATTGAAATAAAGGGAAATATTTGAAAATATTTAACAAATATTAGTTATATTTATGTTATAAAAGGGACATGTAACTCCTCATAATATAGTGTTACCTTGCAATAATTTCCATTTGTCTATGGAGAATATTGCCAATCACAAGACTTTTGGGCTCACGTTTCAAGTTGACATTAAAGAGTATATTTCTATCCAATCGATTTTAATCAAGTTTTCACCTAACATTTGTAGTAGAATTGTTTGCATTGTCTTGGACATTATTTTTAATTGCGTCTGTTGTCATTTGAATGACTATATTATGGTAGGTTTTCTTATCCATGATATTTCCAAGAAAATTACATTGAAAATATTCTACATAGTCCAGTATTTTATTTCCTATAGAGAGCGAAGTGATAATTTATATCATTTAAATGAAATTTGCTTTTGGAAGAATCTACACAGCGAATTTTATTTTTTTCAAAAGTTAACTATTAAATGAAGGTATATTTTTATCTGTTTTAATATTGTGTAGAATTAGAAACCAGCCTAGTGAAGATATTCCTTCACATTTAGAAACTACACGAGTAAATTGCTGTCGTCATGACTCGAATATATAGCCTGAAACAAAGATTGAATTAAAGTGGCCACAAATTTGATTTCTTACTGAAGGGCTGTCATAAGTGTGAATAATTCCAATAAAAGCAGACTTAAACAAATCAGGAAAACTAAAAAAAAAACAAAAGGATTTGTTAAATAAAATACGCAAAGGAAAGAAATCAAACATTTCTCGGACGAAGGAATTGTTAAGTAAATCTAATATTACTATACAAATAATTTCCCAATATTCATTTCCTCGTTGTTTCAATTCCAGCACTTAAACGCTTTTCACAATTTATTTAATTAAGTCTATTTGAAAAGGTACAGACATATTTGTTTCGCTGGAGATAATACTCTATTTAGAATGGGTTCTATAGAAATTGTTTTCATAATTAACTGAAAGTTTTGTTTTGAATATAAAGTTTATGTGAATTAATTATAGTTGAATTTTTTCTCAAAAGTTGTGTTTTGCTTGCACTGGTTAAATTGCAACGCCTGAAACTGTTTATATATTTTAATTAAATAATTTATACTTATCAGATTTTATTGATTTTATATAACAATGTAATATTAGTAAGTTTTAATACATATGGGTGGAAATATTGTGTGTCGTATCCATTAAAGTCGTGGGTGATCACTGCATCTCAGGACTTTCTATCCCTCACGGACTTAATTCAAAGTTCATAAGTGAGAAGATGGAGTTTCTACTCATTCTATTTCTTTTTCTGTAGTCTTGGTATTAAATGAAAGATATTCTTTTTTTCTTTTGGGGTTAACTTCTAATGGTTCCGTGTATTTCCTTTTTTCTTTTAGGCCTTCTGAGCTTTGAAACTGTGTTTTCTTGGAACAAAAACGTTGTAATAATTGGCAAGACCTAAAAAAAACTTTGAAGATCCGACACATTTCCTGGTGTTGGCATATTCTTTATTGCGTTTGTCTTATCTGGGTCAGGGCGTCTTCGGTCTTTGTCAAATTTTTACCCTAAGTACTTAATCCACTGTAAGAAAAACTCACACTTCCTGTATTTTAATTTGAATATGTAATCCTGGATTCTCATGAACACTTGCCAGACGTGCGGTTCGTGTTCCTCGATTCTCTCGCTTTTCATTAGGACGTCATCGAGATAGGCCACCGCAAAATCCAGACCATTTAACATCATGTCCATGAACTGTTGAAAAATAGAAGGTGCGAACTTAACTCTTAAAAAATGTGTATAAAGCCCTTGTGGGTGTTTATGCAAAAGAGCTTCAATCATTCTTCGTTCACGCGTATTTGTAGATATACGTTGCTTAAGTCAATTTTAGAGAAATATTTTCCTCCACTGAGCTTAGCGAATATCTCTTTTGGACTTGGATTGGATAGTGGTAAACCTTTAGGACGTAGTTCATTCCCGTAGGGAAGTCAGCATATACACGAATTTCTTTGCTCTGTTTTTAATATGAACTGTGGGAGATGCCCGTTCATTATATTCAACCTTTGCTAGAACTCCCATTTCCTCAAGTCGATTCAATTCTTCGCCAATTTGATTTAATGAGGCAGATGTAATGTTACGCTTTTTCTTAAAAACTGGGTTTATGTCTGGCTTTAGCTTAGGTACCTCGATGAAATCGCTAGAAAAAGAGTATAGCGTGATGAGAAAGGCGCCAACCTTGCAGAAAACAATATTTTATCGTCTAAATGCTTGTTGTTATGAAGAGGAAAGACCAAAGTTTTTTTTAATCATTTTAAAAAATGTTTCCTTCATTTTAGAACATTCTAAATTTTGATTAAAAAACCTACTTTCTCTTTGTACCACCAGAACGCGTAAAATAACATAGACAATTTTTAGCACGTTTTTTTTTTGTATGAAACACATTAATTTAGAAAATCTTGCAAAAAAAAAAAATGTAGGATTTTAATGAAACTTTCAGCAACTATTCAAAGATGATCGACATTATTATAAATATGTTTTTTTTTTATTGAACTCATGGCAGAATTTTTTTTTTATATTTATTACCTCCCCATAACTAATTTTATAAAAACGCTAGAAATTCGATTGCATCGAGCTTTGTGATTACAATTGTTAAAAGGAATTCAAATCATGTTTTTTGGGGGTTTTTTAATTGGACCCCACTACCTGAAAATCAGCTCTGAATTGTAACATATAAAACTCAATAAAACAAAGATATTATTTAATTTCAAATGCTTTTATTTAATTTTAGTTGTTTTTTATGAATATGGACAATATTTCTGAAAGCAAAAACTTTTTCGATGAAAAAAGAATTTTTAATACAATTATTTGTTATTTCTTTAATTATAATAGATTTTTACATGTAAGTTTTTAAAATATTATAAAATTAGTTAAAGCCGCATCGGGTTTCCTAAGTCTCCTTATGAGATAGAACTTTTTTTAGCGCGTTGTAAATTGTATAATGTTGACTAATCGGAAGATTCGCAGTAATTAAGAAATCTAATTTTGTGTTTATAATCGGGCTGTAATTATAAAGTACGGAAGACCAACCAGAATACAATTAAGTTGCGTTATTTGAGTTAAGCATTGTTCTCTGCTGTTCAGGCCTTTACTTTTGCGAAACACGTTTGGAGAAGTTAATTTGATTTTTCAATTTCAACTGAGAAGGGTACCTACAGGTATCAATATAATCTTATGAAATTTATATGGTCTTATTTTAATATTAATCTCAGTTATGACATTTTTCCATAAATGTGATATCCATAAATGAGATATATAAAAGGACACCACAACATGAGTAAAGATTCATGCCAAATTGACACTGTTTCGATGCACGTCACACGAAAACTTTTTTCCACCCTTTCTTCCCTATATATATATATATATATATATATATATATATATATATATATATATATATATATATATATATATAGATAGATAGATAGATAGATAGATATATCGATATATATATATATATATATAGAGAGAGAGAGAGATCTGATAATATGATACGTAAATGGAATGGATAATCCATGTAGGTCTTTTTAGTCTAAAATATTAAAAAAATAGATCCATAAAGAGAACTCAAGCTATAGTATACAGAGCAATATGATATACACAAAAAACCTAATTTTGATAACAAATCTAGATTAATCAATCCCTCCAAAACTGAGCTAGAGTTTATTCCTAAAATATATATTTAAAAGAATAATAAACACTATATAAAAATCATCTTATAAGAATCAGTGAGAGGATTCCGCCGATACATTAAAATAGTTCTATAATATTAATAATACAGATGGCCACATTTACTCAGTTTGATATAACAGATTACTACTCATCCATATATAAATGTCTGTTATTAAAAGGTATTAATTTTACTAAAGACTATGTAGAATTTACGGATGATATATTCAAGGTTATATTAGCTTCTAGAAAGACATTATTAACTAATGATAATTCCACTTGGATTAAAAGTCACTGATAATTTCGATGTTCCTATTAGGGCCTATGCCACCGCTTGAATTGTGTATTTAATAGGCATCTATATTTTAAACACCTAAATAAGTCGGTCTAAAAAAAGATGATGGACTTATTGTTAACCGTAATAGTAATGGTCTACTATCTCCACTTTTACTTTTACACTGTTTTCCCAACCACCACACATAAAAATGAGGTTGAAATGGAACACCCCTTTCTCCCCCTTGTGTCTTTAATATTATAAATCCTCAGAAAATATATTTTCTAGTTCAAGCTCCTAGACTTCCTGTTCTGGTGGTTCTTTTTTAAATATTCTGAATAAACTTAAATTTAAACTATTTTGTAAAATTTTTACCATTTGTAATTTCGTTTTGATGAGACGGGTGTTAAAATCTTATCCGTTGAAATCGATGATACGTCAATTATTTCCTTGATATATATATATATATATATATATATATATATATATATATATATATATATATATATATATATATATAGTGTTTACCAACTTGTGTGCGAGTATGATCATTACTACATATCTTTTTGGAGAATATATTAAGATGTGCTGAACGAATGTGGCTTTTTACCCCAGCAATGGGCCTACACACTTTGGAATGAACAGGGCACTCAGCTGTCTTACATTATCATGCAATTTAAAGTAACGTTTGAAACCGCTTTTGGACGCGCATGTATCACATTTCAGTTGCTGGACCTCTACGTCTAGATAGTCAATTGCCACCCTCCCTCTGTGCGCTCTTATGTGACTCATTGGACGAGCCATCGTTAAACACATTCTACCATAATTTGTACATATTAGATCGAACTGCCTCCATGTGTCTTCAAGAAATTCAACAAGGAAACATTTACGCACATGTCTTTTGACCCTTGCGTGCATCCTCATTTTAATTATTGCGATCAGATGCACATTCTTCACGCTGCTCTCAAGGAATGTTCCATTTCATCAGCACATTTTGATGCAGTCCTTAAAGCACATCTTAGGTTTGACGGCATTTCTCTTCCTTGTTCGCAGCTTGCCATAAAACAATTGCTTCGGAATACAGCCGTCATCTATTCTGACGAGTTAGCCTACCCACCGAAATTGATGATTTAGTATCAAGGACTCAATACTATCACAAACACTCCACTCTAGCACGTCTGCATCACTAACAGGTAATGCCAAGGATACGACATAAGCAGTAATGATGGATTCTCTCAAGAATTTCCATTTGTCTGCAATAAACCACCCTCGTCTCGCAAGCATAATGAAGTACTGTAAGCATACATGTACGATATACCTTTAGATTTGTATTCACTGAAATTCCGTACTGAGATGCTTATTCATTTTTTTCCAAATGCGTGGCTCGCTTTTTGTATGCAGTTTTAAATTTCCGCACCAAGATCATGGAACATATTCAACGTTCTCCTAAGATACACAAAGGCGCAAACAGCCTTTAATCTCTCACCATAGACACAAATGCTTGGTTCAAGATATTGGTTCCCTGGAGCTTGTCTTTCAAACTAATAGTCAATTCTAGCGCAGTGCATGCATTAGAAAAAGCATTTATGAGTTGCTGCATATCTCCATCCGAGTGAGCCCCAAGATGCTGTGATCAGCAAATAGAAAAATCCCAGATCAACGACAACTGAACCTTCGACTTTGTATCAAAACGCCTGATGAATGATAGCGAATGTAAATACCAATGTGGCAGTTCTTAAAAGCTTGTTCATCTGTCTGTCTATCTATCTATCTATCTATCTATCTATCTATCTATCTATCTATCTATCTCATGTTGTCTGTCAGTGTGTCTGTCAGTGTGTCTGTCGTGGCCGTTGTTATCTCGCCCAGGCCGCATTTCTCACCGGATTTCGATGGGTTTTTCACCACAAGTTTGCAAATGGCTGCCGTAAGGACATGACGGAGACCGATTTTTTAGTTCGGATTCAGATTCCGAAAAAATCGATAATCGAAAAATTCGAAAAACGAAAAAATCGAAAATCGAAAAAATCGAAAATCTGCTGACAGAAAGAATGATCACATTTCAACGAAATTTGACACCATCTTAGAGTATACCATAAGAAGTGTTGTCCAGAAGTTTCATGACCACGGACCCCTAAACAGCGCGGAAAATCGATAAAACCCCAAAACCGTATGCCCTGAATGCGCCTGAACCGCATATCAGTTTTTAGTGAAAAATGACCGGATTCCTGAGGCCATTGGGGGTCGGCATGTGAAGTCAGTGCGTGCAGTGGAGTGGAAGAAAACATTTGACCTCAAATACTGGAATGGGTGCAGAGCCATTGAAATAAGGCTTTATTATCCCTGCTACCAGGTCTGACTTTGAGCCACAAATGATATATTCGACTTTTTCAACACTTTTGCTTTAATCGTCGCATCTTACCAAAATAAGCACTTCCTTTATTCGCGTCTTTACTGAAAAAAAACCCGCATACGTGCTGAGTGAAAACGGTTCCATTCTCAGCAGTCCATTTTTAAATTCTTTAAATATTTTCCCCTAGCCCAGGCCGCATCCCAGACCTGACGAGGAGATTTTGCGCTAAAACAGCAGGGCTTCCTCCCATTCCATTTCAAAGCTAATGCCGGCAAATGGTTAGCGGCTTTTCGTTGTCGCATAAACCAAACGTGCAATCACTTCATTGCAGCTACTTGCATTCTCATCGCCGGCATCACGTGCCTTAGAGCCAAGCTACAAATGCAGCAGGGATGTTGACCAAATCATGCGCGGGTGCGTGAATGCGCGAAAGCATCTTCCATTTTGCGTGAGCTCATTCATTGGTCTAAGTCATGGCCATTGTCCAGGTTACACCAATCAATGACGAACTTCGCTATTTTTCTGCGGAATCAGCGATGGATGTGGCTGCCCGTAAAAAAGACACAACGCTTACAGTGTTCTTCAAACTTTGTCGACAGGACGAGTTTACTAGGACTCTAATGTAACCAGACGTGCCTTCATACTACGTGTGGACAAAAAAGATCACATGGTCTCGGCGGAAGTGCGGATGCAGCTGCGGGGGCTATCCAGGCGTCAAAAAATTCGCCATACTCGGAAGGGTATTCACGGTTCCCCCATCGCGACAGGAATGTTTTTACTTGCAACTCCTTTTGCACGAAGTTAGTGGTCCAACGAGCTATAATAACTTACGGACGGTTAATGGAGTTTTATGTGACACTTTTCGTGAGGCCTGTCTCCGTCTCGACCTTTTGGAAGATGACAGCCAGTGGTATGCCACAATGGCTTAGTGAGATCTTTTAAAATTGCCCTCTGCTTTGCGCCACCTCTTCACCACAATCTTACAAATGGGCGAACCCAGTGATCTCAAATCACTTTGGGACAAATACAAGGATTTTTTGTCCGAAGACATACTCAGAGAAGCGCAACTGCTGTGTCCAACAATGGCTCTTACATTCAACGTTGAAATTTACAACAGGGCGCATATAATCACTGAGAACCTGTTTGTTGAAATGGTTTGGGGGGAATCTCTCGCCGCTATTGGGCTTCTAACGCCAGATCGTGTGGCTTTCACCAGTCTCTCACCTGAGATTGTGCGGGAGACATCTACTCTGTTGAGGAGTTCAACGCCTATGTCACAACAAATGAGCCATAACTTCTCATAGACCAAAGGGCCGCTTACGATGCGGTTCTCGTATCCACCAGGCAGGATACAGGATCTATTTTATTCCTGGACTCGCCTGGGGGAACGGGAAAACGTTCGTAAAAAAACTGCTTCTTGCGAAGTGGCATTAGCAGTACCGTCTTCAGGCATTACTGCCACATTTCTACCGGGTGGCCGAACATTGCACTCAACGTTTAAACTTCTGCTTGACCTGATTAAGGCAGAAACAGAGATATGCAGTATATCGAAGCAATCAGGTCTAGCGGAGGTACTCAGGTGATGTAAGCCTATGGTCGGTGATGAGTCCACTGTCAGTCCCAAAACTGCACTCGAGGCTGTAAACTGCTCTCTGAAGGATATTCGAAACTCCGATGACCTTATGGGAGGTATAACTGTCCTTCTATCCGTTAGCTTTCGCCAGACTCTCCCCTATTCAAGCGTGCTTGAAATCGTCACAACTTTGGCCCACTGTTATACCATTGCACCTTCCCACCACACATGCGTGCACACCTAACTGGCGATGTTGGGTCCGCCGAATTTTCGAATTCATTATTAGCCCTTGGCGAAGGTATTATTCCAGCGGACACTAATGGATTTGTAAACGTCCAAGGGTTGTCTACAGTTGTCACAACGCCAGCAACACTCAGGGAATCAAGCGGATTACATTCTCAAATTTCGGGCGTTCTTTATAATTCAACCATTAATTCCTACGCGGCCCATTTAGAGGTGCCTTGCATAGAATGCCGTCTGACCAAGTCGTGACTCAAAAATCGATACAAACCTAGGTATTGACACTGCCCCCCGCGGTCCATTTCCCACTTCTTTAAACTTTCTTCTTTCTCCCAGGTCGCATCCCAGATCCGATTTTTCAATTTACGTCATTGTGTCATGCCGGATCCCGATTTTTTATTTGGGACTCAAACTTTGTAAGAAAACGATTAACTCACAGTTGATACGGATTTTGGGGGGTTTAAGTTGAATGTTTCGCCTGCACTACGCAGCCCAATACATCTAAGCTTTTCAACTCATTTTGGACTCTGTGCAGTTGACTTCGCTTTGTTAAACACTTTTGAGCTCTTTTTATTTGAACTTAAAATCGGATCAATGTATGGTTTCCAAAGTACCGGGTTAACAAAACAAGTGCAACAATAACCAGGCCCAAGTAGTATGACCAGTGTCAATATTCGCAATGTGAGATAGGCAAGAAGTAAGGCATGTAGCAACATCAGCACGGCAAAGGGCACTCCTTTAAAGGAAAAGAAGGGCAAAAATATTTTAAGTAATGTGATAGCGATTGCTGAATGTGTCGTACGATTTTTGAATCAAGCATGGGAAACGCCGGCCCTTGCTGCTAGTATTCCATAAAGCCTTTCCTTTTAAAATGTCAAAAGCCTTTGTCAAATCAACAAATACCTGGTAAATTACCATATTTTGCTTGACACACTATTCTTGCAGTTGTCTGGCTGTGGAGATAATATCTAACGTACCACGTCCAGAGCTGAAGCCCTACTGTGGTTTCGGACGATGTTCATTAGCAATGCGTTGCAACAAGCGATCCAGAAGAACTACACAAAGAACATTGTCGATTACAGACAACAGCAATATGCCACGATAATTTCCTGTCCCCCTTGCCTTTTTACCAACAATTATTATAGCATATTTTCAATCATCCAGAACACTGTTATTGCTCCAGGCCTCTAGCAACAACGAATGAAGCCTATATAAAAGACTTTCTCCTCTGTGCTGAAAAATCTCAGCATGCAGATTATCCATTCCAGGTACTTTCACCCATTCAGCTTTTTGACAGAATTTTTAACTTCCTCAAATGTTGAAGGTTCTGCGAGAAATTCTTTAACAGGCTTTTAAATTACAGCTCTGATAAACTCTTCGTCAAACTGAGTCCCTATCGAGAAGCTTGTCAAAATGTTCACGCTATCTCAACAGAATAACATCGGGATCTCGAAGTATTTTTTTTCGATCCTTAGTTCTTTGAGAAGCAACGAGTGAATTAGAAGGCACGAAAATTTCACAAACTAGTCTGTACATGACCTTACTATCCTTCACATCCGACGCAAGCATTATTTCATCAGCTTTTCACTCCAGCATTTATTCTTCATCGTGCACAAATTTCGCTACACAACAGCTTTTACTCTCTTTATTTTGCCTCAATTTCCTTCTTTTGTTCACCAGATAAATCATTATGAAGTAATGCAGAGTGGAGTTTATTTTCTCTTCCAAGATCATTTCTACGTGATTGTCCTTCGGATCAAAACAACCTGATACTTCTTATAAGCAAATCCAGTAACCTCAGCACATGCCCCATACACTACCTCCCTTGAAAGAAGTTCAGTTATTTTCATTTACTAAAGCATCGATCTTACTGACTAGATTCTGTCTAACCTCAGAAACCTGCAGACGACTTCCTCAATGGAAGTGATATGCCTCCCCACCTTTCCTTTTTACGGACAATACACTAAACTCGTGCTCTTACCTGACGATGGGCAGTCCATATTCAGCCTCACACATTACACGCACAATACATAGATCCTGTACATCACGGCGCCTCACAAGAACATATTAAAAAATGTACCACTATTTTGATCCAGAATGCATCCATTTTGTCTTATATTTGTTCTTTTGTTGAAATATCGGGCTAACAATGAACAAGTCCAATTCCGAGCACATTTGCAGCACCAACTAATCATTGCTGCTGAACTTTCCAACCCCATGTTTACCAAGAACTTTCCATGCCTCACAATCTCGACCCACCCGTGAGTTAAAATCTCCAAAAATCAAAATTTTGTCTGCTACATGTACTTTCCTAACAAGGGATCTTAGTTCGTTATAAAAAGATTCCTTTAATTTATCTGTATAGGCCATGGTTGGTGCATAAACACCAGTCAAGGTTGCATATCTTCCCCATGCTAGAGAGACTCTCATTGTGATCATTCTATCATTGACACCTGTCGGAATCTCTTCCAAATGACTAGTTATTGATGTCCTAATGGCAAAAGCATCATCTAATTCTCTCTCCCCCTTCTTCCTTCCACTCCAGAAAAAAGTATAGCCACCAGAATTCTCCACGAAATGATCCTCTCTAAGAAATCTACTTTCCGAAAGGGCCACAACATCCATATCATATATTTGGAGCTCATTAGCATCCAGTGGATATATTCTCTCATGTCTCTGTGCATTTCAATATCTAGTAAAGTACGTAAATTCCAAGATCCAAAAATTGAGTGGTTTGCACACAGTAGCACGATGACGATTGGGCCCAAGCTGCAGCTCATTGTAACACCTGCTTGGCCAAACCCTTCCACATCTGGTTTCAGAAACCTTATTGCCATTGACTTCGGTTGTATTAAATACTTTCATTGTAATGCAAGTTTTTTAGGATACGGTCAGCCTTAATTCTACATTAACATGACAAGTGCGGAAAAGTTATCCAGATATTAATCAACGTTTATGCATGAAGCCTTTATAGTGGGAAAAGGCAGTGCACAGATTCAGTCTAAGCAAAAAATAATATTTGCAAAAAAAAAACAAAAAAAAAACAAGTCGACATCGTTGGATACCATGAAAAGCCGCAGGTGTTATCTCAGAGTGTTCTTTGACTAAGGCTGAGGAGGACATCTCACCTAGTATTTAAAAGGTGCCTTCAAACACCGGCCTGAGCATTTCTATGTCCCAGCGCCATGTCCCACCAGACTCCAGTTTGGAGGAGGGGTAACTATTTACGCATAGCTGGGACCCTAATGGGTGCTACCACCTCGGGTCAGGGTGGATTTTGGAAAAGCAGCAATTAAGAGGTAATTGCACGCTCTTCAAAACCTCCTGATCAAAGGTCTTGCTGTCGGGTGTAGTTTATTGTCTGATTCAGGGGACACACACACACACATACACACACAGACGCACACACACAGATATATATATATATATATATATATATATATATATATATATATATATATATATATATATATATATATGAATGAAACACCATGATACTTTGTTGGTAGAAATATTTTTTTTTAAATATTTCTTTAAAGAATTTCAATATTAAATATTTAAAAATATTTTTAATCATTTACTTCCAAGCAATGCCACTAGTACACATGTGTTACAGTGAGTGAAAGTAAGAGAAATGACGTAGTATAGGGAGGACCGAGGATTCAAGGAGGTAGAAGTAGACGATTGACGTTGCATTTAAATCTTTGAAGAAAGTAGTTACCAAGGAAACAAGTAAGGGAAGGGCGTTCCTGAGGCGGGACGTTTGAGAAACGAAAATGTTGAAATAAAAGTGAGGTTTGCATTTAGCTATTTCAATAGTAAACGGGTGGTACCTAGTTCCCAATCTAGTAGTACGGTTGAATTCCTGTAGTCGGCGAACTGGGAAAAAAGTTGTCATGAACATATTAGGGGAAAAGACAGTCGGTGAGAAAGTAAACGAAATCGAATTGCCAAATCAAGGTCGATTACATCGCAGATACTTCATTGGATTTTGTCGAGAACATCGAGATAAATACCAGGGGTACCATAACAGATATGACAGCAAGATGAACTCTGCCGAGTAAGATTTTCTGGCACGTCACAGTTGCCCAGATATCCTTGCAGTAGATGCAGCTATTAATTCGATGTAGTCGCTCTACTTCAATTCATTTGAAAGCTTGAGAACAAGTGGGTGTAGTGTGTTGCTCACTAGCGTCAACCATTCTTCTTTATCTCTTTAAATGAGATCTGCCACTGATTGGATATAATTTTCAAGAGCAGCCGCTAGGTTTAAGTTGTCAGTTATGACGGATGTGCTAATGTGACAGGAAATGGTAGTGTCATTTGCATAGATACCTACTTGGGAACTGATGACATCAGGAAGGTCATTGATGAAGATCAGAAAAGGCGTAGAACACAGGATAGAAGAATGTGGGAAACCGGAGTTCTTTTGAAAGGATCTGAAAGCGAGCCCGTTCAAAACAAAATCTACCACTTGCGTGAGAGACAGACCTATTGAGAGATTTATGGTTGTATTCAAGCGCAGTCAATAACAGAGTGATTAAACCACATGGCATAGTGAGCATTAAATCACCGAGCACAAAGATATTTGCAAAACGAGTGAAGAGAGATGACATTGTCTATATTGTCAGAAATAGTTTCTAGCACGGAACCATCATGAGAGGATGGGGGAAGGTAGAGAAAGATGAGATATTTGAAGAAGAATTTATTAGAGAGAGACGGAGGCACATGTAAGAATTATCCAGAGATTTAAGAGAGTCCCCGAGCCAGCTGGAGATGTTCACGAGCATAAACTCCCAGGTCATGTATGAGGACATTATAGTCCTTCTTAAAGAGAGAAAGATAGACAGGAATCGAAAATTCAGAGGGAAGTTTGCATAATCAAGATTCCTTTTTAAAAGAAAAGGAATGATTACACATTGCAGAAGTTTAAGTTTTTGTTTTCGAGCTGGTTTAGCTTTATTCGTTGGTTGCTTATCATCATGGTGTGTTGTTTGGGTATGGAAAAGACCGAGAATAATAGTAGCAGTCGAACGTCTTATGCAATATGTGCGCGCATGGAATTAGCGCAAACTGTAACATATTGTACCATCGGGGTTGTCCACCTGGGGTGATTGTAAGTACACCCAACCATTGGCGACATGGAACAGTAAAAACCCCGATATTATGTGACGGTTCATCAGAACAGCCTCTCTAGACGTTAGTCAAGAGTTCGGACTCCTAACGTCTGGTTGAGAAGTAACAACTAAAAAACTGCCAACTCGGTACTCACAGTATGAACAAACGTAGCGACAATCTATCACAAAAAAATTCATGACACCACCAATATTAAGGCCTGAGAAGAGGATAGAAAACGGGAACCTTTTCCTAAAGAGGTAAAAAGGGATAAGCCTCTACTAACATTCAAGAGAACGAGGAGGAGTATGCACTGCGTGGTAGAAATTTTTTAAGAAAAAGTGAAAAAAATGCTACTAAGTTTTAACTTAATTACATTTGAGATACTCATTAATTATTCAACGAAGAATTAAAAATGACAGATATATCTCAAATATCTTCCAAAATAGCCCTGGTTTTGATTTTCCATTAAAGTTACTTCTCAGAATGTGCATTCACTTAACTTATTTGGAGAGTCGATATTAATATCACGCTATTATTATATTTTAATATTGTACACTCAATACAAGGGCTACGTGTCAATCAAGGTGGACATTTACGGAATAGGTATATTGTAATGGCGTATGGGGAGGAGTCATGAGTTTCATGTTATGCGGATATGTAGGATAGATAAGGGTTGAAGTGGTTAAGATTGTAGTTATCGAGCAATCAACCTCTCGTAAAATAGTACCATATTAGTATAATTCCGAGTAAGAGTATATCCATCCTATTAGAATATGTAAGAAGTAATGATGAGTTGTCTCAGTTTACTAAGCATGTTGTGCCCTAGTTCTGAAGTCCTGGTCCTGAATTTAGTTCACCTGAACTTCTGCCATGAAAATAGTGATAGCGCAACGATCCGTTTTTAGGAAAATGTTAAAGGATAGAAAATAATCCATACTCTACAAGGTCATGCAAATGCTTAAAGAACAAAGTTGAGACTGGACAAATTAGATTGGGCAGCAGGGACCCCTGTACACAATTTTTTGTTCAATCTCGCTTTTGTAGATATAGACCCTGTCAGGAGGGTTCAGTTACTTTCTAAAGCTGCAGAAAGAACCGACCATTTTTGCAATGTATTTAGCTTTGCCTCGTATACACGAGTTCCACTTGAGCTGTTGTGAGTGAAAGTGGCAATTGACGTTCCAGGAATGTCGCCTCATTGAGTCTACAACCATATCGAAATAGAAAATATTAGAAAATATTTGTTCGTTTTATTTGAACAGAATGAAGTATTTTAATTAAATGTTTACGTAACTAGATTTATAATTGAGTGTTTTAATAATTAATATCGTGATTTTCCATATTATTTGACGTGTCATTTCAGATTTTTTACAATTAACGGTACATATGCCCTCTCTGTACAGAAATAAAGTGTTAAAATACGTATGAGATATGATTAGTTCCGGATTGAAATTATCGAAATTAAACTTTGCAGATTTTTGTCTATTTCTAGGTATCCGTAACTTTGGTGTACAGGATTCCCCACATTTTGCTATTTTTTCTTCTTCTTTTATTTTACTTTAAAAGTTTTGAACTTCTACATTCTCTTCTTGTGTCTGTTCAGTTATCCATTCATGTTTATTCATTAATAAGGCTGTTCACCGTCTGCTTGCTACATGTCACCTTTAATTTACACGTAAATGTAAAATTCTCTAAAGCCTTTTAGGTATTCCAGAATTTTTTACATCATTTTACGTAGATGTCATAAAATGCGGGAGATATTAAACATTTAAGCTACTATAAAAAGCCTTTCAATTAATCATATATTCTCATTTTTAATCTGATAGCAATAAAAAGCGTCGACAAAACAGTTTCAAATTAACATACCCTAGTATAGCACGAGCTTTTTTTAAATAGGTAATTTTTTGAAGAGGTTAAAAAATTTTCGTGACTGGTTGCATTACACACAAGTAATCTTTTTCTGTAGTAATTATAATGCATTAAAAAATCAGGGGTCACAATATAAATTAACTCAATTTATGCACGCTTATATACGATGTCTTATTTAAAATTAACCAGAGTGTGATAATGGTATTTCTAATCAACAACCAGAATTAATTTTAAATACCTACGGAAATTATTCGCGATCTTAGAAATTAATTCAATCTTGTTTTTATTATTGCTATACTTATGTATACTTTCTCACAACATCACTGGTTTCGAATACTTGAAGCATCTGTCTTATCAACAGATTATACATATATGGTTCGTTAATCATGTACGTTTAACTATCTATGGCATCCGTTACTTAAAGATCGTGACGGGTGACTACACTGAGTGATAGATCATTCACTAATGTGATTAAATTCGACCAGAAATCGCTGACTTTTGATTAATCAACTGCCAGCTGTGTTTATTGATCTAAAACTAGCGTCCATAATTCTTATTCTTCTGTTTAAGAGCCGTTACGAAGACAAGATCATGTGAACGTCTCTTCCTGCCAATTGATTGGGAAGCGTTGCCAACTAATTAGTCTAAAATTCATAATATTTATGAATAAAAATGAATAAAACCCTTCTCATCTCAGTCATTTTGAAATACTTTTAAATACATTATATACAATATTTATAGAGTATGCTCGTCTATAAGAAGATGTTTAAGAATTTATTCTCGGTGAAATAATTAATAATGTATTTTCTCCATGAATTAAAAGTATGGTTATTCGAAATAAGTATGAGAATGTCAAGGATAGTGTCATTCTCGGAAAGATTTATTGATCATTTCTGAGAATGATTTAAATTAAATTAATATTACGTAGAAATTGACTTCCATATATCGAATTTAATGAATTTTAATACAATTATATATATTAGCTTTTCAGTATCTGTTCTAACAGTAAATGTAACACATTTAATATGTTGCTCATATCAAAGCGTGACGGATTTGAATCCAATCCTGGATGGTTTGAATTCAGATTTTTCCATCTATTAAAATAGTCATTACCATTTTTATAGGAAATATATATTTAAAAAATAATTTTGTAAAATGTGTATGCTATGACTGGAAATATAATAGTTTATTTGTTAAATTCCTCGAAAACTAAATTAAAACTATAGACACGACTATTACACGAGACATGGGACAATAATTTTATGGTAAAATTAATAACGAAATTATAGAGGAGATGTATTTATACTTAATATCATATTTAGATCATGGTGTATTGATTGAAGGCTATTTTCGTTTAAAATATTCTGGTTGTAATTATAAATCTATATCAAGAAAGGTATGACACGTGGAATTATAACAATCTAACTCCGTGGAATAAATAAATGGTTCGTTTAGAAATTTCATTGTATATCACCTGCTGGAAGGCTGAAGAAATACAACGGCCGATACATCGTGAATATTGCAATAAAAATGAGGACAGCAGTCAGAACAATATAAATAGTCGAATTATAATTTTATAATTTAAAAATCATATTAACACTATTACTAAAAATTTCAGATTGAAAATTTTACGTTCATAAAAATTGGCCACAATTGTTGCTTGAATAAAAGAACGGGCAGCTGATGTGTACAAACGTTTCTCCTAATCTGGAATAACTAAATTTATATTACCTCCATAAGTTGATTCCTAAAATTCCTGTTGAAAAAATGTTAACTGAATCACAGCATGAAGCTTCTCTTAAATGTTACAAATTTCACACAGTGAAACTTTCTGTAATGCTATTCGAATTCGTATATGATTTGAAATAATTTTTAATCTTGTGTTGATTTTTACTTCTACTTTTCAATTGAAGTTGATGAATTCTAATACTGTCAAATGTAACACTCAATCTGAAATCGGGAAGTCACCACCGGCATGATTGAACTCACTTCTATTCTAGGCAAACAAGAAGGTGTTTTGGTGGCCATTAATTACGTAATGCGGACGATCATGACTCTCCACAGCGACCTAGCCATTGTAGCACTTAGCAATATTTGCTGGTTGTCAAGAATGTTCACCCATTCTGCCATCCATTTACAGAAGCTTGTCAGCTATGTCGTCCCTGGTCCTTGCATGCCTCTCTTGCCATCAATATGTCCACGAACGTCAAGTTCTCCAAACTCTCCTTCCTCAATTATATTCTTGAAATTTTAGCTGTCTCTTCTTGATTCTGAGTATGGGACCCAGTTGTAATGGTCAGTGATGGTGGGATAACGAATATAGCTCGAAAGAACACACACAAACATATATTTATAGATAATATGGGAGAAAATTATATATAATTTTTGATGTTACAAGTGTGTATAGTTGGATGTAATTTGAAATTAGAATATTTTATGGAAGGATAATACTCAGTATCAGAGGCAGAGTGTCTATAAGTATAAACGGTGCGTGTAGAAATGAACATCGTATATGATTGTCGGTTTCACACCAAGTATTATACACTTCTTCAAGCTTGTATATTCATATTCTCTCTTTATACACTCTTGTAAACATAATTTTCTGGATATTGATATCTCTCACTATATATATATATATATATATATATATATATATATATATATATATATGTGTGTGTGTGTATGTGTGTGCGTGTATGTGTGTGTAATTAAGGTTTTTATTTATTTTGTATTTGAACAAGTCTTTTCTTTTTCGAAACAGAGTGTGTAAAAACTGCCCAAATGTTCTATAATTCCGAACGTTTTTGAACATACGTTTACCCACCATCAAGGATGGTTTTATTTTTTTCAATTTAATTGGGTGTGTGGGTTGTGTGTACACTTTTAGTGTTATTTTTCCAACACAGCACATTGTGACCGTGGCCGTATTTAATATGTTTACGTGTTGACTCTTTTTCATTTCTATTTTTAAGGCTTCCATTATTTTTAAACTTTTTTACATGTCGATGAGGTTATTATATTTGTTTTTTCTACTAGTATGTTTCGAATGGAGTCTGGTAGGTTTGTGTGGGTGTTTAAATGAGTTCTAATGCAGCTCTGATCAGATGGGTGTAACGTAAGATGCCTGGAGAGGCATGGAGTCTTGACCGATGTAATTATTTATGAATAGTGTTTCATCACAGACATAATTCCTTAAGGAAAATTTTTACTCATAGATAATGTGCGTTTGTTGTACTTTTCATTTTGCTGGTGTGCTGTTATTTTTGCGGATAAGGCTAACATTTTTCTATAACACTAAAAACATACACACAACCCACACCCCCAATTAAATTGAAAAAATAAACACGTCTTTAATAATGCCTAGGAGTATAGCCGAAAAAACCTCGGAATTAAAAAATAGTTGGACAGTTTCTACACACTCTTTGTCCAAAAAAGAAAACACTTATTTGAAAACAAGAAAAATTAAATAAAGAAGCTTAATCGAAGTACCATCACTGTCGTCTTTAATGAAAACATAATCTCTCTCACACACCCACACACGCGCGCGCACACACACACACACACACACACACATATATATATATATATATATATATATATATATATATATATATATATATATATATATATAATTAAATAATTAAGTAATAGACACACTTGAGTTTCTATGTCTATAATGTATTTCCACAGAAAATATATTTTTCCAGGTTCATCACGTCACATTACAAAAGAATTTTCTTTTATTTTTAATACAATTTTTGAGGGATAGTTTTAGATTGATATAAGTTGACAGAGGTGGTGGGACGATTATGGAAAGGTCCATCTTGGAAATGTAAATAAAGATTAGGTTGTTTTCATGAATCATTCATACAAAAAACAAATTGAGGTTAATGATTTAATTGGCGAGAATCCATCGTCACAAACAATTCAAATAACATACATAAACCCCGAACCTGTACATGAATGATATGATACTCGTTTACAAATTTCAGTTGCATAAGATCTTTTTATTTTTACAAGCTTTCGTCTGTCCCTACAGACATCCTCAGGTATGGAAATATATATATATATATATATATATATATATATATATATATATATGGTATAAATAAAATGACAATTGGAAAAAAGATCTTAGATTTTATCGACGCGTTTCGTCTTCCGACTTTTTCAAGGCAAAAATGAAATCGAAATGTTCTTGTTGTTATAGTTACATTAAAAAAAAATCCAAATTTAAAAAGATAGACGCCTAAGCCTTTTTTTCAGGTTAATGTAAATTACCTTTATTAAACATAATCCTCCCACTGGGTACTCAGTCTTAACTCTGCAATTACAGGTTGAAGTATTTTCTTGTATGTGATTCATATGATAATCTTTAATTACATTATTATTGTTGGAATTTATAATGTTTTACATATTGTTAACACATGATTAGATAACTTTCAAGTTCATTTTATTAAAGATTTTATTCAATGTCTTGTTATTTTTCTATTAATTTTAAAAAGAATGTTCCTATATTAATGTTAGACATTTTACAGAATGGAGATTGAACCATTTTTTTTTCTTTTTCTATTTCTAGATTTATTTGGTGTATTTTGAGTTTTTCTTCATAATTTAATGTTTGCTTCAATTTCTTCTTTTTGAGGGCTTTCATATATTTAAGTTGGTTTCCATTGAATATTTTGTAGCTAGAATACAATTAGTTTATTCTGGTGTTTACTGTGTTGGAAATCTCTTTTATAACTGATTTGGGGTTGTTCGAGTTGACTTTGATATATAAGGGGGGTTGATATACTTTTTGGAATGGTTTGAAGGTACTATTGGACAGATTAAAAGTAAAATCTAGGAAATTAACAATTTTTAAATTACATGAAATATGAATTTTATAACCGCAAAATTGAAAGGCCTTAATGACTTTTTTCCGTAACTTAAAAGTTAGAGGACCATTGTAATTAGGAATAACAATGAGACCGTCATCTTTGTATAGCCCTACATTTGTGGGGTCCAAGAAACTATTTAGGATATCTAAAATATATATACACACTAAATCTGCTATTTGGGCAGAATCAAAAGCTTCCATGGGGACATCGAAGTTATCATTATCTTTTTAAACCCGCGGTGAGTTATTAAATATTAATATTAATATATATTGTCTTGAAGCCAATATAATCTTTAATTCATCATAGGTAATATTTATATAATTTCAAAAATATTTTCTAAAATATTTTTAGAAATGCAGGGGTAGAAATCTATTATATCAATTTGAGTAAATGAAGCTTTAGATTTAGCATATTTATCCTGGAGAAATTTAATGGTATCAGATAAATCTTTCTAAAGATTTACCGGTTATTTTTTCTAGTATAGATATATTTATTTATTTTCTTACTGATGTTTTTCGAATTTAGACCTCATTTAACTTTACAGGGGTTCATTATTATTATTATTATTATTATTATTAGTATTATTATTATTATTATTATTATTATATATATATATATATATATATTATGTAGTGCATATGTGAATATTGATAAGTATATATGTCTAATTATTCTGGAGTGAAACTTATGTGAAAAATATACATTATCAACTTGTTTTTGTTTGTTTCTTTAAGAGGTGAACAATATGTATAAAAACACGTACAGATCGGTTGTTTTGTGATAACTGTTTTAAGTCATGGATATTTAGCCTTAATAAAAAAATTAGAATTTATAAATAATATTCAAACACCCGTGGGGATTATGAAATTAAATACTAACACCGGAAAGTTAACGTTTGCATAAAGAATCTTTGGATATCAACCAATATTCAATTAATTAATGACTGTGGAAATCTAAAAAAAACAAAAAATAAATGATTGTAAGTCTCTATAAATGAGGAGTGTGTTATGAAAAGAAGAATAGTGATTGGAAATGGCGATTATATGGACGACGGATATAAGATAAATTTCGATACTTGAAATATATTAACGGTAAAGAAACCAGAGAATTATTCACACGGGATTCCGTTCAACATTTTGATTATTTCAGAAATGCCTGAGTGAACCTTATTACATAAATTGGGAACACAGAGAATATAAACGTTATCCACTGCAGAGGTAGTAGCATAGTACGTCTTTGTAGTAATGATATGATCTGTTAGAAATATACATTTCGGTCATGGATATAGCGATAGAGTAATCAGCATTCAAGGTTGTTTCTCTGTGAAAAACAATTATAGAGTGGCGAATAAGTAACATAAATCTCTGTGTAAATGATTTTGTACTCTAGCAAGTTGAGAAAGATAAATCATGAGAGAAAGAATCAGATACTTATTTGCGCTATATATATATATATATATATATATATATATATATATATATATATATATATATATATATATTTATATATATGTATATATGTGTGTGTGTCTGTGCATATTCCAGTATCTTGAGAAATGGATTAAATATACAGTCTCACTTTAGATAGGGAGTGAACTTGTTCCCAATATATCCGAGAAATGGAGCCTCATCGATTTATAAGAATTCTGCCAAAATCGGTGTTGATAGGACCGTGTCAATTACCTAATATTATGTTTCTACATAGACGAAATCATAATTTGTTTACACAAATCTTTTAGATTAAAAAAATAGCAGAATGGGGTACAAAATTAATACAGAATTTATTTTCCAATTACTTATAAATGACAATTGGTTATTTCAATTTTTTTAT
Organism: Acanthosepion lycidas; assembly: GCA_963932145.1. NCBI lineage: Eukaryota > Metazoa > Mollusca > Cephalopoda > Sepiida > Sepiidae > Acanthosepion > Acanthosepion lycidas. Next base: position 145,768,976 of record OZ010574.1, read on the forward strand.
CCATTCTACACCCCAACCTATAAGGATTGCATTTGCCATCCAACATATTTTCATTTCCTCATCAAATCTGATATTTACTCATTTGTTTTTTTTAATAGCATCAGGTACACAAGAAAATGTGCATCACATTAAATCATCATTTACACCAAAACAACGGAGTACAGGTTTTCAGTTGCCACGTGTGTGACGGGAGTCATTTTATGTTCTAATGGTCTTCTCTCGTGTTCATTGTTGAAGAAATGATTTCCTTTCATGCAAGTAATGATCATTTGAGAGCGGAAAATTGATCTGGGGCGCGACAACGTGCACATCGTGTGTTCGACCAGGAGCACAGGCACATTCTGCAGTGTGTTGAATGCACAGGAAATACAGACACATTATACAGTGTATTTGTTTTTCCAGAAAACCAAAGTGCATTCTACAGTGTGTTTTTTTGGTCACGAAACAGACACATTGTACAGTGAATTTATTTGATAGCCCCAAAACAGAGGTACATTCTACATTGCGCTTGTTTGCCTGCACCGGAAACAGAGGAACATTCTACATTGTGCTTGTTTACCCAAGAAACACGGGATAAATATGGCCAAGAATTAAGACCACATACATTTTTCGAAAAATACTAATTTTTATATTAAATAATATAAATTATGCCATTTCCATGATTTTGAATTGCCTCTATATCTATCTATCTATCTATCTATCTATCTATCTATATATATATATATATATATATATATATATATATATAAATATATATATATATGGTGATTATATATATATATATATATATATATATATATATATATATATACACACATATATATATATGGTGATTATATATATATATATATATATATATATATATATATATATATATATATATGTATACATATATATATATGGTGATTATATATATATATATATATATATATATATATATATATATATATATATATATATATATATATATATATATATATATAGTGATTATTCTCCTAGACTGTTTCAAACAAAATATTTGCAATGAAGGTTCTTAGTCCACACGAATACTTCGTCTTATGTTCAAATAAATTCCGAAATATTACTCTATTCGATTCGTGACTATAAATGTTGCGTGCGATTTCAAAAGCACTCTATTTATGGACGGTGTTATCTATTGATTGTTGTGTAGCTTTCCCAAGAAATGTCTCTGTCACGGTCTAAACAAATTCAAGACTATCTAAACCATGACGATTTTACTTGACAGTCGAAATGGCTTGGAATGTTTTCCTGTGTAATATACTTTGATGTCTGACAGTAGCGCATCAAAATGAAGATGGTGGCCATACGAAAATTTATGGTAAAATGCTGAAACAAAAGATGAGCGAATATATGATTGATGTGAATCTCGTTTAATTCGACGATGAGGATAGCTTTCTAAAAAAATTTCGTCAAATGAAAGTAGTGGTTGGAGAAAAAAGACTTTTATAATACATGTGAGTGGAAATGAGAATAAATATAATTATCTAACGATAATTTAGACAAAGAAAACAAGAAATTATTAAAATTCTCATTTCTTTAAATTGATTAATTCTTCAAAATGGGGATATTATATTAATTTATTTGTTTTATTTTCCATCACTAAAATTTAATTCACTTGCCTGTTGGTCGTCTCGTATTTCTGCCAAATATAGCCATTATTCTAAAAATATGTAGATTACTCTCTTTCTGTTCTTTGGTTCAACTGGTTAATTTCACCAATTTTCCTCATTTGTGAAACTCATTTGGTAAATGTAATTTCCTTTTGTTTTCAGAATACCCTCATCTTTATTAAATATTTAATAAATATCCGACAACTTCATTTTATTTATTTTTTTAATTTATATTTAAGTTCACAGCTAGAAGGTTTTCATCCTTATGTGATGGATTAATATATTTTCAATTAACATCTTGGTATCTACGCTGGTGATACAAACATTTTACCCCTGTCTTTGTGGTACGTCTGATCAGATTGATAAGGTTAAATTGGCGGCTGAAAAAGAAACCCACAGTCTTGTTAACTGGGGGAAAGTATGGCTTGTTAATTTTACAGCATCTAGAACAAAACTTCTTTCTTGTAATCATCTGAGAGATTCCTTTCTGCCTTCCGTCTGCATGACCAATGCTAACATTCAGGAAAGAAATTCATTGAATTTTCTCGGTCTAAAATTATCGAATGACACGAAGTGGAAAGATCATATTGAATCCATTGCTAGGTCTGCTGCTAAGAAAATTGCTTCATTGTGTCGTGCCAGAGAATTTTTCTCTTGAGTAGAAAATGTATTACTGTTCCGTGATATATATTATTTTCTCTCCAAAATAGAAAATATATTCGGAAATATATTTTCTCATTTAGATTAATCATTTATAATTTCAGTTCTGTTTTCTTTTCTTTTTTTAAATAAAGATTGTTATACGTTTGTATGTTTTTATTGCTATTTTAATGGTATATATAGACACCTTAGCTTATTTTGGGAGAATACGTTCCGGCCCTACAACTGGATTAATATGCTCCTTCAATGTCTCACTATTGAAAATTTAAAAGATTTTTCTATTCCTGTTTATAAATAACCACCGTTTATTACCCACTTAGAAAAATCCTACACCTAGATTATTAAGACCTCATCTCAACCTCCTAAATGTATTGGATTCACAGAAATGCGTCTTTATATTTGTAATTGTTGTTGTTTACTGATCAGTTAACTTAATGGTAGTTCTTTAAATCTCCCTGTTATTATTTTCTTCTTTGTATGTATTAGCATGCTCATATTAGATATAGGGTAGTTTCTCATAGATCCATATATAGCATTCATAGAAACCCTAATAGTGTCCGTGTCCATTCATTGAGAAATAATTCTAGAATCTCTAATATATTCAACCTGACTTCTAATATTCTAGTCCTCTTCCAAATGTTGTTTTGTGCAACTAACCATATATTCAAATTAAATCATTTCTTAATTTGCCGTGATTGATCCTTGTATGGTTTTACCTTTTTGTTACATTCGTTATTACTTTTTTTTGCTCAATAAACTTGCTTGCATTCTGTACCTTTTTGATGACCAGAGCGGTTTTTTGGTTTTGTAAACAGTTGGGGATATCGATCTTTAAATCCCACAGTATTTCCGAAAATATATTTTGATTAGTGATTGTAATGTTGTTTCCGTAACTTACGGTGTATCATTGTCTTTACATTCTCTGGCTAAATTTATAACGAAATCATTACAGTTTCGCTTAATTCTTTACATGGTACTATTAATTTCTCTATATCAACTTTGAGATCATTGACTTTTTATTTGCTTTATTTGTTCAGGATAGCAACGATAAGAGATTTCTATTTCATTTTATTTTGCCGCTGTATAACCATCTCCATGGCATCTTTTTTGTAAGGATTTGTTTTTGGCTTGACTGCCTTTTTATATGTGTAATATAACAGGTGCAATAATTATTTTTATATCAATCCAATGGCATATTCAACTCCGTTCAAGTATCGTCTAATTTTTATTATAACTTTGATAATTAATCTCAACCCATTTAAATGAAAAATTAATATTAGCTATTCTGCTATACTTTAGTCACTATAGCAAGCATAGATGGGGAATATACAGCATTATAATTATTCATAAAAACTGAAATTAATTTGATGAAGTAATAGTACAGGGGAGGAACGGTGGAATAATGGATAGCGGCTCGGGTTGAGGAATCAAGTCGAATCCATTACATTCATTTACGTGCTTGGGAAAGGTATGAATCCTTTAATTCTTCCCCAGCTATGGGTAAATAGCAGGGCAGACACTGCAGGGCAACTGGTCTACCGCAGAAACAAATTGAAATCTACGGCGGGAAAAATCTGCTTCGTATCGAAAGAGACATGATCCCCTACGCGTGTATCACACATCGGACATAACTGATTGAATGGTAGAGAAAAACTGCAATACGAAAATCACAGATGAGAATTGGCTCAGACATTTGAGACATGAGACAACCAAAAAACTGAAACCGTTTTATAAATATACTAAGATAAATGAAATTAATATGGAAATTATAAAATTCCACCATACCGAATGAGATTATTTGAATACCAGATAATAATTTTTCATTGTTGTTAATTTGTGAGAAAATACTGGAAATATTTAAGTGACGAAGGGAATTTATTAATTGTATATGCGAAAAAGAAAACTTTGGACGAACAACATTTGATAAGCAGATATAGAACGTATTCTGATGAAGTTAAATGATGAAAGCTCAGACCAGAGACTGGAAGAAAGAAAGAAAGAAAGAAAGAAAGAAAGAGAGAGAGAAGATGAAAAAAAGGCAAATGATTTTGAAGGCAATCAATAACTAAGAATAAGTAAAAAACGTGGGCACTAGCTGACAGAACAAAAAGGGAGAGAATGAAAATCAAAACAAAAGGAAGAAATTAAAATAAATTGGCATAAATCTAAAGAAAATATGAAAATGAGTAGGCAAATCGGATGATGGCGATTTTCCTTTCTGCATGGGCACTTTCATTTGCATCTTCAGGAAATTGGTTTCGCTAGACTATAAGTGAGATTTTTTTAATAGATTAATCTTTATAGCGATTTCTTCCGTGACTTCCTAATCAATTTTCTGTTTAGCGCCAATTTATAGCTACATCCTGTATTTCCAAGTCATCTTTGTCTTGCCTTCAGTCTCTTCATTTTAATACTTTGTCAGCCTCTTAAATTTCTAAAACAGAAATGTTATTCTTTATTCTAGAATGAACAGATTTTCAATGAGGTATATATGGATATGTGTAATTATATTTGAATTTAATATTATATACATATATATGTGTGTCTGTCTGTCTGTGTGTTTGTGTGTGTCTGTCTGTGTGTGCGTGTGTTTACAAAAGTTATTAAAAGATCACCACTGCCTATCCTGAGTTTTCTCTACCCATATCATACTGAACGGCTTGTCTCTCAATAAAGCTTCAAGCTTCGAATGTCTAATAGGGCTTAATTACCCCTTCAGTCCTCTAGCGGTACTCGTATATACCACCTATTATAAAACATACTGAAAAACCGATCGGTATAATTTACATATAAAATATATTATAAAGAGTGAATAACAGTTATGGACGTTAGCCAATCTTCACTTTCCGGCCTCGTGGTGATCATATACTTTACACATATATGCCCCTTATTCATAGACGCAATGCTTATCGCTACCTTCATAGAAAATGTTCAGACGGTTCCATTCTTTAGTTTCACAGGTTCGGGCCAATACAGCTTAAACCCGCGAGACTACATCCATGGAGTCGAACCAACCTAATGTCTTTTAAATCTACAGAGGAAATCCCAGCTTTTTCCCCTAGAACAGTCGCTTTGTAAAACTGTCGATCATGTGAATTCTTGTTTCAATCCTACATACGTTACCTCATAAAGTAAATGATTAATCATTATCCTATATATTTTCATAATCTTCATTTCTTTCTACTTTTATATTCGTATAATACTAATTAGTAAGTCTTAAACTCTAGTCATACTTGAATCTTTTAGTTGTGAACACTTGTTAAAAATCTCTTCATCATTCTATTCCAAATTTATTTTTCAGCAAGATTACATTCTCATTATAATATTTCAATTTGCTGAGATGTCTAAAACAGACTTGATATTCAGATTTGTTTTAATTATTTCATCACAAGCAAGGTGATATATCTTCTAAGACGCAAGTGATTGCTGAAAGTGAAATAAACTGATATAACTTTAGTGAGGGAAGGATATTAAAAGAACAGGTTTCAAAAAGATAATTGACGTTGCATTTAAATATTGGAAGATCGTTTTTGATAGGAAATTGGTATACGGTGACATCACTTTAAAACACCAATTTGGATAAGACCGCCGAAGTTAAGCACCGACGAGCTTGGTCAGTACTTTGCTTTTAGGAGCTTGTTCAGTACTTTGCATCGGAGTGACTGCCTGGAAATATCACATTCCTGTAAACTTGCATATATTGATATTGTAAAGGATAATCCTTGGAATTTGTAATCGGATATTCGAGTTCCAATTTCCGTTGAGTTAACTTACGCGCAAATACACTTGGAAAAGATATTAATTCATGTCTTCCCTCCCCAGCCATGAGGTAACTAGTAAGATTTTTTGATCAGTAAGTCAGTTTTATATCCAAAAAAGATTATTGCAATCTAAAAATATATATATTTTTTTTTTGGTTTTAAATAACCTGGGAATGGTTAATAAGCTGCATAAAATCATTTAATCGTCAAAAAACTTATAAAACCGAAAAATTGTTTCATTACAGAATGAATATCAATTTAGACATCATTACCTCATTATGTTTGAATGTATGTGTATTTAATACTATACATGTGTATGTTTCCTTGCAAATTTAATTAACAAGTAATTTTTTATGGATAAAATATTGGTATATCTATTTTAATTTAATGCTGTTGAGTTTCTTTACTGTTTTCATTTCATTTTAATTTCAATTATTAATTTTCTAATATACGATGTTAGTTTATCCTATTCTCAAAGCATATGCACACTTTAAATGTAAATTGTAAATGTATTCCAGATTTTAATGGACAAAGGACCTCTACCGATGTTTTCTTTGTGTTCGTCACCTAAATTTTCTTTCGGCCATACCATTAATCTTAAGTATGTCGTACTTAATGAAAGTGGAAAACCTATGTCTTCAGAAATTTATGATAAAAAAGTGTGCGGTAATATAGTAATCTGATTATACCTTATTTTCTAAATAAATATTATCTTTACTTCCGAGGGAAGACATATTCGGCTAACAAAAACAAAAAAACAAAAAGAAGATTTGCAACACTTAACAAATTTTCAGGAAATTGATATTCGTCAGATAACTGATTGCTTTCTAGATCGTGTCGACATTTGGCTAAAGCAAATAGAGAAATATACATTATTTAATAATATAGTTATGTGTATCATTTAACTTCATAACGTGAGCAATTATGTTTATTCACAATCTCCAGTCTTTTGTTACGCTTCGTAACATTTGATTCCTTATCATTCGTCCACACAAATTTGTTGAATATATTTACTCTTTATTTCTACCATGTTTCTCTTTCTTTCACTCTCTCCTTTAAGAATTAGTTTGTTCAGGCCAATAAAACATCTTTTTGCATAAAAAAGAAACATCGATGATTTATTTTTATTACAGAATGCTGTGTATACCTGTGCCTAGGCAATCTTCTATATACAGTGTCATTTCGGAAGGCGAGCTCTCTACAACTTTCTAGCTCTGAGGAATATAAGACTTTCGGTTATAATTCTGCTAACCATTAGAACAAGATTATCTAGATTCCTTGTTGTTTCATTTAATTTTTCATTCACGATATATATATATATATATATATATATATATATATATATATATATATATATATATATATATAGGGTCCAAATAGCATAATGAGAAGCCACGTATACTTTCTTAATATGTATATATAGAAAAAGTTGCAAATTAAAAACAAAAAAGTTTTATTTTATGAAAGTATTTATTTATTTATACATACATTTGATATTTCAAATTGTCCTCAATCTTTCATCAGAAATAACTGTTTGTTACGAATAAACAGTAATTTTAATTTATTTGTAACAAACAGTTATTTCTGATGAAAGATTGAGGACAATTTGAAATATCAAATATATATATAAATAAATAATTACTTTCATAAAATAAAACATATTTTTTAATTTGCAACTTTATATATATATATATATATATATATATATATATATATATATATATATATATATATATATATCGTGAAAGCATATTTTGTTTCTCTATGTTTATGGAACATCAGCCAGAAACACCAGTACCCGTACGATCCGTTAAGCTACGTCTATCCTGTGTAGTATCTGACCACTTAGAAATACCAAGCAATGTACAATTGGGCCTGATGTGGTGTAATGTATAATAATATTGTCAATTGCTTAATTACAATTCCTGCTCCTGTTCCAGGTAAAAATTAAAATTAGAAAAGGTATGAATCCAACTCTTATCCCACCGTCTTGTTTTTATTTAGTAAGGCTTGTATCACTAAACCATAATTATCACAAAAATAAAAAAAAAAGGAATTCATATATTTATGGCCTCGCCATTATCACCAGAAACGCCGAATATATACATGGAATACTTTGAATAAATGGCATATGTATCTATATCTCTAAAGCCAACTATATGGTGAAGATACGTATATGACACCTTCATACTCTGGCCACACCGTGAAGATGATCAGACTCTGCTGGACCATGTGACCTTAATAAGACCTTCGATAAAGTTCACATTGGAGAAAGAGAGTACCAACACACTCCCATTCCTGGATGTTCTAATATCTCGAACAGAGAATGTGTTCAAGACATCCGTGTACCGTACACCGACATTCCCCGGACAGTAACTCAATTTCAACTCCCAACATCCATACAGCGTAAAGAAAGGGGTCGTCCGCTGCTTAAAATACCGGGCAAAAGTCATAAGTGGCGACCCAGAGAAATTCGATAAAAAATTGATCACTATAAGTAGTACCCTAAAACGTAACAACTACCCTGGGTACATGACAGCAGACCCAAAAAATGGCATAAGTGGGTACAAGAAGAGGAGAACAACAACACTCAGAAAACAGTCTGCCTGTCTTATTTGAAGGGGTTATCAGAGAAAATACAAAGGATCTGCTGTCCATATAACATCAGGACAACCTTCAAAAGCTTGACGATACTTCACAGATATCTCTCCCGAGTAAGGCTTCCCCGCATAGAGGAGAACAAGACTAAAGACTGTGTGTACGCTATTCCGTGCACCTACAGAAAGAAATATAAACAGGCCGCCCCCTCATGGTAAGGCTTCAAGAACACTAGAAACCTGTAACACAAGGGGAAGTGGAAAAATCAGGCATGACTGACCACATATGGAGAGTGAAGGGAGTCACCGCCCTCTGTGGTATCAGGCTGAGATCATAGACAAGGAACACCATTCGTAAACTTAAGGAATCAGCACATATGCTTGGCCATAAAAATCTCCTGAGCCGATCAAGCATAGAAATAAATACAACATGGGAACCAGTAATAAGGAGTGCCAGAGAAAAGCGATAATAACAACAAAGTTGCAAGTATTTTACGGAATTGTGTGTGCGGGCAGGCATGTTGTTTTAAATGCCTAAAAATGTTAGAGTTTTCATTCAAAACTCTAACATTTTCATTAAAATTCATTCAATTTTTCATTCAATTCCGTAAAATACTTGTCGAAACACAATTATACTTCGAAATGAAAACAATAGACAAAAACTAAAAATCCTTGAAGCATTATACATCAAACAGTTGAAACCCAACCTAAACAAAATCAATTATGGCATCTCTACAAATATTCTTAAATATCTATAATTGGTAACAGAAGCCATTGGTTTATACCAACGGCTTTCCATACTTCTACAATTCACTCTCGTGTGGTCATGTGTGACGTCATGAGAGGCGGTGCGATTTTCGCTTCTAGCGTCTTATATGCGTGTGTTTATCGTTGCTTAGAAATCTTCTATGTAAACATTGACAGACTATCATCACTGTCTTGTCTGTATATTGTTTAATATGTTGTAATTGACATCTTTGATGACTTAAGTAAGCTGAAATCTTAGATTGTATTAAAAAATATGGATCACTACTGTGAATTTCGTTCTTCTTTCAACGCTAATGTTATTAAACTTATCAGAAGTTACGAAAAGAATTTACATAAACTAAATAGATAACACTTGTCTATATTATTTAAAGAAACGTGTATGAATGAACTGATGCTGCCTAAATACACACAATATATACATATATATATATATATATATATATATATATATATATATATATATATATATATATATATATATATATATGTGTGTGTGTGTGTGTGTGTGTGTGTGTATGCATATATTATATTTTGTGCATATTTAGGCAGCATATTCTTATTCCAGCTAGTTTGGTTAAATTATGACGATTAGTTTACGTTGTGATCCTCTTAAATTGAGGAATTAAGTTTCTTGGTAGACTTAGAAAACTGATTAAGGAAAATACAAATGTTTTATTTTCATTTATTTTTTGTATTTTTCAAAATAATTTCGGTCACATCTGAGACCATATTGAGTGGGTAAATTGCCAATGAATCTGTATTTCAACTGTTCTTTTTTACTGATTATGTAGCGTACTTGATTTCAAAGTTCATGTGTTTTTAGTGTTGTTTTTTTCTGTTTTTCTGTTTTTGCTCATACATTTATAAATTTTTCAGCATTTAACTAATTTCTTATACACACAGATGAATTTATTTATTTTCGGATGCATTTCTTTTATATAAAAGTTAAAAGCAATTTTAGTTTTCGCGTATTATTGGTTTTAAGCCATATAGATGTATTATCAACTAATATCCGTCTAATCTGTGAGTGTGTGGCTGCGTGATTATTTAAATGCTGAGATACTGAACTATGCTCAGTCAAATGAAATGTATTGTTAGATTCGTCGGAGTAAATTCAATGTCTCTCTCAATTATTTAATCAAACTTGTTTGAATATATATATATATATATATATATATATATATATATATATATATATATATATATACAGAGAGAGAGAGAGAGAATTAATGTGAAGAATGTTTCAATTAACTGGGTTACTTTACTGGTTAGCTGAAGTGATAATTTTCTATACATTAATTATAATACCGCACTATCCTTACCTTATGATAAACATTTTACGAAAAAAAAACTGCTTTCATAAAAAGACTTCCCACTACAAAACAACGTTAAAAGGTGAGAACAAATGTAATAATTTCAATGTACGTAATATTTACTTTCGTTCAGCAGTACATGGACATCACCACACTTTAATCGTGGAGTGATATTTAAGATATATTTATTTTAATATCACAATATATATATATATATATATATATATATATATATATATATGTAAAGAAATATAGTCTGAAGGTGTGCTATATTTATGGAATAAAGTGCTCAATATCAGAGATAGAGCGTGTGTAAATATAAAAGTGAACATAGAAGTCAACAGGCGACAGTCTGTTTCATGCTATATGCAATCGTCAGGCCGCACATGCTGTTATTTTTTCTCGGCTATTTATATTTATACGGGTTAGTGGTGCATTGTGGGTATTCTATTATGGCGGTTATTTTACGGTTGTTTATTTATTTAGGTTAAATTATATTGCTTGTTTTTATTATATATATATATATATATATATATATATATATATATATATATATAGATATAGATAGATAGATAGATAGATAGATACACATGTGTGTGTATATATATATATATATATATATATATATATATATATATATATATATATATATATAGTTTATGCGAAACTAGGTAATCCGCATGGGAAGACCCAAGGAGGATGATATCCAGAGAGCTGAATGTAAAATTCAGAGCAGATATGTTTCAATAAAAACAGACCACTTTAAGGTTCCATGTAATAATTTATTTCACTACAACCCCTTTTAACAGGGCTCTGGATCATCAGAATTTACTTCCAAAGTTTGAAATGAAAAGTTTTTTTTTTCATTTCAACCTTTGGAATTTATGAAACAGGATCTTTTCATTCATAAACAGATTCGGTTTTTTTGTATATTATTGAAATGTTCGCGAAGATGGATTTCTCGCCATTTAATCATTAACCTTTTATTTATGTATGAATAATTCATGAACTTGTAAATTAATTGCACCTTTATTAAAATTAAAATAACTAATCCAAGTGCAACTTTCGGATAATAAGTGCGACATTACTGTAATTATTGAACAATATAGTTCATGCCACTTTGACGGAAAATTTACCATTAAAAAAGAATTCTCTTATCACTACATTTGTACATAAACGCAGAACCTTAACCTTAAAATTTAAATTCAAACTCAGCGTTGCGACTGCACGTTCAAAAACAATAACACACATTTCTCATACCACTTATTACTGAGAGTAAAAACAAGAACACAATCTATTTCATACCTGAGGATGTCTGTAGGAACAGCCGAAGCTTGTAAAATAAAAATATCTAATGCAACGGAAATTCATAAAACAGGATCTTTTCATTCATAAACAGATTCGGGGTTTTTGTATATTATTGAATTGTTCGCGAAGATGGATTTCTCGCCATTTAAACATTAACCTTTGTATTTGTTTTATGTATGAATAATTCATGAATTTGTAAATTAATTGCACCTTTATTGAAATATATATAGATATATACACATGTATATATAGATAGATAGATATATAAACACATCTATATAGATAGATAGATAGATAGATAGATAGATAAATTATATACACATGTATATATATATATATATATATATATATATATATATAGATAGATAGCTAGATAGATACATACATACATACATACATACAGATGTATATATATATATATATATAGATAAATATATATATATATACATGTATTACATGTATATATATATAGATATATATATACACATGTATATATATAGAGAGAGATATATACACAAGATATATATATATATGTATATATATATAGATACATAGAAATATACAGATGTATATATATATACATGTATATATATATATATATATATATATATATATATAGATTGATTGATATATACACATGTATATATATATATATATATATATATATATAGATAGATAGATAGATAGATAGATATATACACATGTATATATACATATTTATATATACATCTATACACATATATAAATCTCTCTATATATATATGTATATACATGTACGTATATACATATGTATGTATATATATATATATATATATATATATATAGATATACATAAATATAAATGTGTGTATGTGTACATATGTATTGATATATATGTATATACAAATGCATATATATATATATATATATATATATATATATATATATATATATATATATATATATATATATATTGCGTGCCAAATTATTGCCGAGATAACTTTTTCTAATATTTCGAAAACCGTCCAACCAATTCACATACGATTTTCACACATGGTTGGCAACACTGACCTGCGTAATTGCTGAAATTTTCGTACTGGTTTGCGCAATGTAAACAAACTGGCGCTATATTTGTTATCAGCACGGTGATTTGAGAGTGCCAGATTATTATAAAAGTGTAAGAATGTAGGGAAAAGATGGGCCGTAAAAGCAGTTTAAGTGATGCTGAAAAGAAAATCACCTCATAACTCTCCAAAGGTAAATCTACTCTAGAAATTTCTAAAATCATAGGTAGGTGTCATCAAACAGTGAAAAAGTTCACCGCCGACCCGACACAAATACGCACAAGGGCAGATTACGGCATGCCAAGGGTTACTTCACGTCGTCTCATGTCACGACTTAAACGAGAGATAACAAAGTATTTACTAGTCAAGAGCTTTTCATCGCATTTGGGATCCTACTGTGTCTAAAAGTAGTCGGTGTCGATATCTGAGGGTAATAGCAACAACATTCAATGCTGTATCGAAGCCTCCGTTGACGAGAAATGACATTCAAAATCGACTGAAATGGGCCAAGGACAATATGAAGATTGACTTCTCTAATGTTTTGTTCACAGACAAACCTCAAGCAACATTAGATGGGCCAGTAGATGGTGCAAAGTCTGGATAAGGAACGAACAGAATCGCCATCAGCGTTTGAGACGCCAACAAGGCAGTGGAGGCATAATGATCTGTGTTGGTATTATTGGAAAAACATTAGTGGGCCCTTGGAGAATACCAGATAGCCTCAAAATGACTGCTAATGCATACATAGCGTTTATGAAGGAGCATCTTGAACCATGGATGAAAAGGCAAAGAGTTGACTTCAGAAGCGCCATTGTATTTATGCAAAATAATGCTCCCTCACAGGCTGCTCACAAGACTACTGAACATTTGAAACAGGATTTGATGGACCTCGAGAAATGAAGTGGCCAGCAAATTCTCCGGAATCGAACCCAATCGAAAAACTTTGGAGCATCAAGAAGATAACTGTACACCAACGAATGACAATTCAGGAGTAACGCTGAGTATTGGAAGCAATTCTTGACATATCTCGCAGCAGATGACATTCTACAATTAACAAATTCTGTGGATCGTCAACTTCTTCAAGTAATTTCAAAACAGGGAAAACACATTATCTATTAATTTCTTTAAAACTGTGCCTTTGTTTGTATCTGTTATTATTTGTTTGATTATGTTATTTATTAGCTTCTTTTGATCATAAACATTCACGTGCAACATTAATAAACGTTTTGTTTGCTCAATTCTGAGAATTTTACTAAACCTTTCTAATAATTTGGCACGGTCAAATCACCGTGCTGATAACAAATATAGCGCCAGTTTGTTTACATAGCGCAGATCAGTACAAAAATTTGAGCGATTGTGCAGGTCAGTCTTGCCAACAATGTGTGAAAAGTTTGTGTGAATTGATTGGACGGTTCTTGAAATATTAGATAAAAGGTGATCTTGATAATAATTTGGCACGCAGTGCATATATATATATATATATATATATATATATATATATATATATATATGCGTGTGCGTGTGTGTGTGTGTGTGTGTGTGTGTGTGTGATTATATATTTAGTGTGAAAAATAATATATACATCTATATATATATATATGTATATTTATGCTGGATGTTTTCTAGACTCTTTACATATATGGGTCAGTGGTGCATTTTGTGTAATATATTCTGGCGACTATTTTTACGTGAGTGGCTTGTTTGTTTATTTATTTGTTTGGGGTAATTTATTTTACCTCATTTTCATTTACATTTTGTATTTTCTCATTCTTTTTTTTTTTTTTTTTTTTTTTTGATGTTTTATTAACGCAGCAAAATTAATGGGGGATTTTCTTAGGTCGTTTATTTAATAGTTCATTTTGGTCTGGAAAATAATTAAAGCTTTTTATTCCTCCAATGTTTAGATTGCTTGCCGTTGTATATTCTGTTATTTTGAAGGTGGGGACATTTTTAAATTATTAATTTATTTATTTGGAGTGATTGTTTTTACATATTTTTTTTTGCTTATTTATGCTTAATTTTATTAGTTCTAACGAATATTTTAGCGGGGGCGTTTTGTTAATTTGTTCATTTATTTATTTATCTGGATTAATTTTCATATTTGTGTTTGTTTCTTTACTTATTTTTTTATTTTATATATTTTTATTTACTCCGTTTGGCCTTCGATTTTTAAGCAACGTAGTAATTTTCTTTCTTTCATTTTTATCGTTTTGTTTTAGTTATGATTATTTTACGTCCCATTTTTCGATTGGTTGTTGTTGTTTTTTTTGGCGGAATTGGTTTGTTAATTTGTTTATTATTATTTACTTTATTTATTCTATTGGGTTGATTAATTTTATTTGTTTTTTATTTATTTTATTTTTTTATTGTTATTTATTCTATTTCGTCTAGTCTAACGGAAGTTTTTTTTCTTAATTTCTTTATTATTTGCTTGGGTTAATTGATTTTACTTGTTTTTTTACATTATTTTCTTTATTTGTATTTATTCATTTCAGTTTTTGATTTTTAAGTAACGTATTAAAAATTTGTATTACGTCTGCATTTTGTGATGAACTTAGGTCTTTTATTTATTAATCTATTTTAGTCTGAGAGGATAATGATAGGTATTTTTCCTCCAGGCAATATTTGCAGGTATTTCCTTGATTGTTATAGGGTGCTGATTTTTTTCTTTATTTTCTAGTATATTTTTGTTTTGATTTGTGTTTTGTTTTTAATTTCCTAGATATATTGGAAAGCTTTGTGCTGTTGGCGTATTTACTATTTGTGAAAGATGTTTTATGTGCATAGTTTCCAAGGTCCTTCACTTACTCCTATGTATGCTTTATTACCTGTAGGTTTTACCGTGGCTTGGTATATTATGTCGTTTTTTAAGCAATTACCGTTTAAGGGACATTCATTGTTTATTCTACAGTTACACGTGGGTTCACGTTGTTGGGCTGGTTTGTTGATAGGTTTTCTGTTGTGCATTCTTATTATTTGTACAATGTTCTCGGTACAATTATGGTTGATTTTTACAATGATTTATTGTATATTTTGTATATAGTGCTTGATTTCGGGAAGTGTTTTTACCTATATTTGTTTTTAAGTTTTTGATTTACGGTGGGGTTGAACGATATGATATTTCTTTTCCTGTTGACTTTTCTTGTGCTCTGTGTTGAGTATGTTATTATTGCCGGGAATCTGGTATATTTTAGGGTTATTTTGTAGTCTTTCTTAGCTTTGTTAAATGTTTTTATTCCAAGAACTTTCGGAAAGCCTGCGGTTAATTGATTTTGGTATCGGTTTGATTATCGAAACGACTGATTGAGGATGTGTGTATGTACAGTAGTTTATCATTGGGTTTTCTCTATGGTTTATATGTACCTTTTCTTAGGTTGAAGGTAACATCTAGAAAATCAACTTTGTTTACGTTAGTTTTTATATCTATATCAAATCCGTTACTTTTAAAAAGATTTATTATCTCTTTCCTAGCTTTGTCTGTGTTTTGTTTATTTTACTTTCTTAAGATTATGAGACGGTCGTCCCTATAGATTCCTGTATCATATTTATCTATTATTTCGCTTACCTCATGTAGTAAATATATGCCGATGATTTCGCATTGTAGTGTCAAAAATCTCTTTTTTCTTTATCCATGCGTGTTTATTGTAGAGTAGTATTGATTTACGGGAGTTGTTAATGATATCGATTTCATTTGTGTTTATTTTTATTTGTTCCTGGGCTACCGTGATGGCCTTATCTAGCATGACTTAAGTTATGAATGGGTAAAATTCTTTTATGTCTAACTTAATAAACTGTTTATACAATTAGACATAAATTTGGGTTATTTTCTTTTCGATATATCGTACAGAAGATACCAAACCTTTTTCTCTCGGTAAGTGGCTATCTCTTTCTGCAAAATTTATGTCCTCACTGAATGGATTTTTCAATATATAAGGTAATGAAAGAGTTTGGTAATCCGTGGCAATAATTGCAAAGAGGATATAAATCAGAGAGCTCAATGAAACAATAGAGCAAATATTAATTAAATAATTAAGAAAGAGGGGAATTTAAGGTTGCCTCTTTCTTAATTATATATACAGGGTGTCCGTAAAGTTCGGGTGCACTTTAAAAGATTTATAACTTTATTTGTAATAAATAATGATTTGTAATAGAAATAATTTGTAAAAAGGATTAGAAAGAAGTAATTCTATATTTTTTTAAGGTTTTATTGAAATTTTATTTAAGTTTCCACATGTCCTCCATCATTAGCAATACAGAAGTTAATACGCTGGGAAAAGAAAATATGTTTTTATCTCAAAATTGTTGGACATTTTGTAGTAAAGATTTATTCAATAACTATACTTAAAACGAGGTACATTAAAATTTATAACATTTTTTTTAAAGATTATTTCTATCGCAAATTAAAAATAAAGTTATGATTTTTTTTAAAGTGCACACGAACTCTATGGGCATCCTATATCTATATCCTATATATATATATATATATATATATATATATATATATATATATATATATATATGGTATAATGTCATAATTGCCATCACAAAAAATGTTAATATTTAAAATACACTAAACTAATTGAATTTTTTCCAGGTTTTCAGATATAGCATTTAGCAATCTTTAGGCAATTTCTTGCTGGAATCACTGAAAAACATTTTGATTTATTTTGCTAAAAGAGGACAGATTATAATCGTTTTGTGTCAGACCCAATGATGAGAGGAAAAATACCACTGTGGCCTTCATGAATAGTACCAACATTCATACACTAGCCTCCATCTTCAAAGTTCACGAATGTACCATCAATGTAACGGTGAATACGATTATATAAGAAAGAACACTAAAGAGGAAACCTTGACCTGGAAGTCACTACAGGAAAGGCGATCATGATTTCAACTTAGAGCTAAAGAGATAATTAAAAAAGATCCATCTTTAACCATACAGCGTTTAATACGCGAGAGACGAATTTCAGGTATGACAGTTCAAATAGCATGAAAAATGTCTTGAAAATAAAAACGTACGTCAAGCCTGTGGATAGACTTGTTACACTATGGTGAAGATAATCTTTAATAAGTTCGAAAATGATCCAAAGTATTCATGGAAGATACATTTAATTATTTCTAAGATACTACGTTTCATATCTTAATCTAACATATGGACAATTTTGCTCTGATACACATATATGTGTTGTAGCCTTCTTAGGCCCAGAATTAAAGACATAAGAGAGGAAATGAGTTGAACAAATATATTAACAGAAAAACAGTATTACAAACATATACAAAGGAGAATGTTCGGACCGACGGTCAGAGCTGACTGCTGGAAACTTCACTCACCAAAAGTCCGCACCATTCCGAGTCCGGGCGTGCGTCGGTAAATTATCATAACACCCCGCTCCTACGTATTAACTCAACAGGAGCCTTAATACTCTTATTTTGGGGGTTAGCGACGATTAAGTCCGTCATTTTCCTTTTCCTAATTAAACGCCATTACTCCGAGACCGCTTGAGGTATTGCCATGTCAAAACTATTGTAAATAGCATCCATGACTTTTTTTTTTCTTCAGGAGAACTGCTGTCAGCATGGTCAGACAGGCCATTCCTGATTTGGTTCTAATGTCTCTTGTGAGTAAACTTGGGACATTTAATTATGTAGATTATATTTTCTACTCTTTTCTCAGTTGTACCAATTTCCCAGAAAGATTTATTATCACATCCGGAAAAAAAAAACTCTCTCTCTCTCTCTCTCTCTCTCTCAGGTGGAATTTGTTTTTTTTGTTTGTTTTTTTTTTTTGTACAGTGTTCTTTCGTCAGAGTTTTGCTTGTTTGGAGAGTAGTTTGTCGAACACAGAGTTGATTTTATGCGCAAACGGCTTGTGTTAATGATGGCGGTGTGTTGTCGTTGGGCGTGATTCAGTGCACCAGTACACCAGAAGGAATAGTTGTAGGGCTGTTTCTGTGGGTATGTCCCTAGCTTTTTTCAGGGCTCTTTTCAGCTTATCAACAAATCGCTCAGCCTGTTTGTTCGACCTTGGGTGATATAGGGCGATCGTGATACGATTGACCTGAAAGGTCTCACCAAAACCCTTAAAGTCTTCTGACGTAAATTGTGTCCCATTGTCGGACACTAGACAATCGACTACCTCAAATTTGGTGAACAGTTTGAGGAGGAAATTGACTGTAACAGCTGTAGTGGGATTTAGACATCTAAGAACTTCGGGCCTTTTCGAAAAACTATCTATTACTGTGAGATAGTGGAATCCGTTTAGCGGGCCTGCAAAGTCTTCATGTATTCAGGACCATGGTCGCTCCGTTTTAGGTCAAGGACTATGTTAGTTTGGGGGTCTCTTAGCTGCCAAGATACATCCTTTACAGGAATGTACGATGTTTTATATATCCTTATCCATGCTCGGTCAGTACACATAACTGCGCATAAGGCTTTTCGTCATTATAATCCCTGGGTGGCCGGCATGGAGATCTTTCAGAATTTTTCTTTATAGCGTTGTGGGAATGACGACTCGCTCACTATATAGTAGTACTTCGTCGCATAGGGAGAAAATATCTGAAGTCCTTTTGTTCTTTTCCTGAATTTTGGTTTTGGTTTGCCTGATAAACTCATCGTTTAGAGCTCCTTGTTTGATTTGGTCGATAGGCGCAGGTAGTTCCTTTACTGTGATGCATAATGGGGTTTTAATTTCTTCTTCTGTTCGAAGAGAAGCAATCACAATATCTTCAAGAGGTTCCCTGTGTTTCGGGATTAATCGGGATAGTCCGTCGGCATGACAGACTTTTTTAGACGGTAGGAACTCCATCTTAAAGTTATAATTTAAGTGGATTATTCCTCATCTGCGTAGTATATTTGCTGTATGCACAGGCAGACCGTTTTCAGAATAAAAAATGTTAAGTAATGGTGTATGGTCCGTCTGCAATGTAAAGTGTCTACCGTTAATGTACCGGTGAAACTTCGTTACTACGAAAATAATCTCTAACGAATCTTTCTCAATGTGGTAGTAGTTCTTCTCTGCAGGAAGAAGTGTTCTCGACGCGTGCGCAGCTGGTTTGGGAGATCCATCAAGTATCTTGTGCATAATACATGATCCAATGCCATAAGAGCTGGCGTCATTGGCAACTATAATGTCCAGGTTAGGCTTATAGTAAGTGAGAAACAAGTCCGACTTCTATCATTTTGTCGAATGCTTCTTGGCATTCTGGTATCCACTCACATTCTTTGTCTTTTTTCAGAAGTTCGTTTTAGAGGATCACAGTGGTGCATATTAAGTATAACCATTTGTTAGTAGTTTGCCTATCCTAAAAAAAAAATGTGAAGAGACGTTTTCGGGAGTTGTCATGTCCTTGATTGCGGTAGCCTGTTCTGGGTCTGGACCATCTTTGTCGATAATGTGCCCCAAGTATTTAATCTTCTCCATAAAGAAGTCGCATTTTAATTCTTTTAATTTGAACCCGTACTCTTGAATTCTTGAGAAAACTTTATGAACATGTTCCTTGTGTTGTTAGACATTTTGGCTGTTTATTAATATGTCGTACAAATATGCAACCGCGAATCAAGACCGCTCAACAGTATCCATTACCTGCTGGAAGATTGCCGGCGCAACCTTGATCCCGAAAGGTAGACGTTGAAACCTATACAAACCAGGATGGGTGTTGATACAGAGCAACTTAGAACATTCTTCCTCTACCGGTATTTTAAGTTATGCGTCACTGAGGTCGATTTTTGAAAAAAAAATCCATTTAGTCTCGCTAAAATTTCCTCCGGGTTGGTAAAGAATAGTGATAGCATTTGCTTATAGAATTTAGCCCCGTCGAGAAATCGGCGCAGACCCGGATCTTTTTGGACTTCTTTTTCACATAGACGGTCGATGAATCCCATTGACTCTCCTCAATTTTCGACAAGAGCCTATTTCTAGTCTGCACATACCTTTTTTTTTTTCTTAAACACTAGTTGCATGTCATTTCTTAACTCGAATTTTGGCGTCATCTTTTTACAACGACCATGACACTCTGAAAATAAAAACTCTTGGAAAAGATGTTTTTAAAAGTCTTTTATTAAATTTATTGCCTCGATGGTCAGGTTTTCGATTTTTTTGCAAAATAAATTAATTGGCATACCCCACAAATTAAATTTCTGTATTCTTTAATACGTACGATATTTGTTTTTTTTTTCTTTTTTTTTTTTAGTTTTAACGTCCTTCTATGAAAAGTTA
Organism: Acanthosepion lycidas; assembly: GCA_963932145.1. Classification (NCBI taxonomy): domain Eukaryota; kingdom Metazoa; phylum Mollusca; class Cephalopoda; order Sepiida; family Sepiidae; genus Acanthosepion; species Acanthosepion lycidas. The sequence continues at coordinate 145,790,272 of OZ010574.1, forward strand.
CATTTGTGATAAGTTCACTCAAAAACTTGATTTCCCCGTCTGTCACGGACCTGGCCATTTTATTTGATCTTGCGAATTTTTTACCCAGTGCGTAGATTTATGATTGTCAAATTTGACCCAGAATGCAACTGTAATTTGATATTTTTATTTAGGATTTATACTTGCACGTGTTTCGTAATGTCTAACACATCTTGTTTATCCGAAGTTTTCTTTTTTTTATGTAGCTTATAACCTTTTTTCTCGTCTGTGTGAGCTCTTCTTATTTCGATAAGGGCAATCCTTATACTAACGTATTAACCCACAACCGGAACACTGGTTAGGGGGCAAGTTGTCTTGTTTCTTTTTGGCCTGGTTTGATTTAGAGGTTGCATTAAATTGCTTTTTTGTTTTTGTTTTTTTTACTTTTGGCGTAATTTTCTTATGTGTGCTATGCCAAATTCGTCAATGTTTTTCGAATCTTGGCGTACGCCAACGAATATCTGACAGTTATCCGCTATTTGTTGGAGAGTAAGGCTTGGCTCGATTTCGAATTTGTTCAGAACTCTACGTCTAATATCAGCGCCTTTAGATCAAACGAGTCCCTGAACAAATATCAGACACTTCAAATTATTCGCCCTCAATTATGACAGTTTAAAATTGTAGCAAAGTTTGTTCACGACCGAAATGTAGTGTAAACTTCATTATCTTTTCTAGTTAAATTCATCCAATTCCATCTCTTATGAAAAAGTGAAGTTTTAGGACTAAAATGTTCTGTAAGAAGTTTAACCGCTTCAGTAAACGTCAGTTCGCTTGGTTTACGGGTTAAAATAAAGTTCTCAAATTTGTTGTGCTCCATGGTGCCTAGTTTTCGAAGTAGTAGGCGAACCTTATTAGAGTCTGCCCAATTCGCGCAATGTGTTGCGCATAAATCCGCGTATCTTCTAAATTAGGAAGCAAGTTATATCCTCGTCAGGAGAATATGCAAAATTGTCTATTGCGCCCTAGATCGTGTTTTGCGAGATGTACTTTCTATGAATATTCTTCTAATCGACTATTTCATAGAAAATCCCCCAAATTAAAAAAAATTAAATCCCTAAAAAGCATCAAATTAAATTATTTATAGACAGTTTAGAGACATTCAGATTTATATCAAACATTATAATCTTTATGAACCCCCGAAATAACAGTTTCAAATTAATCAAGAGAACAGCGTCTGTTTCTAGCCTTTTTTTTTACAAAGAAAATTAGTGTCCCCTTCTCTCATAACTTCCTTCTCTCTTTTTCTCTCTATGGGTTTTTTCGTCTCTACCCCTGCGATATCAATATATAACTTCCTTTAAGTTAACCATTTAAATGTGTCAATATCTGCTAACTCACTCATGTCTTCTCTCTCCCCCCTCTCTTCCTCAATTCCTCACTTCGTTAATTTGCATATGCTTAATACGGCCCGTCAAAAATGTGTAAATTTTCTTTTCATTTTTTGTTTGGAAGTAAAGCCTGATGATCCGCAGTCCTTTGAAAGGGCTGTGGTGAAATAATTTATTACATGGAACCTTAAAGTGCTCTGTTTTTATTTAAATTATTTCCTCTGGATTTACATTGAGCTATCTGGATTTTATCCTCCTTAGGTTTGCCCATACGGATTACCTAGTTTTTCATATATATATATATATATATATATATATATATATATATATATATATGGACAGAATTGTTCACCATCCAAATAACGGTGAAAGAAGATACATTGGTTCACAGAAAACAAAGCTTATTTTCATGTTAAACAATAATACAATTAATACAAAAACATTTAACATAGGCAAAAATTGTGGTCCCTCTAGCCTCAATAATCAATTAAGTAATCTTTATTCTTGGTTGTTGTTTTCAATCATTTTTATATTTCCTTACAAAATCTCTTCACACTTATATGTATTTTCCTCCTTTCATGTTTGGCAGTAGCTTCTAGTCCCTCAAAATTCGAAGGACTTCTTTCTCTAAATTTTTTTCAAATATTTTCATAAATTCTTTATTTAGGTCAGGACTGTGTGCGGTGTACCTAAAACCATCATTTCTTTTTCATCTGTTTATTTTATAACAATTAGTGCCGTGTGTTTCGGTCATTATCAAGTTGGAACAATCCGTGACGCTCCAAATACAGCTTTCGTAAAATATGTTTCATATTATATTTAAGAATAGCAAAATCCTGCTCTTCATCAATAATACTTCGTATTTTCACTTGTTTTCGTAGGTCCAGGTGAAGCAAAAAATCCCCATAGCAGAAAGTTCCCACCATCTTGCGTCAGTGTAGGAAGGGTATTGTTTTTGGTTTGTGAGCTTCATGCATTTTCCTCAATACATATCGGAAGTTCATATTTATTTTGATTTCATCTGACCATAAAACAGAGTTCCAATGTGTACTGCCATTTTCTAGATGTCTTCTAGCCTAAGCCAATTTTCATTTTAGGAGTTTAGCCTTAAGCAAGGGAGTTTTCTTTGGGCGACCTAATGTTTTACCGTCTAATATATGTTTTAACCTAATTTAATCAGTAAATATAACGTTTGTCCCAATACAGGAATACCGGATTAGAATCAATTTAGAAATATAATGACTACTTTACTATTTAATAACGTGGATTTCAATCTGTGCATTCAACTGCCTGCGTTTGGGAAAGTTTCATTTTATACTCAGTTTTTGTTGAAGGTAATGATATTATATGAACCAGTTCACGAAATGTTGTAATGGCAATAGACGAGGTTGAAAATCGTACTCTACTACGTAAATTCTTATTGCCATTTGAAGCACAGAAGAATTTTTTTCGGGGTGGGGAGATCAGATATAATATTTAAGGAATTCCAAAACAGATGTATAATTATTCTTGCGTGATTAGTTGATTACAAATGAAGAATTAGAGAAAATTGTAAAAATCAATAGAGCTCATTATATTTTCTTTTTTTTTTATTTGTCATGTATCGATTTATTTTGTTGTTGAACTAAATTGCATTTAAAAGACAAATCAAACCAATATATATATATATATATATATATATATATATATATATATATATATATATATATATATACCATTTAAATCTTCAAATACAAATTAGGCATCACTTATTCCTGATAGGCTTAGCATTAACCATGACCAATCAGGCTAGACTCTTTTCATTCAGTAGACAAAATCAAACCACCCAGGCTCATCGACGCCGTTTGCTATTCTCGACCAAAACTAATTAGTTGTATGATGTATATTAGGCTGTCTAATCTGAATTAGGAAAGACGATAAAATTTAGTGTTTGCACTGTCTCCCGTTGTTAAAATTGATATGTTTGAAGACGGAAGAGAAATTCATAATTTTGGACGTACCCATTTGCGTATGAATATAGTTATATATATATATATATATATATATATATATATATATATATATATATATAAGTGAAATATATATGCAGGCATAGAAGAAATTGAAATAGATATAAGAATATGCAAATACTTACTCATGTATTTCTATATGTGATGATTCTGTCCTGGACAAGTATCACTTCAAAATTTAAATCCTTGTTCAATTGCTCAGCTTTATGAAAATATATCATGTCTAAAATAATTCCCTGCTGCGCATGTATTTAAAAAAACACACACATATATATTTTTTTCATTTTCATAATTGGCTGAGATAAAACTGCCCTGCAATACACTTCAGCTTGTCTGTTGAAGAAAACAGGAAGCTGAAGAATTATTAATTTTAATGATTTATTGATTAATAGTAATTACTGAAATGTTTTAGCTTCTTCCAAAGGAAATCACGTGAAAAAAAAAGTTCTGAAATCATGTGAATCGTTTTCTTACCTAAATTTGTATAAATTTTATAAATATTTACAAATATTTTCAATATATAAAATACGTTACAAAATTCATAGAACTTTTTTTTTATTTGCGTGCAAATATAATTTCTGTGATGAGGAATTAATAGTATTATATTTATTGCTATTCCTCTACAAAATACTCAGTAAATTTCTTGCAATTTCGAACCAAACCCTTTACTCATTCAATTGAGGCAGATTGATCACATTCTAATTGAAAAACTTCCGGTATATTAATTCGTATTTATTAATTTTGCTTTTTGTTCGATTCTTCCACCGAAACTAGAGTTGGGAATTGAATAGATTATGTAGTATTTTTTTTTGCAATTATTAATCCCGTGTCTCTTGTGCAAGCGAATGTTGTAATTCTGTAATCATAAGCGTATTTCTTGTTTGTTTTTTTCTTGCTTTTTTCTCAGTTCTATTAATATATCAGTGTACGAATTCATATAGAAGAACGATGCGCGAGAAAAAAAGAAATGTGGCATACAGAATATTGTCAAGCAAATAGTTGGCAAGGTAGTATTTTAGTTAAAAATGAAAATGCCAATTTGCCAGTAATAGTTTTTTTTAAAGGTATTAACATCTTTTCACTTGATATAAAAGGAATTCTTGTTACTAGCGCACGTTGGTGTTTCATGCTATAGAGGCTGGTTTTCTGAAGACTGCAATGTATACAGGGATGACGAAATGTATTATAATTCCAAAGTTAAACATGACATGATTTAATCACAATTGATCCTACATATCACAGTGTTGTCAGGCGAATGATAATTCAGGTGGGTGCTCTATATTGCTCGATTCATTTTGATTGGCCAGGACTGCAAAAAACAATCAGTTATTTTACACAGAAGTTTACATAGGACAAGTTTTAAGGTTGTTTAACGTTCCAATTTTATGACCTTGACTCCACATCTGAGAGATACGTATGTATTAAAATATGCTAGCAATCCAGTTTTAGGCATTAAACCTTTGAGCCCGGAACACCGCATTATCGGGGTAAAAAAAAATGAAGTAATGCCCAGCCACTTGTTGAACAGTTGTAGAGGAAAATGACTTAAGGCGCAACCACCGGTTGAACGTTTGATAAACACTTGTGTCGATTTTTGCTATTGGCTGTATTATTTGCATATCTACCATGAAACATACAATTTATTTGTGAATTATGACTCGAGAAATCAAGCAGAAGAATTAAAATTGTTCAGGAATGAAGAGTGCTCAAAGGATTAAATATGGGTTAAAACTCGCCAGGCTTTTTTTTTATGAAAACAAAACACAAACTATTTGCAATATAATCACTAAATTTCAAAAAGATGAACTGATAAATTTGTGAAAAATTAATACAAAATGATCCATTCTGATGTTCATACGTTTGCATATTTAAAAATACAATAATATGATAAAATATTTGAGCAGGAGGACTTGTTTGTTGAGAAAAGCTGCAGAATTACATGTTCAACTTCTAACGCGCCTTGAACATGTCTTGAATTTACATAATATACGAAAATATCAAAACATCTTAGAGATTGACTTAGAGAAATAAGGATTTTCAGTTCAATTTATTTAGTAATAACTCTTTCTGTATCTCTGAGAGGAATAACTGTTTGTCTCTCTCTCTCTCTCTCTCTCTCTCTATATATATATATATATATATATATAGAGAGAGAGAGAGAGCCAAGTTCGAATTTCAGTCGAATCCATTACATTCATCAACTTATTTCCTAATACCCTTGGAAAAGGTATGAATCCTCTTCTCCTCCCTGCTATGGTTAAATAGCAGGAGAGACTGGGATGAAAATTTCTCTAGGAGAAGGATAATTCTAAATTCAAACCTGCAGAGGATCGTTTGGGAACATTGTTGTATTTGGTGCACCCGGTCTCTGTATTCAGATTTTCATAAAGTGTGTTTGGTTCTGCAAAAAGCATTCATCACAATAATCTATTCAACTGTGCAAGTCTCTGGCTGTCGGTTACTATGAATTGAGTTGCTCGAACCTCATACGTCGAATACAACGGGAGAGCTCAGTAGAATATATATATATATATATATGTGTATATATATATATATATATATATATATATATATATATATATATATATAATGAAGTTCTTGTTGCCACACCAGGAGAAAATAATTTTAAGGTGATGAATCATAATGTTATTAAAAAAAATAAAATAAAAGTATCACGTTTTAAGATTTAAAGAGCATTTCGCGCGACAATCTAAGAAACAATTTTACCAACAAATCATATTAAAATATAAAATGCCGAGCTGAAGGAGGTAATAAGGAAAAAAAAGCTATAAATTAATTAATTTCCCAGGGAGGCAACTGTTTCCCCCGAATAGGTCCAACTTATGTTTCAAATCCCGTTGTCTACATAGGACAGGACAGGACTTTGCATATTAATAATAACAGGCTCCAGTATGTCTGAATGGAATCTGGTCCGTGCCCTGTGCAAGACAGACATAAATTCAGGAGAATAATTCGTCCTACAAGCAAAAGAATTTCAAAGATGCTCACCGATTGTTTATTCATCAGTCTGTGAACGCCCGGATGTCATGGGCTAGTGTCTATATACCTGGCCCGCCATATGCTGGGCGATCCTAAACTCCAACTTCTGGATGGTTTTACTCAGATCGTCTATCTCACATCGGTATTTATATTGATTTATTACTAAACTTTGTTGATTGGCCGGAAGAGAATTCTTACAGCAAGTGGGAGAACACCCTTGTGGTTGAAAAAATACACAGGACCAAATCGGTATTAAACACGGAATTATTTTTGACTCACAGCACCAGCCCCCAGTTGTCTCACATATAAAGGACATTCAGAAGGACAATATTTCTTGAACTCATTGAACGATTTTTTCAGGTAACCATTCATTAATAACATTTCTTTTTTTTAACTCAGCGTCAAGTTAATTCCTCCGTTGATTCTCTGGCGTTCTTTTTACAGAGAAAGCAATTTCAAGCGGCCAAATTATTAAAAACAGACAGATATTTATATTACTCGGCCTAACAAACGTTCAGGTTTTGTAATATTAAATTATTCCCACTAATATATATATATATATATATATATATATATATATATATATATATATATATGAAAGAGAGAGAGAAAGAGATAGATAAAGGAAAGTGTTTATATTAGTTCCAACGAGAGAAACGTGTGTATAATAAAAAGAAGAGAGAATCAGCAAACGCCTTTTGTTGGAATCTGGATTTTTAAGAAATATATATTATGCTTTATTTTCAATAATTTTGCGACATTCATCAGGAAAAGAGTGAATATTTCCACATATCATTAAAAGGAATTCCTTTTTCTTATGTTTTTCGGCGTTATATATTCGCGATATTAGACATTCTCTTCCTGCGTAAAGGTTAATAAAACAATTAAGACTGGTCCGAGAAAGAGTGAGAAAGATATCTATATTCTTATCTTTTAATGATCCCACTGTGTGTTCTTAGATCTATTTCCATTTTTTTGTGTTTTTTGTCAACATGCGTACACATACGTTTATTCCCTCTCCAGATATATATATATATATATATATATATATATATATATATATATATATATATATATATATATATATATATATGCGGAAATTTCTGTTTCGGGACTTATCCCGCCATGTTATAAATCTGTTTGTTCTTTATATTTATTAACACACACGCGCTCGCGCTTGTTCTGTACACATTTCTGCTAAACTAATATGGGAGATTCCATTCATGTTCGGAAGAACTATAGATTATTAATTCGACATACTTACATATTGCTGTCCACTAAAAATAACCTTTAAGTAATACAATCTGTCGGAATATTTTCTTTCAATTTATGATACGAATCTTAGCGGATATGAATATTTCGAGTGTCTGAGAAGGATTTGTTATTATAAGAAACTATTCAACGTTGCTATTTTTAAATTATGACGTAGCATAAGGTGCTCTGATCGTGCCTGTGTATAGCTATCGATATACCTTCAAATTATGGTTATAACTATATTATGTATTTTTCGTCAGCCTGCAAATTTATTAATGATGACTTCGTCATATGACATTCATTTGAAATAAGTTTTAAATGTGTTGAGCATGCGGAAAATTTGAGTAACTAAAAAAATCAAATTATAGTATTTTATGTACAGTTCCGATAAAATTTCATAAGGAGGTACCTATAAATTAATTAGATACCTTTCTTATGAAATACGAAATTTAATCTCACTCTTAACAGTCTTATTTTAATTTCTTTATAATATATTTTCCATAAACATCGTAAACGTAAACTAAGTACAAAAAAATTAGAGCGCTGAAATTTTCCTTGAAAATTCGAGGTAAATAATTATGCTCACTTAAATGTAAATAATTTAACTTTTCTTCTTCCGTAGAATAAATTATCCTCACGTAATCCGTCAAAACGTCATTCATCACCTGTCAAATGACGCGAAATGTTATGACCTGCTTTGTTTTATTTTCAAACTACATCTTTTCGGCGCAAAAGCTAAGCTAAGCTTGGTTCAAAATGTTTTAAATAAACATTATAATTTCTGATTTTCTAAAAAATTATAGTTGATTTTTAAAAAATTTCAAACAGATTTATAAAAGGGAAAGAAATGCTGATGATTGATTATCTGTCAATTTTGCTGACTCAAAAAAAAAAGATTTTTAACGGAAATTTCGGACGTGCTAGGAACGACTAAAAATACCCCCAAAATACTTTGATCTTTCCTCTTAATAATAACATAAACATTTAGAAGATAAAAGTTTGTTTTCGTCAAGTTTGTCGTCTTTTACATCATACTATGCTTTTGTTTTTTTTTTGGGGGGGGGGCGATCGTATTGAGGTTCCTATGCTTTAACTTGTTCCGCTTTCCCTCAAGTTGTCCTGTGAGTATCACTTTTTCCACGCAGTCCCTTGCTCTTTACGTGGCCCAGAAATTTCAACTGCCTCTTCCTGATGTTAATTATAAGTCTACGCTCGTTACCATTCTCTCCCAAACCTCGTCATTGCTTACATGTTTGGGCCATCATTCTGTAGAACCACATTTCAGTTGCTTCAAGTATATTCTTCATCTTAGGGGAGATTGTTCAGCATTCGTTGCCATTCAGGAGGACAAATATCATGTAGCATTTCAGTACTCTTTTCCAAAGAAAATTTTATGTCTCTTAATACTCTACTTAGCTTTTGAAAAGCATATTTTTTCTAACCCAAAACGTCGTCGTATCCCAGTGTCACACTTTCTTAGAGCATTTTTGTACTTGCTTGGCTTTAGTATCCCCAACATGTAATTTACATACTAGGCTCAGCGTTTTGTTGATAACCATTCATTTCAGATTTCTTGTAGGTTACATTTAGACAGTTCTTGTTTTCTTTTCACAAATTCTTACAGACCCTATCGACATTACTGAGCTAGTAGTAAGAACGACAAAATATAAATACAAAAAATAAAATGAATCTGAAAGCAAATTCATGGCTGAAATAGTTATATATTCCGAATATATGACATCGGTTATGTTTAGATTCAAGGTAAAACGAATGGTGACCTATATTTATATTCAAACTAACGTCCTCATATTTATTTTCATTTGTTTTTTTAATATCATGACCTTTTGGCAATTATGCTCCGTAGCTATTAATATGTCTGTCGATGCTTGTAATGCTCTGGGATTATCAAACTGAACCATTTATTTAATCGACGTGCGAGTAGACTGTATGACTCTTGTACTTTAAATAAACATTTGGAACCAGTTTTAAAGGGTGAGGTCGGTCGTCATTGACTATCCTAAACCTCTTTCATATGCCTTGTCTCTTCAGGACGTACGCGATCATGACCCCCACCTTCTCATGTTCCTTGTATCTCTTAATGAGTTTCATCTTTTGGATATTTCTCCCAGACCCTGTTCTGCAATCCACTTGCTCAATCCCATTAAGTATGTCATACGTTTCATTCCCCTTTCTCGCCTTTCCTTTATCCGTACTGTAAGTATTAACTTTTCCAGACGCTCCTTAATCATTACATGAAATGTAAGCTGCCTTCTCCTGATGTTAAGCATAAGTTTCTTCTTTTTTTACATTCTCTCCAAAAGCTCGTTTTGTTCACATGTTCGGCTCATGTAATTTTTAACATCCTTCTGTAGAACCACATTTCTGTTGCTTTGACTCCCTTATTCATCATTGAGAAGATTTTCAGACATTCTCTGCCATACAGGAGGACGTATATCACATAAATGTTTAGTACTCTTTTCTTTGTTTCCAACGAAACTTCGTCCCTGTCTCGTAATACTCTGCTTAGCTCTTGGAATGTGTCTTTGTCCATGCCAATACTTCTTCGGATCTCACTGTCGGACATTACGTCCTCTATTAAAATAGTTCCTAGGTATTTAAATTTCTGTTCATTCTTGATTTTATGGTGCCCGCCCTGTAATTGGTTCATCATTTTGCTGGTGATCAAGGCATTCTGTCTTCTTCCTTAACTACCCAGCAATCATAAAATCATGAAATTTTTGAAAAATATTCTCCATAATCTAACTATAGAGTAATCTTATACGAAAACTTTATTGCACTTTATTCTGACTACTCGTTTAATTACGGAAAATTACAGGCTGCATTTTATGCCTCTTAAATCTTTAGAGGAGGAAACTGGTGATTTATCAGTACATTTTCCATTACGTATTTTATTCACAATGAATAAAATCTCTTAGGTGTCCAGGCTCTTTACAGATCCTCTGTGAACGCCTGGCTATTTCTTGTATTGGTCTATTGGCTGGAAGATCTCTCATTCTGAGTTCGCCCGTTAGACCGGGAATGGAATTATCTCATCCTTCTTGATGATTCTGATTATCTGATTCTGAATGTGGATATACCGGATCTATTTCTGGATGTACCCGCTTCTGGGGCATTGATCGCTCATCAGCATCCTCTCGATTTGTCAGGGTATAGGGTGTTAATATCTCTGAAATATCTGTTGGAGAAGCAAAGGAAGCCGTGTTATCATCTTGGGGTAATGTTTCGGGGGTGATTCCGGCACGGTGAATTCCCGATTGGCTTTCAGTGTCGAAGAGATCAGATCTCTTCACTAGGGTGTTTTTAAGATCTGGTACATCTCCAGCAGGAGTCAGATCTCTAAGAGAGACGGGAGTTTGCTTTCCATCCGGGTGTCGCAAAAGTGCCTCTTGTGGGTTTGCTTTTATTAGTTCCACCTCGTCTACTAGGCGGTCATGTTTGGTATAGCGAATGTGGCGTCTAGGTAGAACCGTGGCTGGTTGAGCCCAGTGGAAAGCGAAGTCCCAGCCGAACTACATCGTTGAAGGGTAGAAATCTTCGGGTGGGGTGGCATTAGTGGTCGTACATAATAACGATCTGATGGCATACATGGATACTGGAAGCAGATCTTGCCAATTATTTATTGAGCATTTGTATGTTGAAGAAGCCAATGGAATTATTTTCCAAATTAAACCGTTATATCTCTCGCAGTGACAGTTACCCTGGGGGTTATACGGGGTTGTCCGACTTACCGCCACTCTGCATTCTTGTAAGAATTGCCGAAGCTGCTCAGACATGAATGAAGATCCTCGGTCTGAATGTATATATACCGGTACTCTAAATATGGCAAATAGGGAACAAAAGGTATTGTAGAATTGTTGCTGCAGTCATATCTGGATAGAGAAATGAAAAGGAAACTGAATATTCGTCTACAATAGTTAGCATGTATCGATTTTGTGTTTTGGATGGTAACGGGCCTTTAAAGTTCAGATTGAGTTTTTCAAATGGCTGCGTTGCTTTTATTAGGACCCCAGGCGTAGGTCTGTAAAATTTAGGTTCTATGTCAGCAGACGTTCGACAGGAACTTGTAACTTTCCTAAGGTCCTTAATAAGGCAAATTCTTACTCTTTGCCTTGTGAACCATCTGCGTTATGCTCAGGTGGCACAGTTCCTCGTGTGGTATCTGGAATTCTTTTATACATGGATTTATACTGCATATTCTTGACAGGGCCTCTGCTGTCAGATTCTCCTTGCAGGGCCAGTAAGTAATATCGAACGAGAAACAAGATAGTTCAATTCTCCACCTTGCATTTATTTTCTTTTTTTATTTTACTGGTAGCCTTTGAGTTGAACATGAACATAACAGATTTTTGGTCTGTAACTAATCTGAAGTTAAGTCCGATTAAATAGTGTCTCCACTTTCTTAGCGCCTCAACTATGGTGTAGGCTTCTTTTTCAATCACTGTATGCCGTCGTTCAGATTTAGAGAGAGCCCTTGAAAAGAAGACTACAGGTGGGTCAGCTTGACATAATGAAGTGGCAATGGCACAGTCTGATGCATCAGTTACAATTAAAAGTGGGAAAGAAGGAACTATATTTGTGATTACGGATTTTGCAATACCTTGCTTGAGTTTTTAGAATTCTTCTATTTCTGGGCGAGATAAGAGAAAAATATATTGCTTGTATAAATGGACGTATCTTCTCTGAGAAAGAGGCGATCCATTGTGAATAGTGGAAGAACATGCCAATAGTTCGTCGCAGCGCACGTATGTTATCTGGGATTGGAAATCTGAGCAAAAGTTTTAATTGCTCTGTATCCGGCACCATTGACCGTTGTTTATTGTATAGCCTAAAAGATTGATTTTATGTTGCCCAAACGAGCATTTGTCATTATTTAGAGTAAATTTATATTTGCTTACGGCGTCCATGAACCGTCGAATGTTTTCGTCGTGGTCCTTCTGATTGTGGCCACATATAGTTACATTATCTATATAAGCAAAAGTACTTTTAGTTTTTTATCCATTATTATTTTGTTGATTATTCTTTGAAAACTGGTTACTCCATTAGTTACCACGAAAAGTATCCCCCGGAACCGGTACAGCTGGCCAACTGCTTCAAATGCAGTGTAGATTCTGTCTTTTGGCTTAATGGCCACCTGATGATAAGCGCTTTTCAAATTTAACCTACTAAATGTGCTATATTTCGCGATTTCACATAGCATTTCGTCTATGAATGTCAACGGAAAAGCGTCTAGAAGAGTGAACCGGTTAATTGTATGGCAGGAATCGATAACCATCTTTTGGGGTGGGAGGGGTTCTTTTTGTGTTAGTTATTAATATTGAGCCCTCCATGTTGACGTACTTCGCTGAATTATTCCTTTTTGAATCGTTTCGTTTTTTACTTCGGAACCTATAAATTGTTTATCGTCATGCGAATAACGTCGGCTTTTAATAGCTATTGGCTTGCAGTCCTTTGTCAGGTTTTCAAAAAGTGAGGGGTACCGAATGTTGGCTGTAGTCCGTCCGCAAATCTTTAATATGGGTTTATCTCCGCTGAACGGTATTTCTATGCTAGAGTGTTGCTACAAAAATCCGTGGCTCTGTATTACCTCATAACAATGGTCTTTTATTATAGATAACTTAACATCTTTATATGAGATGCCTTTATAATGTAGGTCGGCCAAACAATATCCACTTACGTGTGATGAAAAAGCTGCCATCGCTATTGTTACTCTCTTGCATGAAGAAAAATCATGTCATTTGTGATTTTTACTAGACAGTCTCTGATATAGTTTTCCGAACTGCAAGTGTCTAATAATCCGTTAATTGTTATATTTATAATAGTGTTTGAAAGACAGTCAAGGAACACAGACAATTTTGCAGAAAATGATAACGAACTGACAGGACGGTTAGCTTTGTAAGAGATATTTTAAACGAACAACATACCTTGGGGAAATTACCTATTTTTTAACAGTTGTGGCAAAGAACTTTCATGGCAGGACATGAAAGTCGTGAGTGTAGATTTAGACAGCAGTAATAACATGTCCTTTTGCCTGATGCAGCAGTGACAGGTTGTTCTGCTCTGTTTAATTTGGGGCATCGTGGGCAGTTGAGGAAGTCGAATCATCATGTAGAAAAAAGATATTAGGAACAGGTTATTTTAGAGCGGCACCCACAGTATCGGCTTGAAAATATTACTGATCTTGATTGCTGTATAGCATGCAAGCCAGTTAAAGCGTGTTCATAAGCAACTTTCAAGGTAAGATTCTTATATTCAAGAAGGCATTGTCTTACCTGAACATTGCGTAGGCCATTTACGAAGGCGTCAAGAATATGTTGCACTTGTACCTGGAAATCGGTCATGGGACGAAAATTGCAGTCCCTGCTTAATGTCTGAAGGGTCTTTAGGAAATGATCCAATGTTTCGCCAGATTCCTGTCGCCGGGTAGCACGTACATGTCGGGCAAATAGTTCATATTTAGGTTTCACGTAGGCTGTGTGCAATCTTTCTATTGCTTCTTCATATGTTTACAGTCTACAATGATATCGTTGATTGAATGAGACACATGGTAAGAAGAGTACTCTTGTTGATAAGCCGATTCGGGTTCTCATGGAGTAGAGTTTCAACGAAATTTGTAAAAGTTTCGAGCTAGTGTGCCCAGGGTTTATCTGTTGCTACGCTTTCTAAGTCATAGGTAAATCATTCTGGCCGCATAGAAAGTTTCATTGAGAGTGCAATAGATGGTAGTATTAGGTTGGTGCAAAAATAATGACGTAATAATGTCGTTTTTTGACGTATTTTTAACGTCAAAAACGACATTATTACGTCATTATTTTTGCACCAGCCTAATAAATCACAACCAGTGAATAAACTTATACGTGAACACTTTACTCTGACTTCTCGTAAATTCACGGATTCTACAGGCTGCTGTTTATACCTCCTAGATCTTAAGGAGAGGTAAATGATGGTTTAACCGTATACTAACGTTTGAAGTTTAGCTATTTCGCTTTAAAATTACTATAGTTATCGCTATTATCTTCTGATAATGTAATGAATCGACGTCTGTATTTAGAAATATCGGCACGGTTATATGCAAACAAAAATTTATTTTTTTTAATTATTTTGGTTCGCTAAATTTTTTTATGCTTTTCCATTTATGATTAGTAAATATAGTTTTAACGTAAAAACAAAATCAGCTAACCGTCACTTCCTAATACAGAAATTTAAAACATTTAAAACTTTATACATTACTCTAATCAATTTGATTTATAAATGAAAAAAAATATTATAGAAATGCATTATTTATCATTTTCTGAAGACAACAGTATGCATAATACATCATGTATTTAAAGAAATTAGCAGATTTTCGATTTTTTTTATTTTACGATTTAAATCAGGTTTTTCGGTACCTCAAAATCCAATTTCAGAAGAAAAAAAAAACACGATTTAAATTCTCCACGGTGATTTACGTATAACAAATATAAAAATTAAATTATTCAAACATTTATTGAAATCGATGAAAATTGCTGTCAATCACGTTTTAATTCATATCCTGATTAATATAAATTGTTTTTTTATTTACTTTTATCTATTATGTGCCATTTGCAATCATGTCTTTCTATTTTTGATAACTGTTAACCTTTGTCATTTCGCTGTTCTGCCAACTTTTTACACATGTCCGTTGCGTAAGTTATACCTTTACCTCCTTAATTCAGTATGTCATGTGAGTGTCAAATTATTCAAACCCACTTTCTTCCTTATGGGTCCTAGAGAGTTCGACTGTTTCCTTCTAATTCTAATAAAAGTTTCGTTTTTGTTTTAAACTTCCTTGTTACTCACATTTTCAATCTAATGTATTTTCAGCGTACAACTGTATAGTCACATTTCTGGTGTTGCACATCTCTCCTCCTACGTGCAGATTATACAGAATTCGCTTTTTCACAGAAGCTGATTCGCTTAGCTATTGTAAGTTCTGTCATCCAATTTCTGTGTCTGCTAACTGTGTAATCAACATATCTTACGAGAGTTTATGAAAAGTTTCAATTATATATTATAGGAATATTTGTTACTTTTTCGTTTTTTACATATTTTGGTATCCCGTTATTCTCGATTCTCTCTTTTATCTTTTCTAGCTGATCTTCTTAATCAGTTAGTTGTTTTTTTTCCCCTATTGATCCTGCCTGATAACGCAACAAGAGGGAAATGTTTGGATATGGTAACTTAGTCTAGTCAAAACAATGCAGTTACAGCTGAAGTTTGTGTTTTTCCCATTCGACCATATTTTACGGAACTCAGGAATTTAAAGCGTATGAACTTATATATGTGCATTCCATATGAATATATGACTATATATCCTTTTGTATATATTTTCAAACACATCTAATATCTGTCCCTTTATACATACAATTGCCTTTACATCGAGTATGTGTACGTAAATAAATATACACGCAATCACATGTGTGTACATATATATATATATATATATATATATATATATATATATATATGTGTGTGTGTGTTTGTGTGCGTGAGACTGTTTATGTGTTTATATATATATATATATATATATATATATATATATATATATATATATATGAAGAAATGTAGTCTTAAGATGTGCTATATTTATGGGATAATGTGCTCAATATCAGAGATAGAGCGTGTGTAAATATAAAAGTGAACATAGACGTCAACACTTAGAGGCTCTAAGTGTTGAATTCTATATATATGTATATATAATTAAAAGTCCTTTTACAAAGTTTTGGATGAGGCTTGCACAAACCGAAAAAGCTAAAATGTCCGCATAAACATATGACCAAAATGACATCGGTATTCCTCAGCACAAAGCTGATAACCAGAGTTCGAATTGTCCTCCACTTGCATGTAACCATCGGATCATTGACTGCCGGACCATTTCAAATATTCCACACCGTGTCGAATCATTTCCCAGTCCCCACCCCCACCAGGACACGGTGATGAATAGTGTTAAAATTATTAAAAAAAAAATAGCTAAAATTATTTATAGCTGCTGTATAAGCCGTTTGTTAGAGATGGCCCCCACATATAAATATCCATAGGATTGATGTCGGGGGAACGTAGAGGCCCGAAAACGGGTCCACCTTAAATATCCATCTTTCATGTAGATACAAGCCATTAATGGTAAACTGGTGCCGGTAACTAGTCTGTATTGTACTATCGGTATTGCGTTCCTCCCACAAATGTTGTTTGTGTAAATTTGTTATCCTATTTTTTCCAAATGTTGCATCATTCATAAACGCGCCTGAAGAGACAAGCGGATAGGCAGTTTTGTGAAATGAACCATCGGAAGAAGTTCTCCAGTGGTGAACGATGTATCGGCGAGAGACTGCACACCTTGCAAATGATATAGATACAGGAGCTGCTCTTGAAGTAGCCTTCATGTGGTACTATGAGACGTGACATTCTAGAGCCATTTGACATGTGTTGATACTACGATCGTCACTGACAGCCTGTAGAATGCGTTCTTTGAGGCTAGGCGTACGTGAGAATCTCGATCTTGTCTCGGATCCTGTCCCTGCAACACGAAGATATGTAGCAGGAACCGTAATTTCATACAACAATGCAGCCTCGTGTCCATTATCATTCGCGCGACTGTTTGTAAAAATTATATCTGCCTGCTGACGATAAGATTATCTTGCCATTGTGAAACTGAACATTTCTCAGTTAAGTAACGACTGCACACATTAAAGGTTGAAGACAAATGTACACTAATGACAAATTTAAACTTTTGTTTATGGCCACAGCGTCATCTACCGTGAAATTTCTTTAAACTTAATAGCATAAAAACGAAAAATTTTCGATTAAGTAACTAGCTTCTTACATTGGAAATATCAATAAGGAGGCTAAGGTTCTAAACCAGACTTTTCTTTTCCTTTCTTTATCTTTTTGCACATTTTTTTCTGAATTTTTAAAAAAAGAGAAGAGTTTCTGTTTTTGTTTTTTTTTTTTCCTGTTTAATTTTTGTTTGTCTTTTTTCCCAGTTTATTTATTTTTTGGAAAAAAAAGTTTATTGTCTTTGTTTCTCTTTTTTTTATTTACTGGTAAATCCAGGCTTGTTTTTATTTGTTTAATTTCTTCCCCGACCCCACCAAACTCCATTTCTGGCGATAATATTAAAAGACCCGCAGGTGGTAGTCTCCACGTATTCAATATGACCGACGGTGCCAGTCGGGCCAATATAAAAAAGGACCTTTTTTGGGACGGCTGCTGAAGCCAACTCCCCTGATAATGCTGCCAAGAAGCGGGCTGATGGTAGCCCTAAAAATGACCGTAATAATAGCTCCAAGAAGAGAGAAGCTAGTAAGAATGTCGAGGTGCCAAAGGAGGCACAAAGTAAGACAGCCGAGGAATTGCCCTCATGCTGGAAGTCCCCTCCAAGTTGTATTCTGAATATGGCGGATCAAAAAAACAATGGTGGCCGTTTTTGTGGTGGACAAAAAAAAACAAAAAAAATTGTCGCTCCACTAAAGACACATTGATTAAATCACTTTGGTCCCTGGGGATTAAACCCCAAAGAGTAATTAAGGGTACAGGGTTCTTCATGTGGGACATTCTGCTGCCCACACCAGAAGATTGCCTGGCCATGGCAAAGAAAGAGTTGATCACGAAAGATCTAATACTAAGAACTGAATACAAAGGCCGAAGGAGGTCCAGGGTGGCCGTTTTCGAGGTTCCTCCTCAAATTTTGGGAGAGCTCCTGGCTGCATTTTTTATGCAGTACGGCCAAATTTTAGGGGCTCTCTCCGACAATTTGAACGGGGGATGGACTTTTGATATTATGCTGGATCAAGAGGCCTTCAAGTCCGTCCCCAACTGTTTGGTGTTTGGTGACCGGAAAATGCCGGTCATAGTGACCGGTAGGAGACCAACTTGCTGGAGGTGTGGAGAGACTGGTCACCTTTCCTCCTCCTGCCCAGGGAAGACGGCCCCTGGAGTTCCGGTCACAGGCGACCAAAATACCCCCTTGGCTGACAAAGTAAAATCCGAGGCGCCTGTAGTGGGCCTAGCTGCGGGGCGGACCGTTGGGGAAAATCGCTCGGTTGGCTCCAGACCCACATTACCCCCGAAACCAACGCCTGCCACAAGTGTCGTTAAGGTGAAGGAGGAGGGGGAATGGCGCCTCGTGGTTAGGGTCAAGGGGAAGACCCAAACAGCGGTTCCTCAGTCCCAACATGACCCAGGGGATAATGTCACCTACAGCCCCATTCCCTCTACCAGCTCTGAGGGCGACGCCTCGGAGTCTTATTTAGATACAGCTACTGAGACCCAAAAACTCAACGAACCAAGCTGGCAGAAAATACTGGACCTCAAAAAATTGAGAGAAAAATTGGAGGCCAAGCGGGCTAAAAATAAAAAATCTCTGGGGGCACCGGGCCCCCTATCCTCTGCCCCGTCTTCCCCTCCATTTCACAAAACCACCTCCGCCTAAATCTCTGACAAACTCTCCTGCAAAATATCTTCGCTCCTCCAAACCTTCAACCGTAAAAACACCTTCCGGCATGACACCTTCTACAACACCGAAAGACACACCCATGCAAACTCCCGCTCAGTCTCCTAAAAAAAAACGAAATAGAAGCCCCGATACTCTTCCAGTCTCTGATAAGAAAAAAAAAGAAAAGAAAACCACCATATCTCCCGGGGGAAGACGTCTGCCGCGTATCCCGGGAGCAGGCTGACAGGGTTTCGGGCAAACTAAAAACCCGATGCCCTTAAAAGTTCTTTGGAACTTCCGGCACATCAAGGGTGTAGATGTGGAGGTGCCGGAAAATTTTAAGGCCCGGAATCTGCTAACCGTTGTGAGCACTGTCCCGGGTACGCGGGAGATATGGGGCATGATAGAGGAGGCTAAGGCCTCCTTGAAAGTGGTGCCCCCAGCAGTAGTCCTCCGTGAGGATAATTTTGATGAGACAAAAAAGTGCAAAGTGAGGGTCCCTATTTTCGTTCACCCATCCCTTTATAGAGCTCTTAAGTTAACCTATCCCGCGGACATCGGTGGCTTGTCTCAGAGTGATACTCTCGATACTGAGATGATGTCAGGTTCGATGGGACAAGCTGTCGGTGTCCTCACCCCAGCCATGTTCTATCCTGAAGGACAACCCTAATCTGCTTCACGGTGGCTCTCTGGTTAACCAGTTTAAATATCCGGGGCCTGAGGTCCGAGTCTCGCAGGGCGAGGCTCTCTCGTGACCTTCAGCGCCTCGGGGTGAATGTATGTTGTATACAAGAGACCCGGTTTTCTTCTCTTGATCGTGAGGACATACTGTCTAAGGGGTTCGCCCTTTATTCAGCCTGTTTTGATGGTCGTTCGAGGGGTGTCTCTTGGCTAGTGAGCAAGTCTTTGAAGGCTGCTTGTAACCTTGTCTTAGCGGATCCGGCGGGAAGACTTTGCGTGCTGGATATTACCATAAAGGATAAGATTCTAAGTCTCATTGGGGTTTATGGGCCCAATACCCATTCCGTGCGGCCTGCTTTGTTTCGGCAGATCGCGCCGTTCTTGACGACGTCTCGTCGGGTAGTTTTAGCGGGGGATTGGAATGCCGTCCTTGACCCCGATATAGATCGTATAGGGCATAAAAAAGGTACTAACAACCCGGATGTGAAACCATTTCGGGACTTTATCGATGGGTTTGATCTTGTCGATAAGTTCCGGAATTAACACCCTCCGGAGGTAGCATGTACTTGGACAACTAGTGGCAACTCGGCTCCTGGGACGCTTGCGAGCTACCTGGACTGAGTCTTAGTTAGGAGAGTCGATGTAGGGCTCTTAGGGTGTCCAAGTTTCCATTACATAGTTTATACGGATCATAGGCTTGTCCGAGTCCGTGTAAACTTAGATAAGCCTAAGGTTAAGGTTACTGGTAATTGAACTGTTCACTTTTTGGTGATAAGGGTTTCCGGGACCAGCTGTTACTAACCATCCAAAGGGAATTGACGGGAGCGGTTGTGGGAAATGCCTGGTGGGGCAATTTAAAATCTAAAATTCGAACGTTTGCTGCCGATTTTAGTCGTCGACTCAATCTAGATAGATTAGCGGCGCAAACTGCTTTAGAAGATAAAGTCGATCGGGCAGTGAAATCCCGTGTTAGTGGGGACATAGCTTTATCTAAGGCAGAGTTGTCCTCCTTGCTTATCAAGAAGGATCAAGCTCTGGTAGTTACGGCTAGGTTAAAAAGAATGTCTTCTGAGGCAACGAATATGGCCGCTGAACTGCGTGCAGAGGAAAATCGAAACGCGTCTAGGCGACATATAGCATGCGTCACGTTGCCGGATAAGCGGACCGTGACTACAAACGCGGGCATATGTGAGGTGTTTCGGGACTACTTTCAGGATCTTTTCACCAGGGAGCCCGGTCTGAGCTCTGCTCAGTTCGACGCCTATTTAGCTGACTTTCCCTGACTCACGGCAGCTGAAGCGGCTAGGTGCGAGGGTCCCATAACAGAATCGGAGTTCTGGGAAGCACTGAAGCAGGTTGGCCTGGATAAGTCTCCGGGACGAGATGGTCTTCCCTACGAAGTTTACTTGAGGTTGTCGCACGTTTTTGTTCCTTTGCTGGAACTGATTTACGGTGGGATGGGTTAGGGAACTTTCGCCCTTTAACGATGTTAAATACGGACTTAAAGATTTTGGCGAAGATCTTAGCCAACCGTTTGCAGCTTGTCCTGTCTAGTCTGATTGGCTCTGAACAGACTTGTGCTGTGAAGGGTAGGACTATTCAGGATAACCTTCACATGGTACGCTTGATCTTAGAACAAGTCGACAGTGAAGCCGCGCTGATCAATTTAGATCAGTCCAAGGCCTTCGATAGGGTTGACCATCGATTTCTGGAGGCTGTCCTTTCGGCGGACGGTTTTCGTATTGTCTCGCTCCATTCGTCAAGGTTGTCCGCTCTCGCCTCTGCTTTACGTTCTTGCGTTGGAACCTTTCCTTCGCAAGTTAAAGGCGAATCCGGTCCTGCGCGGAATTTCCCTGTCTGGGGCTTCCACCTCAGCCAGGTATTCTGCCTATCCTGACGACGTTTCGGTTCTTGTGTCGAGCAGAGCCGAGATTGACGAAGTCAGCAAAGAGATCAGTGGGTATGAGATGGTGACAGGGGCCAAGATCAACCGCGATAAGTCTGTGGGCTTGCGGTTGGGTGCGTGGAAGGGAGTTTCTCTTCCCGGACCTTTCCTCTGGACGGATGGGCCGATCAAGATACTCGGCGTCCGGTTCGGTCCTGATCCCCAGTTGGAAATGAATTGGTCGGAGGTGCAAGGGAAGGCCGAGATCGCGGTTAATCTGTGGTCTCGGAGGAGTCTTTCCCTGAAGGGAAGGGCGGAGGTATGTGTTTCACACATATATCCGATCCTCCTTTACCGACTATCTGTGCTTCGACTCCCGTATGCCAGACTAATGATATTAGTCCGGACCTTGTTCTCTTTTTTGTGGAGAGACAAGGCCCCTATGGTATGTCGCGAGATCTGTTGCCTTCATCCCTCTGAGGGCGGTCTGTGTATGCCTAGCATTGAGGTTCGTCAATATATGCTTCGCATTACCTTTCTAGACCGAATGTGTCGCAGATTGGATGAGGTGGGCACCTTTTGGAAAGAAGATGTCCGAAAACATTTCCCATCCCTGAGAAGTGTGCACTCGTGCGAGGAGGATGCCGGCCGTAGACCTCGTGCCGAGTGCTCCTTCTACCGCGAATGTCGTAGTGCTTTGAAGCTCCTCTTACGGACGACGGATGGCCTCTCCGACGCCCAGGCGTTGTCTCGTAAGGCATTGTATCAATTGTTAGTTAGTGGGTACGTTCAAGATGATCTGATCGACCAGCTCGGTCTTACGAAGCAGGAGGTTCGCTCCATATGGCCTTGGGCGCCTGGGTTGAAATGTCTCAATAATGATGAGGTATCACTCACCTGGCTGATGATTCGTGGGGCCCTCTGGGTCGGCAAGAGACTTTGTTCAGCAGGCTTGGAGAAATATCCAAACTGTCGTCGCTGTACTGGGCAAATCAAGACCATTGGTCACGCCTTTTTTCAGTGCAAGACGGTAGTGCCGTTGTGCAAGTTTGTTGAAGGCCTCATGGTTCGCATGCTGCAGGGAAAGTTTTTTGTCCTGGAAGCCAGTTCTGTTTGTAGCAATGTGGTGCCGCAATTGACAAAGGCTGAACACTATGTGTTCTGTTGCTTACTAGGGATTATGAGAGTCGTGATTTGGACGACGCGTCAGAAGGGATTCCATGAGGGCGAGAAGTTCACCTCTTCCCAACTGATCTTGTTCTTTAAGCATCAGCTTAAAGTCAAGATTAGGACTGAAAGGCGGCGGCTCACCTCATCGGATTTTGGCAAAAGGTGGGTGAATCTTGCGCGAATGTGTAGAGTGAAAGGGGCTGACCTAGAGTGCTATTTAGATGTCGGTTAAGTACAGAATTTTGTCCTAACAGGGTTGAACATAGGCAACCCACCCAGATTTTAGGTTAGACTAGGTTTTGTATTTTGAATTTTTAGTTTTCCCTTTTTTTTGTAAACTTAGCTAGGGTATGCATGCGCATTGGTTCCTTTTATTTCTGTCCCTATTTTTCTTTTGTTTAATTCCCCATCCCCTCCCTCGTTAGGTGGTCAGTGATATCAGTTCTCTGGTGGATGCGGGACGCCTTTCGTTTTCGTGTGTGTGGTTTTTCGTATTTGTTGTTGTCTATGAATGTGCGTGTGTCTGTGTGAATGCTTGGAGAAATGAATGAATGTTTTTATTTATTTTCTTAGTCCCGCATTGATTTCGTCCACTTACCTGATGTTTCTGCCACATTTATGGTTTGGGGGGGGTATTACTAACACAGTTTTTGTTTAGTTTTATTGTAAATATTTCAGTCATATTGTTACTCATTTGGGGATCATTTTAAAAGTTGTTGATTTTTTGCCCTCCCCCCACGAACAAATTTGTACATAAGGGGTCTAGTTACGACATCATCGAGAATTTGAGGTATTATGGTGGACGTAGTAAGAAAGGTAGGAGTGAATGTGTTGTTTTGGTGATTGGAATATTGTTGGCTTGATTGGGTCAGTGTCTGCAACTAGCAAAGTTTAGAATTAAGACAGATGAAGACCGTCCTTCCCCATCCCCCTTTTAGGCCTTGTGCCACATTTTGTATATATCTATACAAATAAATATTGAGATTCAACCAGAGACTCTGCCCGACCCTCGTGTGTATTTTTGCTACTGACCTGTTTTCTTTGCGTCTAAAAGATAAGCTTTAAGTTTAAATTTTTGCAACCATTTTTGACTTTCAGTTTTCCTCGTTCTGTTTTTGCATTTGTCTAATTTTTTTTTCTCTTTATTTTTTGTTTGAATTTTATTTTTGCTTTTTTATTTACTTTGCTTTTTTCTTTCAGCTTCTTGTGATTTTTCCTTGTTTTCGTAGTCCATTTTTGTTCTTTTCTTTGAGTTGTTTATTACCGTTTGAGTTTGTACGTTTCTTCTTGTTATTATTATTTTTTTACGTATGTGAAAAAAAATATACACGTTAAAGGAAGTAGCATAAGCCTAATTGTTCGGCGTGGTGGGCCGAAAAATCCCATCATGGCTGACAACAACACCAATGAAAACAATACACCGCCTTCACAACAGGTGTCACCCCAGAAAACGGCCTGGGTAAAAAACAGGCCGCCGAAAAATATGCAGCATTTTATACCGACCAAAGGAAAAAGTTTGAGGAATCCTTTAAAGGAAATGAATTTCTAACGATTCAGGAACCCCTCAACGCCGTTAACACTAGAACGATTTCCCTTCTCACTTCCGATGTGAAAACTCGGAAGTTAATCGGAGTTGGAAGGGAGGTCATGGAGGAAGCTTTGAAAACTCTCCAAATCAACCCGAAAGTACTAGCGCGAAGATCGAATACTCTGTGGGACATACTTCTATCCACAGAGCAACAAGCCAAAGAACTTGCGGGAAGTCTATTAAAAACAAACAATTTATGTCTACAGACGGAATACATGGGCACCCGTAGGACGAAAGTCACCATTCACGGGGTCCCGGTAGATATTCCTGAAGACAGGATGGGGGCCTTTTTCGCCAAATACGGAGAGGTACACGAGGTAAAGGCTCTCACAAGCAAAAACGGGATACTGATGGGTAATATGGAAGTACAAGTGACAGTGAATCAGGACAACTTCCGGGATATACCGAATATCCTGGTTTGCCGGAAAAAACGAATGTTGGTTGTAGTCGAGGGGAGGAGACCATGTTGTTGGTCGTGTGGCGCGTCGGGGCACATGGCCAAGGAGTGCCCTAGCAAAAACCCAAAACAACACATACCCCCTCCAGCAGCAGCAGTAACAGCAGTGGCCGCGACGCAAGCTGGACAAGGGTCTACCTCAAAATCATCAGAGGGAGACTGGAAGACGGTGGAAAGGGGACGGAAAACCAGCAATGTCTCGTCCTCGAAGGATGTACCCCAACCAAATAGGCAGCCTGATAAACCACTACAAAAAGAGGTACAGCCTTCAAAGATGGGACAGAAGAAGGTGGCCCCAAAACAACAGCAGCAACAGCAGCAGCAGCAACAACAGCAGCAGAAGCAGCAATAACAACACCAACAGCAACATAAACAGCATAAAGAGATAACAAAGCAAGAGCAAGAACAACAAAGGGAATCGCCAATGGAGACAGAAAATATGCCGCCTCCTAGAGCAGCTTCCCTTAAGAGAAGCAGGGAGGAGGAAGAGGAAGAGGAGCCCAAACAAGGACACTCTGGACGCAGTAGGGAGGGGGGTGCCAGGTATAGATCCAGGGCGCGCTCCTTTCCTGCTTCGCCGGAAAGAAGCAAAAGCCAACTTAGAAGTCTCCCTACTTCCCCTTCCCGTATTTCTTCCCCCACTCTCTCCGGATCTTCGATTAGTTCTGTATCCACCCCTCTCACCCATCTAATTCTTCCCCACCCCACCCTGCTAGGGAGAAAAAAAAGGAAAAAATTCTACCCGGGGCCGGAGGACATATGCAAAGTGGACAAAGAAGAGGTTAGGAAGGTACTGTCGAAACAGAAAAAGTCCCTGTTGAAACCCTTCTAAAATTATAAAAAGTCGACGGGAAATCAGTTGAGGACCCTCAAAACTTCCCCGGTGCCCCAGGAATAATCACCTGTGTGCGTGACACTGGCAGTTATTTGAAAGTCTGAGGTCACCTTTTTGAGGCTAAACAAGCACATCCAAATATAAGGATGATGGTGCTAGAAAATGAAAATATAAGAAAGTTGAAACAATTTTGTGCAGGGAGGGTCCCAGTTTTGCTCCATCCCTCCTTATATAGGGCATTTAAACTAACCTACCCTACGGACGTTGGCGGTATTTTCCTGGATGGTCGGATGACGACGGAGTTGGGCACAGGGAGCCTGGGACAATCCGTCGGGGTCCTTTCACCCTCAGATTTCCGCCCCGTATGTGAGTAGGTTTTTTGCTCTTACTCTTTTTCTCTTTGCAGGCCTAGAAGATGGAAATAAAGATAGCTACGTTGAATGTGAGGGGCTTAAGGGATCGGAGTAAGGCTGCCCGCCTGCTCCGGGACCTTCTGTCCCTTGATGTGGATGTTGCCACGATCGAAGAGACCCACTTTGTTTGCAGTTCCGACGCGTGTGTGCTGGAGGATGACTTTGTCGTCTATTCAGCATACGGGGACCGTTCTGCCAGAGGAGTTTCTTTGCTTGTCAGGCGTACTCTTGATGCGAAGGTGGAACTTGTGCATACCGATGCCGAGGGCCGGTTGATCGTGGCCGATATTGCCGTGAAAAGTGGTTCGTTCCGAGTCGTTGCGGTTTATGCGCCCAATGACCGAGGGGGGGGCTCGTTTTTTCGGCGGTTGGGGCCGTTCCTAGTGGATTCAACCCGCCTAGTTTTAATGGGGGACTGGAATGCCATCCTGGACCCCAAGTTAGACAGGGGGCGGCGAGATAGCGGGAGAAGGGGCGATCGTAGCCTTGTTGATCTGATCGACGATTATGGTCTCATCGATAGATAACGGGTCGATCATCCCGGGGGGAAAATGTGGACGTGGGCTCTTAATTGGCCTTTTGACAAGGTAGTTAGCTACCTTGACAGAATGTTAGTTAGAAGAGCCGACATAGATCTACTAGATTGCCCTACGTTCCACTGGGTAGGCTACTCGGACCACAAACTCATTTGTGCCCGGGTGTCGTTAGAAAATAGGCCTAGAATGGCTGGGTACTGGAAGTTCAATCTGTCTTTACTGGACAGGAAGGGCTTCCGGGAACAGCTAATTAGACTAGTGCAGCGGAAGCTAGTGGGGGCGGTTATCGGGAATAAGTGGTGGGAACGCCTTAAATGTAGGATTAGGTTCTTCACCACTGATTTCAGCAAACGGCTCGCTCTAGATAGAGCTGATAAGGTGAAGACACTCAAGTCTAGTTATTCCGGGCGGTGGCTGGGAGGGATCCCCTAGAGATAGCCTTAGCTAAGGAGGCCCTGGATCGTTCGAATAGCGAGCGGTACATGGGCCAGGTAATTAGACATAAGTTAAGCAAAATGTCTTCCGAAGCTGTGAGTTTGGGCGCAGATCTGCGCAGGGAAGAGTTCCGTCGAGGTGGCGATCGTTACATTCGTGAGGTCATATCCCCGGAGGGGCATACTCTTCGGGCGACTGATGACATGTGCGAGGCGTTTCGGCGCCATTTCAAGATCCCGTTTACCAAGGAGCCTGGTCTCCGTGAGGAGGAGTTTCGCAGCTATTTGGCTGACTTTCCTCGGCTTTCGCCGACTGGAGCGGCTAGCTGCGAGGGAGAGATCACGGAGGGCGAAGTTAACGCGGTATTGAAGAAGGTCGGCAGAGGCAAGTCGCCCGGTCTGGATGGTTTGCCCTATGAATTGTACTTGAGGCTGTCGCACATCTTTGTTCCGATTTTGACTGCAGTGTTCAACAAATGGTTTCGGTCGGGGTCCATCCCCAACCGGATCACCAGAGGCGTGATCACTCTGTTGAAAAAGGGGAAAGGTGGTGGGGGGAAGCTAGATGATTACAGGCCCATAACTCTGCTAAACATAAAGTTAAAGATTATGGCCAAGATCCTGCAGGAGCGTTTGCAGTCAGTTGCCGAGTCTCTGTTGGGACCTGAGCCGACTTGTTCTGTGAGGGGCCGAACAATTCAGAGCAACCTACATCTGATCCGCACGATCATAGAGGGTGTAAAGACGACGAGGAAGCCGCGCTGATCAATTTGGATCAGTCCAAGGCATTTGATAGGGTCGACCATCGCTACCTTGCTACTGTCCTGCAGGCCGCTGGATTCGCACCCAACTTCTGCCGCTGGATTAGCCTCCTGTATCGCTTCCCCAGTGCTGTGGTACAGGTGAACGGAAAGTTGTCGGGCGCGTTCGTGCTTTCTAGGTCGGTTCGTCAGGGTTGTCCGCTGTCGCCTCTCCTTTATGCTTTGGCGTTGGAGCCTCTTCTTCACCGACTGAAGGACGAGACCGGCAGTCCGGCCCTACGTGGAATTGCCGTTCCTGGAGGGTCTCGAGCCAGGGTTTCCGCGTACGCCGATGACGTATCTGCTTTCGTGTCGTCCCGCAGCGACATTGAGGCGGTACAGAAGGCGCTTGATCGGTACGAGAAGGTGACAGGGGCCAAGATAAACCGCGACAAGTCGTCCGGCTTGCGGTTAGGTGCCTGGAAGGGGGTCGCTCTTCCGAGCCGCTTCGGTTGGACCGGCGGTCCTGTCCGCATTCTTGGAGTGTGGTTCGGGCCCGACATCCAGCTGGAGAAGAATTGGTCTGAAGTACGAGCAAAGGTTGATTCTGCCGGTCAGACTTGGAATCGACGGCGGTTGTCCGTGAAGGGCAGGCTACATACATTTCCCCCCTGTTTCTTTATCGATTGTCAGTACTTCCTCTCTGTGAGACCCATCGGAAGGCGCTCGAGCGATCGCTATCCTCCATTTTATGGAGGGGACGCGTGAACAGGGTCGAAAGACGAGTCTGCATTAAACGTCCGTGTCATGGGGGGCTGGGAATGCCGCACCTGTTGAGTCACATCCGTGCCTCTAGGTTGTCTTTCCTAAGCCGCGCATTGACTGGAAGAAATCCGATTCTGGGGGGGATTGTTAGGGACGCCTTCCCTAGCCTTACCATCAGTCCCCCCATCTCGAGGTTTGAGCGCCGTCGTAAACCCCGGGACGAGTCGGATTTTCTTCGCGAGTGTCGGTCGGCCTTGAGGGCCATTCCCTGGTCCAGTGACCTTTCACGGCCTAGGAAGGTCTTCTTTAGTGGAGGGACCCGCGAAGGATTCCCTACGAGATACGCTCGGCTTGTCGGAGGAGGAGTATCGCTCCTACTGGTCTTGGGCGCCAGCGGCGGATTACTTCAGTAACCCTGAGTTTTCGCTTACCTGGCGATTGGCTCGGAATCGGCTGCCTCTCAAAGACAAGGCTTTCATATGGGGTTTGGCGGATTTGCCAGACTGTGAACGGTGTGGTCTTGGCTTAGAAGAAACGGCTTCACACGCCTTCTACCATTGCCCCCGGGTCCGCCCCTTATGGAACCATGTCGGCGAGCTGACGGCTCGTCTCGCTCCCGAACAGCTTGTGTCCATTGATCGCGCATACGCGTGTGACAATGTGTCGCCCCCGTATTCCGGGGTGAATCGAATGGTGTTTCTCACTCTGCTGGCCACGGCTCGAATGGTGATTTGGACGTCGCGAAAGGAGGAAGTCTTGCGGGGCAACCGTCTTTCTCATCAGCATCTAATCCAATTCTTTGAGCATCAGCTCAAGATGAAGATTAGATCTGATAGAAAACGGTTGCATTCGACAGTCTTTAGCGAAAGGTGGGTAAAAGAGGCGAGCTTGGTTCGTGTGACCGGGGCTAGCCTTGATTTTCTCTTCTAGGTCAACCTATTGCACATCGGGGTGGCTTTCTGTGGAACCCTCCGCTTGGTTAGGTTAGACAAGCTTCAGTGTACCTAGTTAATGTGAGTAAGTGTTGTTCCTGGCCTGTTACCCGGCTACTCTTTGGTTATGTTCCAAGTCGAGATTCCCAACCTCCCCAGTTTGTTTTGGCCCCCTTTTATCTCGACTGGGTCAGCTTTATATTTTCCCATTCCCGCATAATATTTTAGTCTTCTTCCCACTCCCTTAGCGAGAGTTGCCTCTTGATTTTGTCCTTGGGGCAGAATACAGCGTCCTCTCTATTTTTGAGGGTTCGATTGTTCCCTACTAACATATGTTATGTTTAGTTTGTATTTTGTGTTACCTTTTAGTTATTATTGGGTTCCTCTCCCCTTCCCTCACATTCTATGATTATTAGAATTTTATTTATAGCATGAGTTTCATCAACAAATTTTTATGGTGTGCGGCGCGTTTTGGTAGGTTCCCCTTGAGAGGATGTGGTATTATGGTGGTTGGAGGTTTGTTTGGGGATGGACGAGTTCTTGTGGTGAATGGGTAAATTGTAATGTATGAATGGGTTGTGAATCTGATTAGCTAGGTATAGGATAGTTAGTTTGGACCAGCCTTTACCCCTCCCCTTCATCGGCCACTTACCACAATTTTGTATTTTACAAAATAAATCTCCTCAGTCAACATACATTCCAGGAACGGTCTTCCCAGGAATATTCAAAAAACTATATGTAAATATTGTGTACACTTTCTTGTTTCAATACATTTTGTTCTAAGTACATTTTGTGTTGCATTATTATTCCATGCATTAGTCAAGTTTCAACAATGGCGACGAGGTAGAAAGAACCATACGAAAAAAAAAAGAATTAATAATTGATAGCCTTCAACAATTGGGACAAGTCATTGAGGAACCCAGGCAGAAGGAAAAAAATATTAATTAAAAGTCCATCATCTAACGGAACGGCGAAGGATTCTGAATTTCTGGATATTTAGAATTCGTTAAAGGACGACTAAGCATAAGGAACGTTCACTCAGAAAATTTGAAACGTGTCGTAAACGAATAACTGTGATTTTAAATTGAAAAAGTTATCTGCAACGAGACACCCGTTAAAAAAAAAAACTGGCCGACTACAAAAACGTGCATGGAATTAAAAGGCACACAAATACACCGTGTCGATTTTGAAAGGTAACGAACTTTTAAAAAATTATTATTTGTTTGCTCAACAATATTTTATAGTGACGAATTTACTTCTGATAATAAAAAGCAGAGGTTTGTCATTAAAATACGCGAACAGAAGTAATAAAAAAAAATACTAAAGTTGATTATCACGGGCTTGAATGTAAAAGCAAGACATAAAATAAAAAAGTCGTAAGTTGTTTCGATTTTTCTGGTCAGCTTATATTATATCCATAGATACACAAATTAAAGGTATATTCTTTGTTGCATGAACACTATCAGCAAAAGATGGATGAATTATCCAAAGTCATATCTGAATTATTCAAATCCCAGCAGTTGAGTCAGGCTGAATTATTCAAAACCCAGTAAAAATATCAAGAAAAGCAAAAGAAAAGACTTTTAGAAATTCAAAAGTTAATACTGGAGAAATTAAACAACAATCAGGCAAATGAGGGAAATTCTTTATATTCTAATAACACCATATTTAATTCGCTGGAAACTTTCAACTATGTGCCAGACGAAGAAAAAACGTTTGAAGCGTACTTTAAACGATATAAAGATATTTTCTACACAGACTGTGAAAACTGGTCGAATTCAAGAAAAGTCAGTCTATTACTAAGAAAGCTAGGTACAGCAGAACATAGCAAATTTGTAGATTTTATTCTACCGAGAAGAAAGAATGAATTGGAATTCTCGGAAACAGTGAAATTGCTAAAAGAGCTGTTTGGAGCAAATATGTCGCTTTGGCATAAGCGATGGTTATGCATGAATGTCACTAAATCCGACGATCAGGATTATTTAACATATGCATCTATAGTGAATAGACATTGTGACAATTTCATATTGGCAGAGATTACAGTGGAAGAAATAAACCGTTAAACTCATTCTGCAGAAAGGTAGAAAGTAATACGCAAACAAGTCAGGACATTAAAGTGAATTAAAGAAAAAGTTTCCGGAAACCTTCACACCTGGTCTAATGTGGCGATGCTACAGAGTTTTCTGGGGCTCGCAAATTATTATCAAGCGTTCATTAAAGGAATGTACAATCTAAGAGCTCCGTTGAATGAACTATTAAAAAAAGACAAGGCATGGGAATGGATGGTAGAATGTCAGAAAACCTTTGATGAAATAAAGAAAATGCTTACATCAGACCTCTTTTAACCCATTACAATCCAAAACTTGATATTGTAGTGGCAAGTGACGCCAGTTCATACGGGATAGGAGCGTGTATTCAACACATAATGCCAGATGGTTCTAGAAAACCAATTGCACATGCTTCGAGAACTTTACTCCCAGGAGAAAGAAGTTACTCACAGATCGAAAAAGAGGCGCTGAGTATCATTTTTGCCATAACAAAATTTCACAGATACATCCACGGCAGACATTTTATTCTTGAAACGAATCATAAACCGCTTATCACTTTTTTTGGTTCGAAGAAAGGGTTACCCGTGTATACGGCAAATCGTCTGTTGAGATGGGGAACCATTCTTCTCAATTATGATTTTCACATAAAGCACCTATCATCCAAAAATATAATTCATGCGCATAGATTATCAAGACTCGTACCGAGTCAAGAAGAAAGATTCGAAGAATCAATTATTGCAAATATCAGAACAGATTATGAGGTGAAAAGCATGGTAAACAACATTTTAAGAAAGCTACCAGTTACATCAAAGGTAATCAAAAAAGAAGCTGAAAGCGATGATTTCATTTTAGAAATAAAAAGCAAAATGGTAACAAATGACCAAAAATTGCAGGAGATTTATTCAATTTGTGACGGAGTTTTATATATGGGGAGAGAGTAGTAGTACCAAAAAAGTTGCAGAAAAGAATATTACAGGACTTTCATATGGGTCACCCGGGGGGTAATGTGAAGCTTTGTATATTGGAAAGGAATGGATGTGGATATCGAAAACAATTCATCGATGTAAAGGGTGTGCGTTAGCAGCT
This sequence comes from Acanthosepion lycidas, assembly GCA_963932145.1. Taxonomy (NCBI): domain Eukaryota; kingdom Metazoa; phylum Mollusca; class Cephalopoda; order Sepiida; family Sepiidae; genus Acanthosepion; species Acanthosepion lycidas. Next base: position 145,822,918 of record OZ010574.1, read on the forward strand.
AAGGCATCACCTATAGTACACAAACCATGGCCCAAGACGGATCATCCGTGGACAAGATTACACATTGATTTTGCTGGTCCAGTAGAAGATTATTACTACTTAATAGTGGTAGATAGTTTTACAAAATGGCCGGAAGTACTACGCTGCAAAAAGGCTACGTCCAATACCACAACAACTTTTTTGCATGAACTATTTGCACGGTTCGGTGTGCCAGAGTGTATTGTGAGTGACAATGGTACACAATTCACTTCTGAAGAATTTAAGGAATTTTGTGAGTTATATCAAATTAACCACATAACGACGCCGCCGTATCATCCGAGGTCCAATGGACTCGCAGAAAGATTTGTCGATACTTTAAAGCGCGCGCTGAAGAAAGCCTCTGGAGTTCCAACGGAAAAGGCGCTTCAGCAATTCCTACACGTATACAGAATTACGCCAAACCAGAGAACACACTCAAACATGCCACCAGCTGAACTAATGTTCGCTAGGAAAGTTAAGTTAAGCTTTTGCCAGGAAATAATAGAGTAAAGAATATTATGTATACAGCGAGGAAAAGATACACTTCCGGAGAGAAGGTGTTTTTCAAGTGCTACAAAAACAACGTTGAGTTCTGGGAGTGAGGCATAGTGGACAAGAGAATCGGTGACCTGATTTACATAATTAAAGGGCCGAAGAATACTCTTAAAAGGCACCAGAACCAACTTAAAAAATGCTACGTTCTACAGCATGAAGAGAGTATACCGGATGAAGAGGAAGATCCCATTGATGTAATGTATGATATGTTTCAAGTAGAACCTCCGCAGAATATTCCTGAACCGAGAAGATCCGGTAGGAAACGAAAGTTCACGGAACCATTGGACGTGAATCCAAAACGAAAAAAATATTAAAAGTATGCAAATGGATCTACAAAGAAATAGCCATAATCATCAACCCATATAGGAAGCCAGTTTGAAATCCAAAAGGGATTCCAAGGCTTGGGAGGGGGTGTAATTTGCATAGTGGAGTACTGACCATATAAATATGGTTGGTACCGGGAAGGAATCAAGAGATTGAACCAGAGACTCTGCCCGACTGCGACTCAGTCAACACACATTCCATGAACGGTCTTCCCAGGAATATACAAAAGACTATATGTAAATATTGTGTACACTTTCTTGTTTCAATACATTTTGTTCTAAGTACATCTTGTGTTGCATTATTATTCCATGCATTAGTCAAGTTTCAACAGTAAGCATGGTCTATATAGAAAACATGGCTTGATCGTAGTGCCTGATAATAATAGAACCAACGATGTCAAGAAGAAAAAGATTTTTAAGCGCTTCAAACATTTTAAAATTGAATCTCTTTATGCTTGTTTGACTATGTTTGGTGGCGCGAGAGGGATTCTACTTATGAGTTTGTTTGTGGTGGCACCGTGATAAGCATGGACACATACATACAGGTGTATGCATTTTAGCTCATCCTAACACATACATATAGGTAATTAGAGGCTAGGCGCATATACATATCCGTGCGTTCCCAAATACACACATATTAAGGGACCTTAGCTTTTTATGTGTAGCTATTTTCCTTTCAATAAAGAGTGGGTAGGGGTGTAGTTGACGCTTTTCAGATCTACCGCGTGGATCTTCAGAGACATTGCCTCACACACACGCATAAAGACATGTGTATACTGGTCTGGGCCTTTTCTCTACCACTTTGTTTATGCTGGTTTTTGGTGATGATGCTATTATTTTCAACACTAACGGCTTGTGTGTTCTTGACGTTTGTGATTATGCTGGTAGTAATAAAAGTTGTTATATTAATTATTGATAATGTAAATAATAGATATGGATGTGTTAACAGTAAACTTAGCCATAATGATGGAATTTTATAAACAAAACCGAACGGGCAATAATAGCAATCGTAGTTATGAAAAAATTGTGGTAACTATGATAATGATGATGATAATACAGATAATATATCGATAATGACGATAATAAAACCAATGGCGGTGTTAAAAAGAAGTACTTATGGTAGAAGAGAGGGTGATGAAGAGAAAGTTAGGAATGATGGTAGTGTAGATAATAGCATTGGTATTTATATAGGTTTGTGCTGATTTTTATGTGGTGGTTGCGTTAGTGTGTGTATGGGAGATTTTATGCATGACTACATATTACTATGATTTTTTTATGAATGTGTCATATGTATGTATGTGTCCATTTATATGATGGTGCTACCCCAAGCAAACATATAAGTAGATTCCCCTCCCGCGCCCTAACTTGGTCAAAGAAGGATAAAGCGATCCAGTTTTTAGAAAATAAACCAGTTTGTCTGATGATCGCAAAACCAGGGTCCCAAAATCAGATCCATACAATATATATATATATATATATATATATATATATATATATATATATATATATATATATATATGCGTGTGTGTGTTCTTATATATATGTGGGTGTTATATATATATATATATGTGTGTGTGTGTGTGTGTGTGTGTATGTGTGCATCTATATATGTATGTGTGTGTATGTGCGCATGTATATATATATGTGTGTGCGTGTGCATGTATATATATATATATGTATATATGCACATATTCATAATGTGTATGTACATATGTATATCTGTATATCTGAGATATATATATACGATTATATATCTGCTTGTATACATATATATATCTATATATGCGTATATACATATGTGTTTGTGCTTATATATATATATATATATATATATATATATATATATATATATATATATATATATATCATACAGAAGACCGTCTACAACGCATAAATGCAAACATTACTATATAAGAAATTGCATCTAAACGAGCAGCATTTGCCTTAAATTGTGCCTAAATCGCTGTATCTTTGTTCGGTTACTTATATGTATGAAGGTCGATATATATCCGTACAAACGTAATTTGTAAGAAAACTTGGTCGTGCTGCACTTTCATGTCTGTGTGCCTGTCTTATTGGTTTTCTCTGAACCATGAAGAAGAGAAGTACGAGTACACTAGAGTATCCTTGATGTAAGCCAATACCTCCGTGACTATTCAGTTGATACTGGTTTCATGTCTTTCATGCCGAATTGGTTTTGTGTGTTCAACGTGTGTGAGGCGCACACCATTAAGCGTTAGCTTCAGTAGGCCACATATTGGCATCTTCCCAACTCCACTTACCAGGAAAAGCGAATTTTGAACTTATAACAGATCACTTCAGTGAACAGATGGTTACTTGTAAAAGCAGCATAATATTTTCAAACCTAAGTTTTCTATTCCTCAATAGATTTTTTAACTGATGTTGTATGTAAGCTATTTCTAATATATATTACATTTTAGTCATTGTTGATTGATGAATATAAAAATCATTTTAGATGGCTCTCTATACCATATCCTTTAAAGAATATTTTAATGAAACTGTACCCATGATATTTATATATACTTAACATAGTAATACTTCAGACAAATATCTTGTGTTTTTCTTTTTACTTATCTCCCACCAATGAAAGCGATAAATTCAGTATTGTACAAAGGATTACTGACTGTGAAAGTAACTGAGAAAAACAATATTAAGTAAAGAGGACAATAAAAGAAAAGTTATTCTACCGCTGACGTGCTCATGGTTATAACTGAATTTATATACTAACCTCTTGATAATAATAGCGAAGCACGAGCCGTGGCTCTACATATCTCTAAGGTGTTTGATAGTGTTTGGCATGCCGGACTTCTTCGTAATCTTCAGGGATACAGGGTATTACAGGACGATTATTTGATTTCATACAATAATTCCTGTTAAACCGTGAAATGAACCTCGTCCTAAATGCTTTCTCCAAGGCACTATCCTGGGTTCTAAACTGTTTTTGATCTTCATCAACGATTTCCTGATGCTATCAGTTCCCAAGTAGCCATCTACTCAGACGACACTACTATTGACCCTGGCTCAGTAGTAAGACCGGCATCGTTGACAAAGTTGACATGGCTGCTGGTCTCCAAAAGTAACTCCCATCTGATGCTGACTGGGGCAAGAAATTCCTTGTAAACTTTAATGCCCCCCAAACTAAACTGCTCTCATTTATACATCATAGAGAACACACTCTGCCTCATGTCAACAGGAGAGTCTATCTCTGCGCTTACTTGTTCTCACGTTTTCCACTGACCTGAGGTGGGACAACTACATTGAATCAATAACTTCATCTACCGCATAGAAAGTTGGTTCTCTGTGTAACGCCAGAAGGGTTTTCTCGCTTTAGTCCATCCTTCAAATCTACACATCTGTCATTCATCCTGCATTGGATACTGTTGCCGTGTAAGGACTGGTACCCCTCTGATCATCTTGAGACACGACCCAAAGACGGATATGCAATATGATAGGCCCTGATCTAGCATATAGTCTACATTCACTTTTTCATAGACGTCACGTGGCTTTACTCCATGGCAACTGATCTAACGAACTGCTTTGACGGCTACCCCAACTGCATGAATTTAAGCGTGCTACTAGGTTGGGAACTCGGTCCCTTCCTTTCTCTGTCGAAACACTTAAATGTTACCACCCCTTCTACTCCAACATCTTTTCTCGCATTTCCCGCCAGTGGAACTACCTTCCTCCTACTTACTTCCATGATAGCTATTATCGTCTAATATTCAATTGTAATGCCAATGGACATTTGCTTATGCCTTGATCCTCATCCTCGTCATATATATATATATATATATATATATATATATATATATATATATATATATATATATATATATATATAGCCAGGTACATGAGATATTATTGTTAACAGGTAGCAGCTGTAACACGAAGAAACACGACATGTGTGAAGCTCTAATATTCTCTGGTTTTAAAATTATCGAGAACATTAAGACGGCAGCTTCCGTTTTAAGACAGAAAATGAGGAAGGTTGTCGTGCTAATCGACAAAAAACGATGGTTCCCAAGGTTACGTTCTTGACCGCAATTTCATATTCAGGATTATCCCCATCAAGTTGGCGTCTCCTTGTGGTCGTGACAAATATATCTCATTTTATATCTATATATTATTGTTCTTGATCCGGTGGCTACGATCGAGACACTTTCCCACCGCCGTAATATTGTCGCTCTACATCCCTTCTATAAATACTATCATGGTAATAGTTCAGATGACCTTTTCGCTATGATACCCAAAGTTTTGGAAATTAAGCATAGCACAAGACTGACATCGACATCTCATCAATTTAGAGTTAAGCTGACTCGATGTTGTCGTAAAATCTATGCTAACAGTTTCTCCATTCGCACTTCTCGCTTGCGAAACTCCCCTCCGGCTCCTTGCTTTCCAGCCAACATTAATACGCAAAAATGTAAATACAATGCCAATAGCTATCTACTGTCCTTTTGATTACTCTCTTCTCTTTTTGCTCATGATAATTGTTTCAGTTCCTAATTCTTACACACTCTGTAACCTTGTGTTTTACTAGCATTACTGCCTTGTATTGATAACAATTAATATATATATATATATATGTATGTGTGTGTGTGCGAGTGTGTTTTTGCGGATGTATTTTTATTTCTACATGTATGTATATGCGTGTATAAATTTGTCTTTCACTATTTTTTGCAAATTATTATCCCAAGTATATTATTCTATCGCGTATATCTGACTTATATTTCCCTACTTTCTGCTTCTTTTCACTCTCTTTTTATCGAACTAACATCTCAATGGGTAAGTGTTTCTGTTTTTTTTCAAAAGGTTTTTCCAACTTCTGCAGTCAGTGATCTTAATAACTGTCTTGTAAGAAGTCAGCCGAAACATCGCCACTCATATTTCCTTTTATGCTTTTATCGCACAACTCATTCTTCTCACTTGAGACTCGATTGTGTCAAAGAACAAGTTGAAAAGAAACCGCTCCAAGAACCCGTCTTCTCTGATGCGATATACACGCGAGAATTGTCTGCTTCGAGCGGCGCTAAATGAAGGCAGTCGACTTAGAGAATTGCTTTGGCTGTACACCGATACGGTCAGGAGAAGTAGACCATGAGATTTTCGTTGCTGACTTTGCGCAGGATCAGAAGCAAATAATAACATTTATAAAGTTTAGAAAAACAAAAAGAGAGTGAGAGAGGGAAAAAAGCAAGCAAATAAGATAATATAAATAATTTGATAATATTGAACGTAAAGAGACAAACTGATGGGGAATATATAAATGAAAGAAACTTTGTAGTATTTAAAATAATAAGTAAACGAATAACATTTGTATATGAACTTAAAATAAAAAAAATGCATATTATTAATTTTAAGTTATAGTTATTAAAGATAAAATTATAGTGAATCATTACAAGATGGATGAAGATAATATTTATGATTGATACTTTCTCTCGCTAGACAAGTTGGCTATTCCTTATGCCATTAAGTTTGTACAAGTGGCATTCCTGCTTTGATCAGTTCTTATGTCCAGGAATATGTTTTGTGTCAAAGCTGTGTGAAGGAACTCAGATAAGATTACCTTGATCTGGGTGAAATGTGTAAACGTCGAAGAGTTCACTTTCAATAAGAACAATAATAACATATCTGGACATAGAGATTACAAGAACAGGTTATTTAAACACAACCTCCATTCAAATATAAAATGGACACTATGACAGTTAAAACAAATTGATAAATACATTATTAAAATACCAGGAAACTCTCATTTTATGCTATAAGATGCTAAGATAAGAAAACTCCAGGAATAAACTCAATACCCTAAGAATAGCCTTTCTTTACTTTTTGGTCTCAGTTAAAAAAAAACAAAAAACAAAAAAAACAAAAAAACATGGCAAATGTCGTATCAAGCATTAAATAAGGAAACAATAAAATGAAAATAATCATAAAATTGCGAATCTGAAAACTCAATATAGTAATGGAATATGTCATTGAGAAATATGTATCAATAGTAAGAAAAAGTCTAATTAACAAATATATGTTATCACAGTAAAATGAAGGTATGATTACTTCGTTGTTTAAGAAGCAAATACAAAAAACTATTAATTGAGAGTTAAGCTTCATTACATTGCAGTTGAAATTGCAAGATGCGACCGTAAGTTCTATCCTAGCAGTTTCTCTTCTCGCAATTATCGTTTGCTTACGGCGTTTGGCTTTCCTGTAAATTTTGATCTTCAAAAATTTAAATAAAATTTCAATCGCTATCTTCTGCCTTCCTAATTACTGTTCATTTATTGTTCTTTCGCCTCAATAATACTTTTCTTGTTTTCATAAGTAGGAATTCCTTTGTATCTTCCTTGTTTGTGATAAAATGATTAAGAACAAAAACGTCTTCTGGAGAACTCTAAAAACAGCCAGACAAAAGAATTACTAAATATCTCGATAATAGTAAGATGCGCGCTTTCATATAGCAGGTACTGACGGAGCAAAATTTCACTATCTCCATTATTGCTCTCTACTACCTAAGATCAGAAAGCATTTTTTGCCGATAATCTGATCTTGGGAAGTGAAATACGTAACATTTTATGAACATTATGGAAGCAAGAATTGAAAGTAGTAAGTCACTTAAAACGATGTATAAAGAAATATTGTATAAAAATGTCGTACATTATTTTAACCAGATCAAATAGCTTGAACAGAAGAAGCAGTAAAAAATGGCATATAAAGGAAGGAAGAAAGAAGAAAAGAAAAGGAAAAGGAAAGAAAGAAAGTCGAAATAATCAAAAAGCAAGAAAAATTAAGAAATAAAAATAAATAAAACGCAATAAAAAAGATCAAAAGAAAATAAACAAAAAGCAAAAATTAACAGAAAAAATGAAAATAAAATTAAGCAAAAAGCAAGAAAAAAGAAAAGGAAAAATAATCGAAAAATGAAGCAAAAAGAAAGAAAATAAAAATAAACAAAATCAAGAAAGGACACAAAAGTGAACAAAAGCAAGCAAGAAAGAAAGAAAAAATAAACAAAAGCAAAAAATAAATGTAAGAAAGAAAATAAAGATAAAGAAAAGTGAAAAAGAACATAAAGAATCAGTGATGGTATGAAAGACGGACAGTTAAGATAAAGAAGTAAGAAAAATCCGTTATAAAATAATTAGGATATGAATATATTTCAGTTGAGAAATTCAACCGAGAACAGAAAACAAGATCGTTAGTTTGAAAACCAAATTGGCATTGGTATTATTCCGAGATTTGATTGCCTAAAGTTCGACTCAATCAAAAGATTTGAGTAGATCAAACGAGTTTTCGTTCTGCTGTGATTTGGCTCAATTCCCTTCGACTTTATCTTAACTTGAAGCTACAATGAAAAGAGTTGGTTTCTTCTGCGACTTCACTGTTATACCATCGCATCATTATCTGCTGTAACACTAAAAATTTTGCTTTCCTCGTCTCCTCAGATTATATAATTGTGAACGGTGACTTACAAATTATTTGGTTTCGATTTAGTTTTCTTTAGAGGTCTGCTTTTAGAGGAACTCTCATGGATCAAAATTTAAAGTACACAGTCATATTACATATGCCAGGATGGATCAAGTACTTCATAGCCTGCTAGATATTAAGCTCAGTTATATGCAGAAGTGTGAGTAATGGGGGAAGAGTTAGTTTCATTGGAAAACAAGGAAAGTTTACATTGAAGATATTTCATAATATACTTATTATCATCACTATATCGAATTACTGGTATCGTAAATAACCTGTATACATACCCACATATCCCCCTCTCTTTCTCTTCCTCCCAAACTCTCCCTCTATCTATCTATCTATATATATATATATATATATATATATATATATATATATATATATATGTATATGACGTCATATATTATGAAATGGACAGAGTCCGACAATTTATTTATTAAAGACATTTTTTATGTTTAACGTTCTTTTTATAGATACAAGTATTTAAGTAAATGCTCTGTTTATAATAAACAGTATTAAATAACATTTACCGGCCTGAATGTCCGAGAAATTTTCATAGAAAATATTCGTCCTTGGACAGGATTCGAACTTGCATCCTATACGGAACCGTTATTTACGCTGACGTGCCTAACCGATCGGCCACCAAGGATCGTTCGGTAGACAAGGTCGAATTTACTGCTTATAAACTTCAATCTTCCATGAATCTCGTACATTCATAACTGCTCATTGGTGTATCGAATGTAAACAAATGACGTCATATATTACAAAATGGACAGAGTCTGACAATTTATTTATTAAAGACATTTTAAAAAGAACGTTAAACATAAAAAAATGTCTTCAAAAGACCTTGGCCTCGTGGAACATCTTCCCACTATACTGCATCTATGACCATTACATTCTTAACTTCTTCAAAGTTGTGGTCACTCATTATCTATATTGCATATCATCATAATGTACAATTCTTACGGTCATAATCCAACGGATTCATTAATACTCTAACGTAAGTAGTCCATGGACCTTATATTTGTCGAACAATCTCGTGGTCAAGATAAACACTGAGTTGTGGAGCAAACTGCGGGAAGATAATATTTATTCATACAAAAATGTATAAAATGTGGCACAAGGCCTAAAAGGGGGTTGGGGAATGACGGTCTTCTTCTGTCTTCTGTCTTACATCTAAAACTTAGCTAGTCTCAGACATGGACCCAAACACACCAACAATGACCCAATCACCAAAACAACACATTCACTCCTACCTTTCTTACTACGTTCACCATAATACCTCAAATTCTCTATGAAGTCCTAACTAGTCCCCTTATGTACAAATATTGTTCGTGGGGGGGGAGGGTCATAAAATAACAATTTTTTAAAATGAACCCCAAATGATTATGTACAATAAGACTCAAAAATATTTACAATAAAACTAAACAAAACTGTGTTAGTAATAAAACACCCCACAAACCATAAATGTGGCAGCAACATCAGTTAACTAGACGAAATCAATGCGGGACTAAGAGAAATAAGAAAAAAAAAGATTCATTCCTCCAAGCATTCACACAGACACACACAATCATACACGACAACAGATATGAAAATCACACACACGAAACGAAAGGCGCCCCGCATCCACCAGAGAACTGAAGTCACTGACCACCTAACGAGGGAGGGGATGGGGAATTAAACAAAAGAAAAATAGGGACAGAAATAAAAGGGACCAATGCGCATGCATACCCTAGCTAAGTTTACTAGAAAAAAGGGAAAACTAAAGATTCAAAAGAGAAAACCTAGTCAAACCTAAAATCTGGGTGGGTTGCCTAAGTTCAACCCTGTTAGGACAAAATCCTGTACCTAACCGACATCCAAGTGCCACTCCAGGTCAGCCCCTTTCACTCTACACATTCGCGCAAGATTCACCCACCTTTTGCCAAATTACGATGAGGTGAGCCGCCGTCTTTCCGTCCTAATCTTGACTTTAAGCTGATGCTTAAAGAACAAGATCAGTTGGGAAGAGGTGAACTTCTCGCCCTCATGGAATCCCTTCTGACGCGTCGTCCAAATCACGACTCTCATAATCCCTAGTAAGCAACCGAACACATAGTGTTCAGCCTTCATCAATTGCGGCACCACATTGCTACAAACAGAACTGGCTTCCAGGACAAAGAATTTTCCCTGCAGCATGCGAATCATGAGGCCTTCAACAAACTTGCACAACGGCACTACCGTCTTGCACTGAAAAAAGGCGTGACCAATGGTCTCGACTTCCCCAGTACAGCGACGACAGTTTGGATATTTCACAAAACCTGCTGAACAAAGTCTCTTGCCGACCCAGAGGGCCCCACGAATCATCAGCCAGGTGAGTGATGCCTCATCATTATTGAGACATTTCAACCCAGGCGCCCAAGGCCATATCGAGCGAGCCTCCTGCTTCGTAAGACCGAGCTCGTCGATCAGATCATCTTGAACGGACCCCCTAACTAAGACTTGATACAATGCCTTACGAGACAACGCCTGGACGTCTAAGAGGCCATCCGCCGTCCTTAAGAGGAGCTTCAAAGCACTACAACATTCGTGGTAGAAGGAGCACTCGGCACGAGGTCTACGGCCGGCCTCCTCCTCGCACGAGCGCACACTTCTCAGGGATGGGAAATGTTTTCGGACATCTTCTTTCCAAAAGGTGCCCACCTCATCCAATCCGCGACACATTCGGTCTAGAAAGGTAATGCGAAACATATTGACGAAACTCAATGCTAGGCATACCCAGACCGCCCTCAGAGGGATGAAGGCAACAGATCTCGCGACATACCAAAGGGGCCTTGTCTCTCCACAAGAAAGAGAACAAGGTCCGGACTAATGGCATTAGTCTGGCATACGGGAGTGGAAGCACAGAGAGTCGGTAAAGGAGGATCGGATATATGTGTGAAACACATACCTCCGCCCTTCCCTTCAGGGAAAGACTCCTCCGAGACCACAGATTAACCGCGATCTCGGCCTTCCCTTGCACCTCCGACCAATTCATTTCCAACTGGGGATCAGGACCGAACCGGACGCCGAGTATCTTGATCGGCCCATCCGTCCAGAGGAAAGGTCCGGGAAGAGAAACTCCCTTCCACGCACCCAACCGAAAGCCCACAGACTTATCGCAGTTGATCTTGTCCCCTGTCACCATCTCATACCCACTGATCTCTTTGCTGACTTCGTCAATCTCGGCTCTGCTCGACACAAGAACCGAAACGTCGTCAGCATAGGCAGAATACCTGGCTGAGGTGGGAGCCCCAGGCAGGGAAATTCCGCGCAGGACCGGATTCGCCTTTAACTTGCGAAGGAATGGTTCCAACGCAAGAACGTAAAGCAGAGGCGAGAGCGGACAACCTTGACGAATGGAGCGAGACAATACGAAAGGCTTCGATCTTACCCCATTCACTTCCACCAGCGCACCGGGGGTCGCATACAAAAGTCGGATCCAGGAGCGAAAGTCGTCTCTGAAACCGGCCGCCGAAAGGACAGCCTCCAGAAATCGATGATCAACACTATCGAAGGCCTTGGACTGATCTAAATTGATCAGCACGGCTTCACTGTCGACTTGTTCTAAGATCAAGCGTACCATATGAAGGTTATCCTGAATAGTCCTCCCCTTCACAGCACAAGTCTGTTCAGGGCCAATCAGACTAGACAGGACAATCTGCAAACGGCTAGCTAAGATATTCGCCAAAATCGAGTTGCCACTATTTGTCCAAGTCCATGCTACCTCCCGAGGGTGCTCGTTCCGGAACTTATCGACAAGATCAAACTCATCGATAAAGTCCCGAAACGGTTTTACATCCGGGTTGTTAGTACCTTGTTTATGCCCTATACGATCTATATCGGGGTCAAGGACGGCATTCCAATCCCCCGCTAAAACTACCGGACGAGACGTCGTCAAGAACTGCGCGATCTGCCGAAACAAAGCAGGCCGCTCGGAATGGGTATTGGGCGCATAAACCCCAATGAGACGTAGAACCTTATCCTTTATGGTAACATCCAGCACGCAAAGTCTGCCCGCCGGATCCGCGAAGACAAGGGTACAAGCAGCCTTCAAAGACTTGCTCACTGGCCAAGAGACACCCCTCGAACGACCATCAAAACAGGCTGAATAAAGGGCGAACCCCTTAGACAGTATGTCCTCACGATCATGAGAAGCAAAACGGGTCTCTTGTATACCACATACATTCACCCCGAGGCGCTGAAGGTCACGAGAGAGCCTCGCCCTGCGAGACTCGGACCTCAGGCCCCGGACATTTAGACTTCCACCAAATTTTGGCGAAAGGAGTTAGGAGAAGGTAGAGAAAAAATAGAGAAATTAAACAAATAAAGCAAAAGCTTGGATGTACCAGTAAATAAAAATAGCAAAGACAAAAAAAATAAATAAACTGGGAACAATAAAAAACAAACTAGGTCAAACAGAAAGAAATAAACAGACAGGTAAGATTAAAAAATAAAGATGGCGCTAAAAGGCTGCCGAAAATAAAAGAAAAAACAAAAACAGAACCTCCTTTCTTTTTTTTCAAAAATTCAAATAAAATGTACAGGAAGAAAAAGAAAAGAAAAAGTCTGGTTTGTAACCAGAAAAAAAAAGTTTGCAGCCGAAGCCGCTAAAGAAAATAAATTAAAATCAAAAGAAAAACAAACTAGTCAAAACAAAAGGAAAGAATGCGACCGAAGTCGCTAATAAAAAGAAGGTGAGTATAAAAAATAAAAACGAAAAATAAAAAACAAAGCTTTCTTTTTCTTTTTTCCTTATAAAGTACTGATTTTTTTAAAAACAAAAAATAAAATAAAAATAAAAAATTGTAAGGGCCGAAGCTCCCCAAAAAATAAAACAAACAAAAGAAATGGAAGAATAAAAAATAAAACTTAAACAATAACTTAGCAAAATGTCTTGGTGTGTTCAAACGTCAATCCGAAAAAGTTCGCCAAGCAAATCCTCGTGGCCAAAAAAAAACAGGTTTGTCGCACTGCAACACAAAGAACAATTAGACGAGTTCAAATCACCGGTCACAAACAAGACGGAACTCGAGCAAGGTGAGGGAAGATTAATTCACCCTTGAGAAAGATAGCTATTTATGGTACAATGGAGCATCTCATTGTGCTAAAGTGGGATAGTCCATTGCTTGGGCTGTGATTGGCTGCTGGTACCTGAGTGGAGGTATTTCTATATAAATACCAGCTTGATTCATCAGTTAGTTTGCAGAGTTTGTATTAAGTTACAACCTGCTTTATTTTTGTCTGCCAGCTGGACGCTAGCTGAGACTCTTACGCCGGTAAGTGTTGTTTATTGTATTGTTATTCTACAATATTGTGTGAAACTCATATATATATATATATATATATATATATATATATATATATATATATATATTGTTTCGCGTCGTGAAAGCGAGTTTGTGGCAAGGTGCATTGTCCCGCATGAAAATAGGATACTCATAAAGATTATGGTGCAATCTTGGTATAACATGCTGCTGAAGAATCCTTTTGTAAATCTCAGCATTGATATTGCCAGGTACTCGGACGATAGAGCAAACTCCTGCAGATTAAATCATTCCCCACGCCATCACACTGCCGCCACCAAACTTAACTTTCACCTGTTCTACGGCGTATGTAAGTTTTTCCCTCAGAACCAAATATAGTAAACTTGGACTCGTCACTGAAATGAACTGTATCCCATTGTGCGTCAGTCCAAACAACATGTTCTCTCGCATACTACAGGCGTGCCCTTTGGTTTCGCTTTGAAATGAGAGGCTTCGAAGCTGGAATATGGGCATGGAATCCTGCAACCGTTTTCCTTGAGATCTTATTATCTGTCTCATCATTAAATTTACGGGTAATTGATGTAGCAGTTTCAAAACGGTTTTTTGTAGATATTCTAACAATTCTTCGATTTTCTCTTTGCGATGTTTTGGAGGTCTGCCGGTTTTTGGTTTTGCATCTAACATTTTATCGGTTTTATACCTGCTAATTACACGATGAATGACACTTTTAGATCTATAAACAATATCAGAAATTTCTGAAATTGAATTTTTTTCTTGATACCGATGAGTTTTTTTCTTCAAAAGAGAGCGTTTTGCATGTAGAATTTGCCATATTGCTTAAAAATAAAGTCCTAATGATAAATTAACTCTTAATTATTGTTGAAAAGCTCCATCGAGTTTCTTAACAATGTAAATTAAAAGTTTATGCAAATTATTAACATCGTTTCTTAACTTTTGTCCAGTAGCTTATTTCCTTTGTTCCATTTAATCTTTATTTAAAAAAAAATATTATGTAAATTTTTGTAACTTTCTATATTTCTGCGTTACACCCTAATCTTTATTCGGTAAAAATTTCATTGCTAATCATGCATTACTTTTTAAGTAATACACATATTTATGTCCTTGTTGTTTCCGTTTCTCATGTTATGCCCGCTACTATATATATATATATATATATATATATATATATATATATATATATATATATATTATTTTCCTTTGATTTCTGTAGTATTCACAATTCTTTCTGGGTTTCATCCACAGACCTAAAACAAGAAGTATTATTAGATATTAGGTTGGTGCAAAAATAATGACGTAATAATGTCGTTTTTTGACGTTAAAAATACGTCAAAAAACGACATTACTACGTCATGTTTTTTACACCACCCTAATATCTTCATGACATTTTCCATTGATCATTTTTGTATAGTAAAACTACTAAACATTACAACGCTGGTGGTGTGGACGTCGCGGATGGAGGGAATCTTGTGATACGAGCGTTATTCGCTTTGGCTCTGGTTGGATTCTTCTGGGCATCAGATCAAGCTGAAGATCTCAACTGACAGAAAACGTTTGTTATCGAAAGATTTCAGCCAATACTGGGTAACTGTGTCATGCCTCGTTCGTGTGAACGGGTCTAGATTTGAATTTCTACTTTTAATTTCCCTTTGATGCAACAGAACGCTTTCCTATGAACACTCCCCTGGTTACGTTAGACACCATTTGTTTACCTAGTTAATATCACTAAATGCACTTCCATTATTGTTCCCGGCACTCTCATTTGTTATGATCCATATCGAGACTTTCAACCACACTAGTTTGTTTTTGTCCCCTTTTCTGTCACGACTGCATCAGTCTTGGTTTTCCACCCTGTCAAATATTTTTATTTCCCAGTTCATTACTGAGTCTGCTTCATGATTCTGTCGAACGGTGTTAAACAGCGGCTAACCATATTTAGAGTGGGAGTGTCCTAATAATATCTATTATGCTGTAGTTTGATTTTGTTATATTTTTAGCTTGTTTTTAAGTCCATCTTCTCGCTCTCGTTTCGGATTCATGAAATTTTTATATACATTTGCAGGGAAAAATAGTAGCAAAGAGATATTGAACATTTTAATATCATGGTGTTGTTATGTAGGTTTTTGAATATGTTATGTAGCCTTTTAAATACGTGGCATTGTGAGACTTTTTAGATTGAGTGGTGATGGATGATTTTTTTGTGGTTAATGATTAAATTGTAATGAATCAATCAGTTACTCTGATTACTAGGTTTAGTATAGTTAATGGGGACCAAACTTACTTAAATTTTCCTTCGACCTTTTGGCACAATTGTTCAATTTATGAATAAGAAATATACTATTTGAGATATTTTGTCTTCGGGATATCGTAGAGAATAGACGTAAACTTTTTTGCTGTTGGTTAGTGACTTCCTTATTAGCCACATTTTATGCTCCCACAGAATTGATTTTTCAACACACACAGACACACAAACACACACACGGATGGATACACACACACACACAAACAAGCACACGCACGCATACACAAACACACCCATATATATATATATGTGTGTGTGTGTGCATATATGTATGTATACAGAGGGTGTAACTGCATAATTGTCCATCCTGCAAAATGTTTAATATCTAAAAGAACACTAAACACATTAAGTTTCTTTTTCCAAGTTTTCAGAAAAGACGTTTAATCATCTTAAATCATTTGTCGTAAGAATCTCTTAAAAACCCTTAGATTTATTCAGCCAGAAAAATTGTTAAAATCGTTTTGTGTCGGGCCAGGTGTTTTCCCAAATGATCATTGGTGAGATGAAAAAGAACATTCAGGCTTTCAGTAATGGTTTCAGCATCCATAATCTGTCTTCCATCTTCAACGTTTATACAAGAACCATCAAAAGAAAGGTGAATAAGTTTTAAAAATGAGGGAACAGTACAGAGGATGGAGGGATCAGGAGATCACAATAGGAAGAGAAGTTATCATTTCATTTCATTTCAAATTAAAAAAGATCAACCACAGCCAATAAGATATTTGACGCACAAAAGAGGAGTTTCAGCTATGTTAAAAGAATTGTGAAAAAAACTTAGAAAATGAAATCGTGCATGAAGCATGTGAGCCACCTTTTTACTCCATGGCAGAAAGTTAGGAGGTTCAAGATGACCAAGGTCATTTTCAATAAGTTGTCAATCTTGAAACTTCTAACCTTCTAACATTCTCTCTCTATATATATATGTCTATATTTCTGAGATGAAGTATTATGTAGATTATTTACATTATTCTGACTATTGTCTTCATATTTGTCGCCATATTTATCACAAAGTTTCGGCCGTTGTACGCTACGGCCTTCTTCAGGTGTTTGGAATTTCCCAGCTACCTGAAGAAGGTCGGAGCGCACAACGGCCGAAACGTTGTGATAATTATGGCGACAAAGATGAGGACAATAGTCCGAAAAATCTAAATAATGTACATAATACCTCATCTAAGAAATATAGACAGACTCTGAAGGATCGGTACGGACCCGATATACCAAAAATATGGAGACAAATTGAAAAATCCTACCAGAAACCGGCACGAATATCGAACCATCTGACATTCCTACACCGATGCAGAGACCTACAACTCATCCCTTCAGGCTTGGCACCAAGACTTCCCGTCAATTCAAGGAGAGCTCCTTGGGTCGCAGTGAAAGCGGGACACGCCCTTGTCCGACAGAGATTCCAGCACAATCGTTGGATAAAGGATTTATGAACATAAGCCCTAATTTAGTGTTCACTTTCATTATGCAATTGGAAAATAAAACAAGAAAAACACATTTTATACTAAATTTTATTAATTGAATTGTGGCGCATATGTCAATACATCGTGTGTTCTAAGTCCTACATTACATAATACATATGTATATCATGTTAAACAAAACAAAACAAGTCTGTTAATGCGGCTACGAACAAACATGACATCTTCCATTCTTCAAAACTGTTATGAGGCGTCTGTTCACTGCTGACCTCAATGTTTCAATTTCAGAAGGTTTGATTGATCGGCAAGCACTTACAATTGCTTTCCACAGGACTTCTGAGCTGGTGAATTGCTTGTTTTCAGCATTAATCCGCCTCTTGACTATAGACCACAAAATTTCTATTGGATTTAAATCAGGGCTCTTTAGAGGCCATACCATTAAATTTTGCCCTTTGAACCCATGGTCTGATAGCCAATTGGTGGTGCTTCTTGAACTATGCGCTGCATCATTATCCTGCTGAAATATCAACGATCTTCTTTTCTGAATTGGTTGTTCATCAAGCCAAGGCAAAAAGGCATCTTCCAAAAGCCTACAATATGCATTTCAATTTAGCTTAAGCTCTTTGGCTACTTTCTGTCGGCCTATTAGTTCATTTCCGCGGATCCCAGCCCAAAACATCACTCCTCCGCCACCCTGTTGTCGACGAATGCGTACTCCTGCTGGTCGACCATTTAACACCCATCCAGATGACCACTCATCAGGCCCATCAAGGGTAGCACGGCACTCATCGGTGAAAATCATATTGCTAAAATTGTTCTTCATGTGCCCATTCAACTCTTTTCATCTTGTTTACTTTGCTCAATGGGGGCCTCTTGATGGGACTCTTCACTTTGGCAAGGGCCTTGAGGACCTCACAACGCGTAGTTTTACCAACTTTGGGCACTCCATCGCTTTCAAATATTTTTTACTAGTTTCATGCGATTTCTTCGAGACTTCATATTTAATTTTATGAAGATCTCTGGCAGTTAACTTTCGCAAATGCGATCGTTTAGGTGTCTTTCTGCATGATTTACTTCCTAAGAAGAATGCTTTGATTGTAAGGTGATCTCCATAGAACTTTTTTGAAATTTCTAGCGTTGACAGACCACTTACAAACATGCGAGTAATTTCAGCTTGATCGTTTTCAGTAAGACCCCTTTTTCTTACCCATATTAAGGATTTATATGGTGATTGCTTAATCAGACCGAACACTTGAAACTGTACCTTTTTACATACTTTGAGAAAAAGAACACCGTTACTATACAACTTTTTTTTCATTGATCATATTCTCTTGTCTGAAAGTATAATTTAATATGCAAGAAGCACAAAGTCTGAAAAAAAACAGAATTTATTGAAATGTTAGATGAAAATATTACTTTGCATAATCAGGCAGAACGCACTGTATATATAAATATATTTATATTAATTTATATATATATATATATATATATATATATATATATATATATTTATTTATATAAATATGTTTATATTAATATATATATATATATTTATATTAACACACACGCACACATACACGTATATATATATATATATATATATATATATATATATATATATATATATATATATATATATATATATATAACTTTATTTTCATCTTTCATGAGCTTCTAATCCTTACCTATGATTAATTCATAATTAACATATATATCATTTTAATTAATGATCGATTTAATCACGATTCTGCTTTTAAGCTTGGGGAGTAATTATCTATTTTTATTGCTCAAAGTGTCCAATAGTGCCATAAAAACAGGGATAATTCCAGTAAGATAACTTTAATCATTTCTAATATACAACGTTTCAAATCTTAATCTACCACATGGACAATTTTGCTGTTCCACACGGTATATATACAATTAAAACTTCATATTCGTGGAATCACAGTTTGCATATATCTTCCTGCCATTTAATAAAGGAAATATGCTTTCCGACATGAGTTGAACTTTTATTCCCACTTTAATCTGAAAAGCCGTTTTCAATTCAAGAGTGCATTTCTATAAGCCACGTTATATGTTTTCCTATGAATACATTTGCAGTAAATTTTGATATACTGTTGGAAAAGAGTATTAATTTAAATTGATGTTCACCCTCTACATGACCCAAGAGCCCATCGTTGTAGACAGTTAACTAGTAAGAGGTGCCAACCCAAGAAAGGCGATACGGCTACAACGATGTAAGGAGTCACCGGAATTAGAAGAAAATAATAGGATTAAGAGACATCCAGAAAGCCAAAACTATGTTGCAAACAAGAGATAAATTGTTACACCTATTAAGAAAAAACGGTGAGGAATTTGAACCAGATAATAGGCAAACGTGTCTACACCATTTTTACATTATATTTGTTTTATTTGTTATTAATTTTATGCGATGGCAATCGTTCTTTTCTTCATATTAGTTCTGAAATATTTAATATATTAATCTCATGTTTCATTTGAAAAAGAATTAGAAGTCATAGAAATATTCATTTTCTTAAGAAATTTAATAAAAATTTTATTTCCTAGAAAATCCAAGCGCCAGACACCAAACATGGTTAGTAGAATCAGCAAATCGCAAAATTAGGCGCAAAATTACAAAACAAGACAATCACTACGTAAACATTTAAAAAATAAAAAATAAAACACAATTATTATATAATTTTACAAAAGTACGTACAATACAAGTTTGCACAGAAATTTCTTTTTGTGCACCTCTTAGTCTGGATAACAATTTTCTGGTGTGGTGTAAAGTGGATTATCATCCAATATAAGAAAAAAAGTTTTACAGGTTTAAAAAAAAAAAGGCATGGATATTGACAAAAAGATTGCATCGCTTAAAAATGAAAAAAATAAGGACAACATTTGATGAAGTAAAACATATTGCACCAGGCAGAAAATACAATATACACCCACCTGAATACTCAAACGGGCCATTTTAGCCCGAGTGGTGGGGTTGTGTTTTCACAGGTTGTTTTCTTTTTGAAATATTTTGCTGCAAAATTAACTTGATTGTACATTCGGTTTAAATTATTCGCAGGAAGGCACAGAAAGGAATGTTCGGTTCTGTGAGTAGAATCTGCCTTGAGTATTTTGAATATGTCGGTTTTTTCTTTCCCCGTCTTTATTTATGACCCCTTTGGCTGGACTGCTCCTCGTCTTTGAAGCGTGCGCACTAAGATTTCTTCCTCAACCGTTAATTGCTTTATTATTAACAGTTCCTTCTTTGTGTCGATCCGCTAAATTACAGTCCTTTTATTGAACAAAGTAGTATCATACCGGCTCAGTTCAAATTTTCACAAAAGCTTGAAGAAATCGTCTCTCATCGGCCAATAAATAGAAACCTTCTTTCTTCATGTATTCAAAAAATATGAATTCGCAAAAAATCAAATAATTTTGCCGGTATCAACCGCTTGAGACAAAAAAGCCATGAAAATGCAACAATTTTTACACGAATCACCTGGCCTTCACAAAATACACTTCTTTAAAAAAAAACGTGTATTAAAAATAAACAACGTAGATGGTTATATATTTAGAGGATTGTAACATATTTTTAAATAATAAAAATTAATATTTTCCAATGTGTCAGTATATGACAGGATGTCTAACTTTTAGCATCATAGAAATAATAAATCAATACTAAATGCTTTCGAAATTTTGTGAATGTTAGTTTTGGGATGTTCGTTTCTGTAGCGAGGAGTAGAATAAGCCTGAAGAATTATTGTTATGCCCAGATTTTTTCTTTAGAAAATAAGCCAAAATCAAAAATTGCAGAACTGATGTAAGGTAGAATCTTACGCTGAACTTATTCTTCTATATATTTTATCTTACATTCTTTTACTGAAATCCAGTCATACTTCCTCTTTTTTTAATGCATTTCACTCTCTCCCTTGTATTGTTCTGTTTTCACTGAATACTATGTTTCTATTCACTATTGAAACCGAGGTCAACAATATGAAATATAAATAAACACATTAATAGGAAGCCTATTCCGAACGGATCAGTCATAGTGACTCCATATGTTGGATATATTGTTCCTCATAAATTCATTTTATTTTTTATTTCTTAAAATATATTTTTATATCCTTTACTCGTTAGATATTTAAGATATGTTCAGTTACTTGAGTTATATCCGTTTTTTAAGAAGGTAGAATTAGCATGTATACGATACCACCTAACTATAATTCTTAGATCTTACGATGGTATTTTTGAACGGTGTCATGTCATTACAGTGCATAGCAGCATGAAACAAGTGAGAAATAAAGAATAATATTGAGTTAACGTTTTTATAATTCGTTATATTCGATAATACAATCTAACATGTGAATAAAAAAAGGTTAATCTGTTTTGAATCTATAAATATTCTCATCAAATCTGCCTTAATATCCCCGCCTTTATATAGACATCTCAAACTTTTTGTTCAATAACATCTTTCATTTTATTCATTTGTATTCATTCTGACGCTGTTTAAATCCATCTGTCTGTCTGTCATTATGTCTCTCTCTCTCTCTCTCTCTAGCTATCTATCTATCTATCTATCTATATATATATATATATATATATATATATATATATATATATGTATGTATGTATGTATGTATGTATGTATGTATATATACATACGTTCACTCATACACACGTTAAAACCATGAGGAAACCACGAGTAATGATACCTGTTTATTAATTAACAATGATATTAACATCTACCGGCTATGATTTCGAAAGAACCTATTTATTATATTATTATTATTATTGTTATTAAACCTTTTCGGTTATATGAGGGACGTTGACTTTATTTTATCTTTATATTTATCTTTCTCACCCAATGTGTCAGGCATGGAAATAACAATCTTAATGTAGTATTAATTTTTATCTACATATAAACATTCCCTCTCTGATATTACGCATTGATCTCAGTATATGTATCTGTCTTAATGCACTACTCTCTCTTTCGCTCTCTTGTTCAATCTATGTATGTGCCTTTCTTTCACTCTTTCGAGTGATAATAAGTTGGATTTCCATTCCACAATATGGTAGCATATTTGAATAGTATTACTATTTGTATGAACACCAGACTAAAGATTTCGGATCAAATACACTATCCAATGCAACTGTAAGAATTTAGTACAGGTGATCATTATAGTTAAATTCCTGCACTTATGAGGCACTTTTATCGTTGTGAACGTTATATATACAGTCCACTTCAAAAGCATTGGAACGGTAAAGCCAATTCCATTGATTCTGTTGTTCAATGCAGACATTTGTTTTATTCCTGGTGTGTTAAACAGATGTGTTAAAATGTTAAGACGTACAATTTTAGGTGAGCAATATATTTATGGAATTTATCCACAGTTGTTATATTAGAATTAGAGTAAGACTTCTTAAATTATAATTCAGCGGTCATAGAAGAAAAAATAAGACTCGCTTGGCGTCATAATATCAACTGGATTAACCACGGTTCTTCCACATGGACTTATCGAGATTCAATTGCATAGTGTATGTTAGGATTTGTCCAGATGATTCCCAATGCAATTTAAAAAATTTGTTAATATTTTTCTCGAATTAATTAGAACAAACTATTGCACAGTATCTGTCTTTTGTGTAACGATGTAAAATAGTTTTATTATATTCTATTATAATAAAAATATTATAATATTTTGCTCTACTTTGTATTTAACATTTTTAAAGTAAATGCTGCAAACTGTGGTTTTGCTCAGACTCCAAGTAGCTTTAAGTGTAGATATGATTTATGTCTGAAGGAGAAAATTGAATTTAATAAACAAAATATTTTACTGAACAAAATGAATGAATTGTTTTCCAAGTCTCGTTATAGAATTAATTTCCAACTGATATAATATATTCTCAAACCTAACACTCTTCATTCAATTATTTTCTATATGTGGATTATTTTCTATATGAGACATTTTCACTACATATGATTTTTATAATATATGTGGATGTTTTTTAGATATTTTTCTCCTAATTACTCCTTTTAAATAACTTTCTTCCTATTGGTCTCTTTATATATCATACAGTGGTTTATGTTAGGTTCACGTAATTCTTTTATTTTCCTCTATATTGATTTTGTTTTATTGCTAGCTATATCTCAACAATTTTTTTTTATATCTGTAGTTTTCTCAATTGAGACCTCTCCATCTTTTCCGTTTACTCTATTTTTCTGTTATATGATTTAATGATATGGTACTTGTTTAATTTATTTAATAATATAGATTTTATATTATTTTCCCCCTCCCCACTTGATAAGGTTTATTTAAAAAATTATTTTCTATAATTCCCCTTTTTAGTTAAAATTGTTTTTGAAGAGATTTTCTATATCTCATACACTTTCTAAAGAGTTATTTTCCATATTTCTTATGCTATAAGAATTTTCTTATTGTTTCATTTCTATAAGATAGTTCAGTTCCTATATTTCATGTCATATATGAACTTTTTTCAATTTTATTTTTATATTTTTCTCTATTTATTTTTATGTATTTTTCTTCTTTCTCTTTTTTTCTAAAATCTATGTTATGTGCATTCAAATATATTGATGAGTTAATTTTACTTTTATTTAGCTGTTTAATGGATAGCTGTATTATTATTATTTCTTATTTGGTTGTGCTTAGTCATTTGTTATTAAAGTTTCCTTCAATAAAAGGACTCTTTATGCTTTTCTCTATTTTAATTTAAGTTAATATATATGTAATTTAACCTATTTTATCAATTATATTTTAATGTATAATTATTTTTTGACATATACGATTCTATCTAATTCTTTTTATTTTAATTTATAATTAATCTATATAATGTTTAAATTTAATTTTAAGTTGAATCTAGTTTTTTATCTTTTATTAATCTATTTAATTTTTTCCCTTATTTTGTAATTTTTTTTCTTTTTGGCGGGGGGGTGCTATTTCTTTTCTATTTATTTTAATTTCTCCTTTTATCTTATTATTTTTAATATTGACGTTTTTCTTGCTTATAAACTAATAATATCTCAAATATGTGTATTATATGAAATTCCTTTGTTTAACATTAAAATTAAATAAGAATTTTAATATTAAATCCTAATTGTCCTTTATCTACAGTCTTTAAAACTCTTCATTTTATAATTTTAAGTACTGTATTTTCTCATATATTTTTTCCATCTTTAATGTTTTCATATTTGAACAAAATTCAAAATTTTAAATATAGGTCATTCTTAATTTTCAACCGTTTTTAACTTCGGTCTATATATGTATAAGTTCTGTCTTATTCTTAAAATCTATTTTTTAAAAGCGTTACCATTTATTTTTTATCAAAAGTTTTAGTAATCACAAGCTCCAGGGAATGTATCCCGAGGAGCGAAATGACCATGAAAATGGGGTACAATTGATCTTCATTTTTATGTAATTCACTTCTACGCCCTATAATAAATATATTGAGTTCTCTTTGTGGATAAGTTTTAATATTTCATTTTAATAGGATTCCTTACACACAGATTTTACCTATATATATATATATATATATATATATATATATATATATATATATTACGAAATGGACAGAGTCCGACAATTTATTTATTAAAGACATTTTTTTTATGTTTAACGTTCTTTTTATAGATACAAGTATTTAAGTAAATGCTCTGTTTATAATAAACAGTATTAAATAACATTTACCGGCCTGAATGTCCGAGAAATTTTCATAGAAAATAATCGTCCTTGGACAGGAGTCGAACCTGCATCCTATACGGAACCGTCATTTACGCTGACGTGCCTAACCGATCGGCCACCAAGGATCGTTCGGTAGACAAGGTCGAATTTACTGCTTATAAACTTCAATCTTCAGTGTAGGATGCAGGTTCGAATCCTGTCCAAGGACAAATATTTTCTATGAAAATTTCTCGGACATTCAGGCCGGTAAATGTTATTTAATACTGTTTATTATAAACAGAGCATTTACTTAAATACTTGTATCTATAAAAAGAACGTTAAACATAAAAAAAATGTCTTTAATAAATAAATTGTCGGACTCTGTCAATTTCGTAATATATGACGTCATTTGTTTACATTCGAAACACCAATGAGCAGTTATGAATGTACGAGATTCATGGAAGATTGAAGTTTATAAGCAGTAAATTCGACCTTGTCTACCGAACTACCGAATACTTGTATCTATGAAAAGAACGTTAAACATAAAAAAAAATGTCATATATATATATATATATATATATATATATATAACCCTTCACCAATGCTGTCACTATTTTTATGACAGCCTGAACATTATCCTACGTCGATCACTTTCACTCTCGTAAAAATCCTTCATGTTTTGGTTCTCTCTCTCTCTCTCTATCTCTCTCTCTCTCTCTATCTCTCTCAATCAATTTCCTTGTGTTTCAAAGAATAACTTAAGTGCCAGTCAAATACTATGCTTAAATTTAAAATTTAAATGCATCATATCAAAGTATTCATGCAAAAAATTACTATGACATTATTTATAGAAAATGCACAAGGAGGCAACCTTATGACGGTGGCAAAAAGACTGACGCTGAGATGGCAGACAATGTCCAATTTTATTGCTGATTATTCTCTGGGTTTTGTCAAGGAACTCTCGATATATAGCAAGGGCATCGGCCAATATGTGGCTATACTATTCTAACTGTTGTCTAATGACAGATTTATATATATATATATATATATATATATATATATATATATATATATATATATATATATATATATATATATATATATATATATACTATCTATATTTCTCATGTTGTCTGTCTGTGTGTCTGTCGTGGGCGTTGTTACTTCGCCCAGGCCGCATTTCTCACCCGATTTTGACGCGGTTTCACTACATGTTTGTAAATAGCTGTCGTAAGGACATGACGGAGCCCGATTGAAGTTGATTGATAGAATACCGTTTATTTTTGGAAGCGTTAAATTTAACAACTCATCATTTGTTCCAGTTAACATCAACCTTAAGGTCGTTTTTGACATCAGGCTCCAATTTGAGCTTATCAAATTGATCAAACTTACTAGCACGTTAGGGGTAAATCGTTGTATCATCGGCATAAATACTAAACTGGGAGCTGATGCCACTAGGGACGTAATTGTTGAAAATTAAAAAATAATTACAACCAAGGAATTTTTCGCGTGATCCAATATGGATCACTTCAAAGATTTCTCCTGACACACCGTAAATTTTCAACCGGTGAAGATCTGTATGTCAAACGCAATCGAGATCTTTCAAGATGTCTACACCTACAACACTAGCTTCACCATTAATATCTAGAACTTCTAGAACTTCATAGTTTCGTTCCGCAATTATCGTCAGTACAACATCCGTTGAAACGTTGGCGACTTTTGTGTGTGTGTGTATGTATGTTTGTGTGTGTGTATGTATGTGTGTGTGTACCATCATTTCATTCTATTTAATTACCTGTTTTGTAACAACGATGCCTCCAATCACATCTATATTTTCATTTCGTTCATATTTTTTAGGAAATTTCAATTGTAAATCGCTGCACTATCTTCTGGTGCTTTGCTTTCAAGGGAACTTTGATTTTCAAAAGTCTGAATGCAATGCCAATCGATGTCATCTGTTTCGTTATTTCGTGATTTCTATTGGCCTCTGTCCTTAATCTTTTCCCTCGTATTCTTTAATACCCAATAACCTTTTGTGTATTAATGGCTTGAACAAATCAAAGGCAATTTTATGATTTCTGGAACATCACATTCACTAATTATTCATTATTGTAATACTCTGGCCTATGCGGTTGGCTATATTCATTGCCTGTATAAAAATATTCACTTCCCGTATTGAAAATTATTAAACTAATGAAGGTATATTGCTTTTTGTTCTCGGCTTCATTTTGTTTGAACTCACTTTTTGTTAATTTATTACTATTCATTCTGTTCTTCTACTTACTCATTTGATACTGTTACTTTATTATTGATCTTTTAATAATTACATTTACTTTATTTGCATATATCATTATTTGTCTTCTGCGTAACCCGATGTATGAGGCATCTTATGTCCTCTGCGTAACCAGATCCATTATTCTTCTTCTGTTCTCAGTAAAATTTAGCTAATTCTACACCTTCGGTCCTTATATTTTCCACGTGTGTTCAATTCATTAATAATTTTTGTCTATTTATTTGCGAAATGAATGTTCTATACAAAAGAATAAAGAGATATTTTGTTTTATACAACTTTATTCGGAAACTCAGTAAGTATTTTATTAGAAATAGGCCAACATACGCCAGAAATACGCTATTTTTAAAAATCTTCTTTTCAGTCTAATTTTTCATAAATTTAGCAACACATAGCGGTTCCATTCTAAAATTCCGTTGGCTACTTAATTCATTACCAGTTCAAATTTGCATTCATTCGTTTTTCGTTTAAGTATCCAAAAGACATGTTGTGTTTGTAATCAAGTGATTCACATTAATCAAAACGCTTAAAATGTTAATAGAAACTAAATCGAGAGAATATCAAATAAAACAAACAAAATTATCTATATTTTAGAAGATAATCACATGAATGAAATATTCTTGAAAGCCATTCTGAACATATTTTACATAATTTATTTCAAATAACTTTTATATGCTTGACGAATCTAATCTATTTTTACACCGATTATATACTTTTTCTCTCTGCTGTTTCATGTAATTACTCAATAAGTAATACTCTTCTAACTCTTATTACTCGCTGAACTGATTTTTTAATACATTTTCTACAACGGCGGCAGATTTACAGTAGCTTCATTATTAAGATGTTTTCTTCCCGTTGTCCAAATGATTTCTCAGTTCATTAGCAGAACCACCCAGACGCTATAATTACTACTGGCGAAACAAAAAGAATTCGAAAAATCAAATTGAAAAAAAAAAGAATATATAAGGAAAAATATAAATAAAACTATAATATTTAAGATTATAAAATAAAAAATATATACTAATTATTTAATAAAATACTAACACTATTAATTTTATAAATGAACATATATCAATTTGGCCATTTGAGGGGAATGCATCAGATTAAGATTGCAAAAAGAGAATATATTCTACGATATCTTATTCACACAGATCTATGGATGGAGTGCTGCTGTTTACAGTAGAAATATTACGCCAGTAATTACACAAAAGATATGAGACTTTCGTTAGACACTTTCATTTGTCAAATAATTTATTCATAAAATGAATTAATAGGAAATGTATAATGCCTGTATATGAAACATAATATTTTCCCCAAAAATGCTCTATCCTCTCTGCAGTGACAGGAAATCAGACATCAGCAGAATCGGCAGTGAAAGTGATCTTTCAAAAGCAAAGAAACGCATTATGATATAGGAATATTTTAATAGTTAAAAAGAATGGCGTACTTAACATTTATGCAACAGCTGTCATCCTATATGGCAGTGAATTGTGGATAATCATCTTACATATGAAGAGCCGTGACAAGTGGTTGCTTCGATTCTCATTGAATAAAATTGTGAGTAACGATGAATATGTAATCTTACATTTTAAATTAGAAATACATAACAGTAGAGCACATGTCAACGAAAAGGGGGGTAGTGTTTAGTACTTGAGGGAAATCAAATATACACCAGATGATAACAGGGTATAACATTTGATAGAACATTATTAAAACGCATGCACATTAGAAGTGAAACGAATAGTGAAACAAACAAAATCTGGAAGAAGTGATACTGCTTCTGCAGGCAATTTTAACGTCTTTATTACAAATATTTTTTTTCAAATTTAATTGAAACTATGATGAAGTTTATATAATTTATATATTCAAAAATATATATGTCTATGCGTATATAAACTCAAAGCGAGAGAATGTGCAAGGATAAGAAACTAGATACCGTTTGTAACAGCAAAATTGTTCAAATCGTGTAACAACAAAATATTCCATTCTACCTAATGTTTAATATATATATATATATATATATATATATATATATTAGGTTGGTGCAAAAATAATGACGTAATAATGTCGTTTTTGACGTTAAAAATACTTCAAAAAACGACATTATTACGTCATTATTTTTGCACCAACCTAATATATATATAAAAAAAACTAATTGAGTTTCTTTTTTCCGGGTTTCCAGATGATTAGCCATCCTGATAACATTTTTTTAAGAATCTCTGAAAAACACTTTAATTTATTGAGTTATAAAATGATCAGGGCACTGTCTTCGAAACTTAGCAATAGTGTAAGGAAAAAGATCATTTATGCCTTCAGTAATAGTACCAAAATTCATTCACTGACATTCATCTTCAAAGTCCATTCAAGAACCATCAAGATATCGGTTTAAAAAAAGAGGGAAGAGTAGAGAGGAAAACTGGATCAAGAGGTCACAACAAGAATAGGGATCACCATTTCAACTTAGAGCTAAAGAGATCAATTAGAAAAGATTGAACACAATTCATAAGATGTTTCAGCTATGACAGCCCAAAGAGAAGTAAAACTGTCTGGAAAATTAAATCGTACGATGAAACCTGTGAGTCGACTTGTTACTCAAGGACAGGAACTTTATTTCAATAGTTCATGAGATTTTAATCCTTACTTATGAATAATTAATGATGAACATGCCATTTTCCTTTAAGATCGATTTCATCACAATACTTCTATTAAGCTTAGAGAGTAACAATACGTTCTTCTTGCTCAAAGTAGAGTCCAATAGCGTTATAGAAACCTCGGAGAATTCAAATAAGCTATCTTTAATCATTTCTAAGATACAACTTTTCATATCTTATTGTAAAAATTGGACAATTTTGCATTTACACGATTTCGATAATTTTGCTGTTACATCCCGTATACTGTTCGCATAATTTAGTGAATAAAATAAGTACATATTTTAACAGCTATCATTGAACATTAAACTTTAAATGATTGCAATAGCTGTCCCCCTGTATGACAGTGAACCGTGGACAATCTCCTTACAGATGAAGTGACGTGGTCCTGCATACGGTTGCTAAGATTCTCATTAAATAAAATTGTAAGTAACGATTTTATTCAAGTGATTTTATTTGTTGACAAAGGGAAGTTTACTTACATACAATATACATGGTTTCAAGCAGTTACAATTCGAAATCAGAATGTACTCTCCTGACAACTGCGAAAAATATCTCCTAAAAGGCATGGCACGAATCTGATTATTTCTTACTTTTTCTGCAATCACTAAAGCGGATGTCTTAACTAGCGTATTCATATTTTCGAATTAACCTCTAAGGCTCTTATTTTGTACGTGATGATCAAATATTAAATTTACTCCATGATTAGAAGTGCCAATATAGTCAGCATTGCAATTACATTTCAATTCATAAATCATCGAATTTAAATGGAGTGATATGGTGAGAAAACATCTTTAAGCATTGCAATCTTTAGCATTTCACTGGAAGTTTTTTCTCGGTCTTCTTCAAAAGTGACTTACCCTCCATTCAATGCAGCAGCTGTCCTGCCCCTGAGTCGTCTATCATCGATTGAACTTTTATTTATGCCTTCCATTAATAAGTATACATAAAATGCAGACGTCATATACATTAAATGAGATTCTGTTAATATGCACATCACTTTCTCATTCACGTAGCAAAAGTACTGTGATAAATTTTGAAATAGGCCAGTAAAGGCAGCCATTTTAAAAGACGGAACTATTAGAAAAAAGAAAATGCATCCATCACATTTCCTCTGGCTTTCTGGGTGATGTAAGTTAAAGATACAAACAGAAATTGCATAGAAACGTCTTTGAAACTTCTAAATTTTAATTAGATTAAAACAGCCATTGTTTTTATTTGAAATACTCTCTACAAGTTGGCGAATGAAGATTTGAAAGATACCCGCAACACTATGGAAAGAAATCGGTCGGAACAATAGAAAAAATGATAAAATATTAAGTAATATATAATACTTTCAATTTTTAAAAAATAAACGAAAATATAAACTTTGAGTCTAGATATCAAAAGGCAGTTAGAAAATATCTGCGATTACCAAACATACATATGGTTACGTAGTCAGACACGTGTTAAACGAATTATGAACCTTTATTTTGGAAGCATATAATAATTATTCCCGGAGATTTATTTCTAATTTACCTCTCCCCTTAAAAAAAATGTAACTGCTGATCTTTGGTGAAAGAAGGATACGTTGTGCAATATCTTAAATATAGAGATTTACCTATTTAAAAAAGGAATATAAACGTTATATCACAAACGCTATGAACAGTCTTACATTGAGTGTGCAAACGAAGCAGGTTCGATTATGTAAACAAATTTTGTCTTCTCTAGCTAGAAGCTGTGGTAGAAAATATATTACACAAATACTTTGTCAACCATAACAAAAACCACCTTTAAGCGAAAAAAAAAACAACATTGAAAAAAACACTGCAAACCTGTCCAATCTTTAGAAATGCGAAGGAGCTGAAAATGGCAGCAAGGTTATAAGGATTTCCTAGTTAGAATTCTGGTCAACATCTAGAGTATCGAGATTAGATAAATTGCATTATGAAAGAACCGATTTTATTACCCTGGATCTACGAATAACTGGGAAATTGCAACAAATGTAGGCGACTTGCAGTCTCTCAGTCTCTTTTAACTGCCAGATATGGTGTTTTGAAGATAAAATGAAAGAAATAATAATAATGATAATAATGATAATAATAATAATAATAATAATAATAATAATAATAGCTTCATCATCATCAACAACAGCACGAAAGAAAACAGCAATAATAATAATAATAATAATAATCGTTGAACGAAAGAAATATATGGGAAACGCACACCCGGTGAAGAATGCGAAATGACGCAAGAGGCAAATATTCTTTGTCCAATGTTTGCAATTAAAGTATTTCTTTTTATTACTACATTGCAATATTCATTATTTTTATTTCTCCTTTCTTTCATTCTTTGAATATCTGCAATTATTCAATTTTTTGTATATCTTTCCCAAATTTTTTAATGGAATTGCTCATGTGTGTGCTGTCATTTGTGCAGGCTAGATCAAATAAAATGTTCTGGACAAATACGCAGATATTTAAACGACAGAAATTAATTAAATTTTCTTTTGTACTATATTTTGTTTTTCTTTGCGTTGTTTTCTTTCTACTTTTTTTCTGTGAATGATTTTTCCGATTGCATAGTCATTATAGACTTAGAAACATTAATGTGTTTTGATGCTGTCTGCATTGCTAAATTACTTGCTCTTGAATTCCGTATACCGCTTCGCAAACCTTCAAATTATGGGAGTTACTTAGAATAGTTACTAAGATGCATTTAAATTGTAAGAGAAATGTAAATGCATTTTAGCAGAACAATGGAAAATGTCAAAGTATATTTGGGTGTTGATGTTTGCCTATGACTTTTTTCAAGCTCTGCACGCCCTGTTTTTCTCAGGCAAAGAATTTGAATAATACGACGATTTGAAAGAAAAGTAAAGTTTAACTTTCTTTGATGCATCATGATCTATCTTTTATAAGCATATTACTCTATTATGATGAAATTAATTCTAATTTACTGCCTGGTACTTTAGATAATTTGCCTTCCTTTTCATCAAAAAACCTCCATAATTTTCCTCTTGTTTCTGTCGGATTTAGTAATTATCAAGGAAGAGTTAAAATCAGCCATTATCTGATTCTCATATTGGAGATATTACATTTGAGAATTGGAAACAATCAATTTTTTCACGTTCTAATTTACTTTTGAGCCGATGTATATTCCATCGTTTAAGTGATTTTAGAGAAGAAAGAAGCAATGTTATATAAGAGATAAATGAATGAATGAAATCATAAGAGCACGATAAAATACATGGTTCTATGTGAATTTCTTGAAGGATTACAAAATGCTAAATTTAAAAGATTACAAAATGCTAAATGCCGGCTGTATTATTGTCAAAATGTCGTGTTAATAGAACCCAACGAACGAAAAACTTCCATTAAAAGAACTTTGTAATATGTGTTGTGTTTTAGTAAATTATTTGTTTATTCCTGGACACAAAATGAATTAACAGGATATTCAGGAAGGCAGTTTCACTCGGCAAAACATATTCAAGTGCCGACTTTGGAAGCGACCACCTTTGAGTGATATGTAACCTTAGAGGGACACTACAAAAATTGAAGAGGTCAAAGACAGCATCAAAATGTCATTACGAAAATCTATTGAATGACCCGAGGGGAAAGGAGAAATATTTGGACAGTTTGAAATGAAAATACGAATGACAAAACAAAAGTGGGTCAAAAAGAATGAATAACAGATGAAATTCTCGACATGATGGAAAAGTGACAAATAACAATGCCAACACACGAAACAGAATATAGGACAGTACAAAACGCAATATGGAACAACTGCAGACAGCATAAAGAGAAATGACTCAACGAAACATGTGCAGATATAGAAAGAATGAGTATCACAGTTAAATCTGATATGCATAAACAACTAGGCGGTGTAAATTACAAAATACATGCTCATCAACAGGACGCATAAATCCAAAGAAGGAACGCTGAGATTAGAGAACGAAAAAATAATTCAAAGATGGGACAAATATATGGGAAAACTCTTCAAAGACAAAAGAAAACAACGAACATATAACGGAGATATTAAAACCTGAAGTGCAATATGCACTGGCAAAATTGAACAAAAACAAAGTGGCAGGCGGAAATGTAATAAATATACTGGCAACCTTAGATGAATTGGGCATAGACAAGTTTACAGATATAATAAATTAAATATACAACAGTGATGATGTACCAGAAGACATATGTAGATCTATTTGCATAGCACTGCTTAAGAAGTAATGGACAAACGAATGTGAAATCGAAATGAGCCATATAGCAAAACTAATCATTCGAATTCTGATGAATAGAACAAAAAAGACTCAGACCAGAAATAGGACAAAGACCAAGATTCATCATGGTAGGCCACAATCTTAACAAAAAAGGATATACAGGTGACACAATGACGATAGCAGATATAAAAAGAAAATGACAACTCCTAGATAAAGCGAGGAAGGAAAGCGAGAAGAAAAGACTAACATCAAGTTCAAGAAGATATAATGCATATTTGTTAGCAAATGTATAAGCCCAAAATGCAAATTACAAGTCAGAGATATCAATATCCAACATGTGCAAAAACTTAAATATATGAGTCATGTTATAAAAGAGGGCAATAAGTGCGACACTGTCATCCGAAGGTGTATCGGGATAGCCATTGTTCTTAATGCATTAAGATGCATTAAGAACAAACATCTTTAGAAAGAAAGACGACCATGCTGAACTGATAGGTGATACTAATCCTCATATATATCAGTTTATACTGGACAATCTCCTAAGAAATAAAGCATGTACTTGAATCAGCTCAAAGTGGTCCTACATATGGAAGCTGAGGACAAAGTGAACAGAATATGTGAGCAACGATGAAGTTTTAGAGCAAATAAGAACAAAATGAAACTCATATTTAACATTAGGAAGAGACAGTCGAAATTTCTAGAGCTCATAATGAAAAAAAGAAGGCTTGGGAAATATGATACACGTGTACAGATTGAATGCAAGATGGATAAGAAAAAATAATGCATAACCTACCTAGGCATGTGGGTGAATGGACGGCAGAACATGGCTAAGGAAAATAGCAAAAAGGCGAAATCTAATAAGGTCTACAATTGACGGGGAATTTTTGGAGAGCCATGATCGCCTAGGGCCTGAAGACACATGAAATATAAAGAATAATATTTCTGGGATGGAACGGCTTAAATTTTCTGAATTTGACACTTCTATTACGTGTAAGTATTATTAATTTATATTTATTCTGTATTTATTCTCTCGCGTAAACTATGATGCTGATTTTTCTCAAATAAAAAGTTCAATTTGATGAAGCATAACTGATAAACTCGACATTTCATAATTATTCAGCAAATCCTCAGAAGGAATCTTTGCAAATCCTTCCTTCCTGTTTTAATCATTCACAGCAATTTCCTTATAAACTGCACAATTTATTTTTCTTTCTTCCTGAATTGCATTTAAACACTTTATAAAAATATATGTGATGAAAATACTGCTTACATATTTTCAAACTTAACGAAACAATTCCATTTATAAACTCATATGACGGCGATAACATTACGAGGAGAAGCGTTATTTTTTTTTAAAGATAACTTTACTTAAGGATAAACTATTCGAAATTAATTCTATTTTACATAACTTCAA
This sequence comes from Acanthosepion lycidas, assembly GCA_963932145.1. Taxonomy (NCBI): domain Eukaryota; kingdom Metazoa; phylum Mollusca; class Cephalopoda; order Sepiida; family Sepiidae; genus Acanthosepion; species Acanthosepion lycidas. The sequence goes on from OZ010574.1 coordinate 145,858,554, forward strand.
ACATTTTTTTTTTTTTTTTTGGTTAGCAAGTGTTATCCTTTCTTTATAACAGAAGAAAAACTTACATACTAATTATCTACACTAACATACAATCTTATCAACGAGAGATTAAGAGACCACCATCTATTGAAAAAAAAAAACTGTATAAAATAAAATAGACCAAGAAGAAAATATTTAAATAAAATGAAGAATACTAAAAAAGAGAGAAAATTTGAGAAGATATTTCTAACATTGCAAACATGAAAGACATACGTGTTAATCGGTTTGATTTTTCATTTGTCTTGTTTTCTAATCGTTTCAACCCAAGCAAGATGACAATGCCACTAGGATGCAGGAGTTTACAGTAAGTGAACGTGAAAAGGATGAGAATACTGAAAATGGGGACGATTTAGGAAATTACTAAAAAAGGACAGGGTTCTAGAAGGCAAAAAATTGCAACTAACATTGCATTTACATTTTCGTAGACTGTACTTATGAGGGAAGCAAAAATTAGGAAGGGAGTTTCACAAGTGGGAGGTGCTAAAAAATACCATATATTAGATGTATCGGTTGTATCTAGCTAGTTCAGCAAGAAAACGGTGAGGCCTAGATGCCAATCTAGCAGCACACTAAAATACATATTGTCGGATCAACAAGGTAAAAACACTCATCAGAGCAGCTGTCATGAGAATATTTGTAGAAAAGACAGGAAAGTTATGCCACATTGTAAATTAATTTTAGTCTACAAAAATATGTACGTCTGAATTCACTGCTCATAATGTTCATAATAAATTTATACTACATGCAATCTGTTGGTTTTCATTCTCATTCCATATATATAATATATACATAGATACACAAAAATGCACACACACACACGCACACACACATATATGCATGTATATATATATATATGTGTGTGTGTGTATGATGTGCATCATGGTCAAGCTGTTGAGGATATGTACGCTAACACGATACATAAAAATAGAAATGGATTTGTCACACTCAATGGTGGTTTGGGATAGGATCAACATATCTGTCATCAACATATCGGTCATTATCACCACTAAGACCACAGCTAATTATTTTATTACAAATTTGGCAGAAATTCACTTTTTCCAACAGTCGAAAAAATGAGATCAAGGCTCCCTACACATATAGAAAATGAACAATGAAACATTAAAAGTGCATAATGAAATTTTATTCCTTTAAAATTTTATTCTTTAATTTGCCTGAAGAAAGTCACGAAACCAGAAACCCTTGTAGCAAAAATATGAATAAAAAAATATAATGTATACACTAAAACAAAACCATATTATAGCCAAAAACATATATATATATATATATATATATATATATATATATATATAGAATAAATTATGACCAGATTCCAATGGAATAAATTATGACCATGGAATATTAGTGTTTAAGCCTTTTTATTACAGATATATATATATATATATATATATATATATATATATATATATATATATATATATATATATATAAGTTGTAAGGAACTTGGTAAACCGAATTGGTAAATCCAAAGAGGATGAAATCCTGAGAGCTCAATGTTAGGACAGAGCTAATATGTAATGAAAAACAAACCACTTTAATGTACCATTACGATAATTTATTTCACCTAAATCCTTTTTTAAGGATTCAGGATCATCAGTGTGATTTCGGAAGTGTTTCATTTTAAAGGAATTTAGCTAATATTATTACTATTATTAATGGATTCCAGAAAATCTGTACTTAAACTTAACGAAACTACTTGGTTTAAAAATAACAGTGACAATTTCGATGTCCCAATGGGAGTGTTTGATTCTGCTCAAATAGCGGACCTAATAGGGATGTATATTTTAGATATTCTGAGCAGATTTCTTAACCCCCAAAATGTAGGGCTTTACAGGGATGATGGTCTCATTATTATACCTAACTCTAATGGACCTCTTACATCCCAACTCCAGAAGAAATCACACTGATAAAATTAAATTTTAACTGTGAAATCTATATATATTTTGAAATATAGATAAAGATTGTAAAATGTATATAGTTTATGTACCAGGATAAATGAATTTTTGTGTAAATTATCTCAAATGTTTTTTTTTTGTTTTTTTTTTTTACTTGTTAATGATCGTATGTATGTAGGGATTCACATGAATACATTTGTGAGACATATATGAATAAATGAAAATTAATATTACCCTCAAATTTTATTAAATAATGAAACCTAATCTTTAATTTAGTTTACCAATATAATAAATAAATTACATTCATAAATTAATTTTAAATAGTAAAATAGATGTTATATATTAGGTTGGTGCAAAAATAATTTCGTTTTCTCACATAGTAACATATGTTAGAAAACGAAATTATTTTTGCACCAACCTAATATATATATTTTCTTTTTGTTTTGTTTTTTTTTTGTTTTTTTATATTGTGGAAATACAATTAGTCGGGTGAATAAACTATTAAGATTTTAAATATTTCTTTATGTCCTAGATAAATATGTTTATTACAATAATAGTTATATTTAGTCCTGAAACTATTTACTTAAAAAATTAAACATTTAAGTTAATAACAAAATTTTTTTCAGACATCGAATTTTCTATCAAACATTGTAAACTATCTTTTACATAATTTTGTTAAAACAAAATTATAACAACTCCATCTCTCTTTCCCCCTCCCCCTATCTCTCACTTGTATACATTTTCTACAATTCATTTCCGTTTTATTAACCATCTAAAGAGGTCAAGTTTTCTGTCACTCCTCCTACTCCAATATAAAACATACTTAAGAGAGATATAAAATTAACCCCTCCCTATACTTTATATTGTCTGGTTAACTACCACTCTCAACCCCCCTCTATTAAATTACAAAAATTACACTACCCACCAATTTCTAATCCCATTTTTTTCTCAATTCGTTGTTGGAAGATTTACCTGATGATCCTGAATCCTTAAAAAAGGATTTAGGTGAAATAAATTATCGTAATGGTACATTAAAGTGGTTTGTTTTTCATTACATATATATATATATATATATATATATATATATATATATATATATATATATATTTACATATACACTTGCATACACTCAGAATTTCTTTTCGTGTTTGAAATTGTGAGATGTGTTATTTGTGTTGTTTTTTAGTACTTTTATGTCCGTATATCATGTGCGTTCGCGTTTTGGGCATGACTGGTATTCAAGTGAGCGAATATCTCTTTTTAAAAGACTTTAAGAAATCCGCTTCCATTTTTAAGGTGAGGTTGATGATCAGTGAGAGATATTTCATGTAAAAACCTTCACTTATAGCGAGATGTTTTCTGTAATTTTAATTACATATAATCCTTGTGTTTTCGATCAGACTAGTTCTTAATGGTACCTGTAGATTTTGGGTTGACACATGATTTTTATGACACTCTGCTCTGATAAGTGAAACGTCAAGAATCTACTTGTTTTGTTTTTATGCTTATAAACTAATAAGCAGGACGTGTCACGGTGAAACCCGGTTTCTCGTATGAATAACAAAGTTAAGTAACGTCGATCATGGCGGGTACGAAAATGGGATATCGCCTGGGAATATCAGGTGCAATAAACTTGAATGTGCTAGTGGTTTAATGGATAACGTCACGGAATTAGGAATCGATGAACCGAATTCCAATTACAGTCAGTTCTATTATAGCCTCTTATACACAAATAATCTTAAATAGGTCTAAATCGATCTCTTATTACAACAGCTATGAGATGATTAATAGACGTTGTGTCAGTAAAAATCATTATTGTCTCAAAAAATAATTCGTACAACCTAAGAATGTGTTTCATAACTTTCAATAACCTGCAAGAATTGATAAAATCGTAAAAAAGCAAACCCGTCAGACAAATAAACATGTGATAAATCAAACATTACAGTCTTTGGAAAAAATTATGAAAATATAAATTGCATATTTATGATCCCGAATGTACTTATAGATATATAATTAAATAGATGAGTACATACCAGCAAACGATTCCATTAATTTGTACAGGCAAGTAAAAGTAATTTCAGAATATAAGAAGCCTGATCTTTCAAGCGTAATTATACGTTGTTATGACTAATCAATAAGAAATATGAGCAAAATTGAAAACGTTTATTCGCAAATATAACATGAGCAGAATATGTAAAAATTAAAACAAAAAAAAGCAAAGGAAGATTAACGTTTTGCCACCGGTGTTGTGATATTACTAGATCACAAATGTATCAGTAGAAAATTCTAAATTGGATAGAGAGTTTGGGTATTTCGGTATCTGTGTGTGTGTTTGTGCGTATATATATATATATATATATATATATATATATATATATATATGTATAGAGAGAGAGAGATAGAGACAGACAGACAGACAGAGACAGAGGTGATATATATTTCTCGTCTAATTTACTCAAAAATGAAAATAATACCGAGATCTCATTTTAACAGATATACTTACCAAAATTGCACAAAATATCTTGAAATGCGAAAGAGGAAATTTATTCGATACAATAGAATTTGGTTTCAAGCACGGCCTCCGCACGACTTCAGAATCTCCTACAACTCTTCTGGATGGTCTCCTTGTTTATGATGGTGAACTTTGTCATAATATTTGCATTCAGTTTATCTTCGGTGCTACGAAGAATTTTCTTAGTCTTACACTCAACTGCACTTCACACATTAAACAAGCGGGGTGCAATCTGGGGAAAGAGGTGGCCAAGTGTAAGGTGTGATGTGGTCGCAGTTATTGTCTGACAGCCATTACTGGATTCTACTGCTTGTTTGGCATGGTGAAGGGCCCTGGTTCCAGAAAACGTGTCTTCCAGCAGCCAGCCTCTTGACCCCGAGCAGCACTACCTCCTCAAAGCAATTTATGAAGGTCACCGTGTTGAGTCTTACGCTCTTGTAAAAAGATTCGGGAGTTCTTTCCTTATCAGAACGATCAGATTGAGTTTTCCAAGCTGCTGTACCTTCATAATCACCATTAGATTCATCCAAATATCTCCGAATCCTCTGCACTGTCCTCAGATTGACGCACAAACAATCTGAAATGTGCAGAGTCCTGTTGCCAGATATAAGGTCTTACAGCAGCGGCCCTCTTGATCTATAACAAATTTATTCCACAAGGCAATATATCTAGGACTCCGTGTTGAGTTAGAAGTTCTGTGTGAAAAGGAGGGGCAGCATAATCTCCCCATTACTAGTAGTCACTCGAAACCCCATGACGTTGACTGGATATATCATCCAACTCTTTTCAAATCCTCTTCACTATTCTCACATTGACACCCAAACACACTGAAATGTACGTATTTGAGTTTCCGGCGTGAATGCGAAGCATTACACCATGCTGTTTTCAAATTTCTGGCCGAGCGATTTGCATCATGCTGTTTTTTTTTCTCTTCTCACAGACGGTGCCCACCTGATCCTAATATACTATGCAGTTGAGAAAATAAAAATCAAACAATGTTAATGCGCGAAAATAAAAATATAAAATTGTGATAAGTTGTCCATTTCTTTATATACCCACAGATAGATATATCTATACACACACATATTGTTGTCTAAATTACGCAAACATTAAAATAACGCTGACATCTCGTTTTAACAGATATATTTGCCAAAATTGCACAAAAATACCTTGAAATACTAAAGAGTAAATTTATTCAATATAATCACCATTGGCTTAAACTATATATTCCAGACGACTTCGGAATCTCCTGCATCTCTTCTGGATGGGCTCTTTGCTTAAGTTAGTAAATGCTGCTATAATCCTTGACTTCACTTTATATATTGTGTTCAAAGGAGTTCCTTGAATATTAAGTGTAGATCTTATTCAACTGAGATCTTCACTTAATATTTAAGGAGTGGGGTGATGTGGCTGGAGATATTGTCTGATAGCCATGATTGGTATCTGTCTATATTTCTGAAATGAGGTATTATGTACATTATTTACATTATTCGGACTATTGTCCTCATCTTTGTTGCGATATTTATCACAATGTTTTGGCCTTCTTCAGGTGGTTGGAATGTTATCGGAGAAAATAAAAAGGATCTGCGGTCCATACAACATCAGGACAACCTTCAAAAGCTGGACGGCACTTCGCAGACACCTCTCCCGAGTAAGACCCACCACAGAGGAGAAAATGACTAAAGACCGTGTGTTCGCTATCCAAAGAAAGAAATATAAAGGTGAAACAGGTCACCTCCTTAAGGTAAGGCTTCAAGAACACCAGAAAGCTGTAACACGAGGTCAAGTGGAAAAATCAGGCGTGGCTTAGCACATATACAGAGAAAAGGGAGATCACTGCCCTCTGTCGGATCAGGTAGAAATCATAAACAAAGAACATCATAGGAAAATTAGTAAACTTAAGGAATCAGCACATACGCTAGACCACAAAAACCTCCTGAGCCGACCAAGCCTGGAAATAAATACAATATGGGAACCAATAATAAGGCGTGACAGATAAAAAAATAATAACAAGGAAAATTGCAATATGATCTCTATAAAAAACATGGAATGATAAGAGATATAAATTGCAATATGAGCACTGTTAAAATATCAGTTGCGGAAGACATTCAGTTTATAGGTCCCAGAAATTCATACACAGATGTCCTTAAGAACGTATGGCTCAGTGTATTAAGACGTTGGTTAGATCCAGTGACAGGACCCAGAGAGTGTTAGTTCAATACCTAAAGGCATTGGAGAACTTGGAGAGGTGGTTTACCTGGAGATAACTGATAAATGACATTCATCTAATGGATGTCAGTTATCACAACGGCAATTTTGTGAAAAGTATGACTAGCCAGTAATATTCCTGCAAATATAATGTACGCACGAACAGAGTGCGATGCATAAATTGTTGTCTAAATTAGGCAAAAATTAAAATTTACATCTCATTTTAACAGATATATTAACCAAATTTACACAAAAATTTCTTGAAATAGTAAAGAGTTAATTTATTCGATAAAATTACCATCAGCTTCAACTACGGCCTCTAGACGACTTCGAAATTTCCTGCAAGTTTTCTGGACAGTCTCTTTTCTTAAAATGGTTAATGCTGCGTTAATTCTTGCCTTCAGTTCATATCTAGTGTCACAAAGAGTTTTGTTGGTCTATGCCTCAATTGCTCGACACGATTAATAATCATGGGGTTTAGAATCTGTGGAGTTATACGGTCAGATGTAAGGGGTGATGTGGTCGCAGAATTTCTCGGACAGCTATGACTGAGATCTCCTGCGTGTTTGGCATGGTGCAGAATTATGATGCCGTATATATTTTCTTCCAGGGCAGCTCTAACTTCTCAAGACACTTGATGCAAGTGTTCGTTTTGAGACTGAGTCCCCGTTGGAAGATGAAAGGACATAACCTCGCCATCAATAGTGATCACTCTAAAACCCATGATGTTGACTGGATATATCATCCAACTCTTTCCGAATCCTCGGCACTGCGTGAATACACAGCAGTAGAGTATGTTGTTTCCAATTTTTTAGCGGAGTGAATTCCGTAACGTTGCTCTTTTTCTCACAGACGGGTACCCAACTGATGCTACAACACTGTGCTGTCGATAAAATAAAAAAAAAACAGAAAACGCGCATGCGCGAAGGTAAAAATATAACATGGCAACAATTTGCGCATCGCACCCTGTATATATACAAATAAACACAAACACACACACAAACATACACACACACACATAGTTGCACCTCGACTGGTGAGAACTAAATTGGTTTCGAACAGTTCTGTAATTCACACACACACACTCACACAAACACACACGCACACACACACACACATATATATATATATATATATATATATATATATAGTGTGTGTGTGTGTGTATGTGTGAGAGAAATAGATAAATTGCGCAAAAATTAAAATAACACTGATATCTCATTTTAACAGATATATTTTCCAAAATTAAGTAATTGTGAATGAGTGTGCAATTTGATGTATAAATTAGACCATTTTTTCTAACTTATTATATTAGATCAATGCGTTTTTGATCACTCTGTATCTTTTAATGTACACATTAGCCGCACTAATCGAGGGATTGATATATATATATATATATATATATATATATATATATATATATATATATATATACATATATATATACATATATGGGTAAACATGTGACCATTTAAAATTGACAACCTATATTAGACTCTTAGTTCTTTCCTGCAAAATATGTCGTTCCTCGAATATCAATGTCAAACTGTTTCAGCATCGTACATTTCCTTTTGCACCACATCCTTTTGGATAAACATTATGGCTTCCATTTAGACAAATCTACCATCTCTTAAGTAGGTATCACCATGATATCACAGAAAAATGAACATAGCAGGATAATAAAAAACCTTAAACTTGACGAAAACAAAATTTTATCCTCAAAATGTGTATACTTTTATTAAGAAGAAAGAACAAAGTAATTTTTAATTATTTTTTCAAATTTTTTTCTTTCTTTATTAAAGCATTCTAACTTTTGATTGAAAAACATCGTTTCTTTTTATCAGCGAGTGTCCTACTAAATAACATAGCGGATTTTTCGTGTTTTTTTTTTTTAATGGCAGTCATTAATTTTGAAAATCTTGTAAAAATAAAAATAATTATCAGATAATAATGAAAGTTTCAGAAACTATTCGTAAATGATGGAAAGTATTATAAATATGTTTTTTTTCAAAGTCATGGAAATTTTTTTGATATCTATTACCCCATCCCACCCCCAATAATTTTATGAAAACTCATGAAATTCTAATTTGTACAAATTTAGTGATACATTAGTTGAAAGCACAAGACTTTGAGAAAAGCAAATCATTTTTTCTTAGTTGACACCCTTCTACCTTAAAATCAGCTCTGAATTTTAACATACAAAACTCAATAAAACAAAGATATTATTTAATTTCAAAAGCTTTCAGTTGTTTTTACTTGTTTGTAGAAATATGGATAATATTTTTACAACAATTAATTTTTATTTCTTAAATTATTTTAGTTTTTTTTTCTTTTTACATTAAAGTTGTTAAATATTCTAAAGTTAATGTAAATCTTGTACATATTAGTCAGTGGTAAGTAGATAAATATCATTTACAGATTATAAAATAAAGCTGGTTACAATCAGAAAGTTGACAATAGCTAAAAATCTATTATAACATGCTTTGTTTCTTTTGGGTTATTTTGCATCCCTAAATAGCTAAAATTCAAATATACGGAAGACCGGAAGCATCATGAAAACAATAGTCCGTCACGTGATTTGCGTTGGTATTAACATAAACATTTTGACGATAAAATTCTGCTTTCGTCAAGTTTAAGGCCGTTTTTATTAGGTTGGTGGAAAAATAATGACGTAATAATGTAGTTTTTTGATGTTAAAATACGTCAAAAAACGACATTATTGCGTCATTATTTTTTGCACCAACCTAATATCATGCTATGCCCACTGAAAAATAACGATGTAAATAAGTTGTTCACATAAAGCTAAACTGTCACTTGTGACCATCCATACTATAACTTTTCCTCCTGTAAGATGAAATTATGCACATGTCACTAGTCAATCAACACCTCTGTCATGCCCGGCTTTCTATAATTTGAAAATACATTTTTTTTCAGCGCAGAAAGTAAGTAATGTTTGTTTCAAAATGCATTAAATAAACTTCATAATTTCTAATTTTCTTAAATTATTTTTAAAAAAAAATCATGACTGCTTTTTTAAATGAATCTTAAACTGAAAATTTCACTCTAGTAAACAAATGTTTAAAAAAATTGCTGACGATCGATTTTCTGTCAATTTTGCTGATCAAAAAAAAATACAAAATTTTTAACGAAAATTTTGGACGTGCTAGAAATTATAAAAAAATGTAAAAAAATAATCAAAAAATGCATTCATCTTTCGTCTTGATCATTTAGACGATAAAAATTGTTTTCATCAAGTTTAAGGCCCTTATTATACGGCTATACTCATTTTCCAGGGATCTCGTGGTGATACCTACTCTTAAGTTATCTGTCAAGCTTTAGATAAGAGAGACGAGGCTCGGGCGGTGTCTCTAGATATGTCGAAAGCCTTCGACAGTGTTTGGCATGCTGGTCTTCTACGCAAGCACAATTGTTACGTTTTCACCGGTCGTATATCTGATTTGATCAAATCCTACGTAACGAATCGTGTAATGAATATCGTATTAAATGGGGACGCTTCCAAATCAATTCATACTAACGGTGCCGTCCCCTAAATTTCTATCCTTGAACTTATACTGTTTCCGATGTAATCAATTCCCAACTAGGTATTTATGCAGATGTTGCTCCTGCCTTAGTAACAAATTCAACAGATCCGATGAAGTAAAACGCTATACCCTTGAAAAGCACCTCCAATCTGTGGTTAACTGGGACAAGTAATGACGTGTAAATTTCAACACCTCTCAAACAGAACTTTCATTTAAACATCATAACAACAAAAAAAAAATTTGCTTTCTATCAAGATGACTGATGCAAAGCCCAAGAGAGTAATACACTACGCGTACGTGGCCTCACATCTTCAACTGACATGATGTAAGAAATACTGATTCGTAGTGGCGTGCCCGAAACTTTTCTCGTCAGAATCAGCCATGCACATCTATAAATCTATCATTTTTCCATATATTGAATATTCTTGTCATCTATCGTCTGGTGCTCTTACTGTGTATTTGGAGATTGTACACAAAATCCAGGAAATGATCTACAATACAAACAATCCTGACCAAGCATCTCGTCTGTAGACATTGACGTGACGTAATTTCGTCTGCATGTTACACAAATATTTTCATGACAACTGCTCGGGAGGTCAACATAAAATTTCAACAAATATTCTTTGGACGTTTTATTTTCCCCCAAAAAGGTTTCATTTTTATTTTGTTTGTCGATAAAAACAGACGCTGTACTGTCAAAGATTTGCGTTTTTTTTCATTTTTTTTTACTATACGTTTCTTGATAATGAGATAACACACACACACACACACACACACACACACACACACACACACACACACATATATATATATATATATATTTATATATATATATATATATATATATATATATATATCACTTTAAACGTTATTTTGGTTGATATCCATATTTGAGTAAGCGACATGTTTATTTATGAATCAATATATGTATTTTCGTCTACCCTGTTCGAATGTTCAAGAAATATTCTTAAAGAAAAATTGCTCTCTCCGTGAGGATTTGAGCCTGTCGGTCAGGCGAGTCTCTGTAGTTAAATTGGTTAGAGCATGTCGGGCTTTAATGGGAGTGCCACAATGCCTGGTAGTGGGAAATAAATAAACAGTATTTATAATAAATACACGAAGCGTTTACTACTAAAGTGTAAAGTCATAAAATCCGACGAACTAATTGATAATAAATAATATATATATATATATATATATATATATATATATATATATATATATTGTGCTGTTTCTTATTTTATTTTCCACACACACATACACACAATAAAAATTAATTCACACCACGTGTATCCAAAAAAATACAATTGCGCGGGAAATCTCTCCTTACCATACCCTGTGGTGTCAAAAACAAGGGCGGCGCACCCAAAAGTTCGGACGTAGTGGAAAGCACACCACGTGATCAAAAATATGATTTATTGACCAATCAGGGCTCGACATAAGAAACCCATTTCTTAATCTCCTCGGAGCCTCATCATTCAGATATAAGGAAGATAGAAACTCTCATCAGACCAGAGGGAGTACAGCGACAAGCTGACATCACGGCTTTACGGACAATTCCATTGTGTACAAAAAAATAATTCTTATATATTTCTTTTACGAAAATAAACAAAAGTTTATTTTACTTGATTTGTAGTGTATTTTCTTTTTATTATTTGTTTGAGGGACTTCTTTGCCCCCTCTACAATATATATATATATATATATATATATATATATATATATATATATATATATATATATATATATATATATATATATATATATATTTCAATATGTTTTTAATCGTGACTTCCAACAAAAATGCGATATCTAAGGTTTAAAATGAATTTTAAAAATGTCTTTCTTGAACTTTTTTTTTTATTTTAGCTTAAATTTCGGGGTAATAGATTAAATTTAATATTACCCCTAAGTAAAATACTTTGCTGTATTTTAAAAACTAATTTAAATTGACTTAAATGATTTTTTAACAAAATAGCTGAATAGAGAATGTTTTTGTTGTCTTTCATCCCAAGTTTTTATTTTTTTTTTTAAATCATCCAAAAATAAAATATATTTTCCGAATCATTATTTGAGGAACATTAGGTGATTTAAAGTATAATTAATCTGATTTGAATCAACTATAATTTAATTTAAAATATCGCAGAATGCATTTTTAACCCTTTACTTGAGATGCTGGCAGTGTGATGTCATAGACCTATTGTTAATGTTGTTCGACGGAAAATTCAACAGTAAAATATAATTGAAGAAAATGGTGTGAGCGGCTTTTTTATTTAATTTTTTAATACTTAGGAATATTAAAATTTTAGGAAAATATTTTCCGTAATCAAATGCTTTATTCAATTTTAAAATGTTGGCTTTAAATTTACTACCCTTATGGCTGTTATATTCTGATAATGTTGTGTATGGTGGCCCGTACATTAAGGAACTTGGCTTGTTTATAAGCGTACAAAAAATAATAAACTATTTTACAAATATTCGCGTTTAATGATTTGTATTAATCTTTTTTCATTTATGATTTTAAATATATTTTTCACTTAATAATAATATGATCCAAAAGGCTGGAATTAATATAAAATTTTAACATATTTAATTTTAAATTTTCATAAGATAAAAAACTTAATTTTTTAGTTAAAATTAAAAAAAAATTAAAACAATTCTTGTAAAAATTCATTACTCATCGAAACGTTATTTTGCTGAAGACAATACTGTCATTAATATATTTCATTTATAAAAGCAAATAAAATATTTTCTACTTAATTAAATGTCATAGTTTTATTTCATTTTTTTATTTCTCGATTCGGAGCAGATTTTCGGTAAATGGTGTTTCTGCATTACAAAAATAAATTGATCATTCAATTTCTTCAAGTTGTCCTGTTTTTAATTATTATAAGTATAAAAAGGCTGGAATTTTATGTACTCGAAATTTCATAAAATTAAGTACGTGCGAGATAAGAGATGGAAAAACATTTTAACCATGTTTTTCTATAGTAAAAAATAAAATCAAAAATAATTCATTCATTTGTGAATAAGTCCTGAAAATTTCGTTAAAATCCAACAATTATTTTATTCTACAATGACTAAAAAGATTACTGCAAAAAGACGCTAAATTTCGCATAATAATCTTTGGTTCAGGCAAGAATAAAAGACTTTTAACCAAAATTTTCAACTTGTTACAAATGATTAAAAAACAAAATAATAAAATAAGCAAAACTGCTTTAGTCTTTCCTTGACAATCATTTTGATGATAAAATTTAATTTTTATTAATTTGTGTTATACAGTGTAACCCGTATATAAGAGAAACCCGGATATCAGAGTTATTTTTTCTGGTCCCAAATTATAGCCTGTGTTAATATATATATAAATTAGACCAAACCCGGGTATAAGAGAAACCCGGATATAAGAGACTTCTTAACCGGTCCCGACAACTCTCTTATATCCGGGTTACACTGTATTTTTTTCACGGGATGGTCTTTGTTTAGCGGTACCTGCTTTTAAAAAATGTTTCGTATTTTTTCACCTTTCTGAATTTAAACATGCAGTATATTTAATTTTTTCACACGTCCTTTACGTTTCTCCTTTTTACAATTTGTTCACATATATAGGCTATATTTCGATTATATTCTAAGACAAGAACATGCTCTAAGTAACAAAAGAGACTATTTCTCCACAAATTACCAGTGAAGACAGGATACGTAGTAACATCACATTATTAACGAGTCTGCTTTAGATTATTAGAGACTTGTGCTCATAGAGACCATATATCATTTATCTAGCCGGTGGTCCATTCAGTGGAGGAAGAACTGGGGCGTAACACTAGGTCAAATAAGGTCAACTCCGTTACAAGTTGGGTCAGGCGCCTATCAGACTTAAATGATAAATCAGCCGAATGTCGTTTCGGGTATAGAAGCTGGAATTAGTGCACAACGCGGGAACTGGCATTTTTATCGAAATATATCGTTTGCGTTCAGTACTGCCTAAGACAGCGACATGAGTTTGGAAATCGCTGCCATGGAATGAATCCGAATCAAAATTCTAGAGAACATGGCAGATTAATTTTCTTTATTCTCTCTTGCATTAATTTTATCATCATAACATTATTTATGATATCCGCAAATAGTCTTTGAAACCTTGTTTTCCTGCATCTCGTGATTATATATATATATATATATATATATATATATATATATATATATATATATATGTGTGTGTGTGTGTGTATATATATGTGTGTGTGTGTGTATATATATATGTGTGTGTGTGTGTATATATATATGTATGTATGTATGTATGTATGAATGTATATATATTATTATTACTATTAATAATATTATTATTATTATTATTATTGAAAACTGTATTTTGTTTACACGGTATTTTTTATGTATATTATTATTCAAGTAGAATATCTGTTCTTTTAATAAAGTATTTTTTTATCCAGTTACATTTAGCGACCTGAATATTCGAGAATTCATGTTGGTTAAGCAAGTCAGATCCAATGACGGTTCTACATAGGGGGCGTAGTTTTACATCCTGCCTGTGGACGCTAATTTTTCTGAGAAGATTTTTCTGATATCAGTGCCGGCAGATGAATAAATAGTGTTTAATTAAAAAACAAAAAAACAAAAACAAACTAATATCTGTGCGTGTGTGGTCTTCTCTGTGGTCTTTGAATATTAGTACGCCGACAATAATTCCTGGTTGATCTGCCATTTCATTAAAGACACCTTTTCATTAGTTTCCATGTCGTGTATTCACTGAAATTGTTCCGCATACTCCTTGCTTGCTTATATATATATATATATATATATATATATATATATATATATATATATATATGATTATATTATTAAACAAATATGTTTGTTAGAAATTTTTAAAAAGAGAATGTATGTATTTCTTTTAAAAATTTTTCTGTATTGCATTAAGTATTTTCTTTCACGCACTCATATTCAAGGCTAACAATAAATTAAATCATAGAAAAAAATGTTCAATTCTGTATTATTTTTACTTCAATTAGATCAATATATTCATAATGACAAATTATTATTTAAATTAATATGTTCGCCCGCATTTTATTTATAATAACATGACGGGTCATACAAATGACCAACACCAACAGCTAAAGAAGGAGGCGATTCTTTGTTCCCTTAATTAAACATAAGATAGTTATTACCAAAAATAAAATAAAATAAAATAAATAAATGAACGAAAATCTTAGCAATATATGGGTCGTGCTTTTTAGTACTATTCTTAGGAATTCATAGAGAAATGTTGCATCAGGAATTTTGTTGATTTATTCTTGAATTCTTTCCTTTATCCAACCCAAATCACACACCACAACAAGAACGGAGTTAGTGACACATGTTTTTTTCCCCCATTTCTGGGTCTTTTTATTTAGTTAGATTTTTTCAAAAACCGTCGCAGAGCTTACTTTGTCACTTGTTCCGCACATGTTAATAAGCGTACAAATTTTCTTTTTGTTTTCTTTCATAATAATGTTTGCGTGATTTGATAGCATTATTTGATCTATGTTGATAGAAAAATCTAGAGTATTGCAAAATCTGTTTCTTCAACTACAGATTCAGGATTATGTCCATACTAATCTAGAATTGTTTTTTTCTTCCAGAATGATGACCGATATTCCAGCAGAGATATTGATATACCCTGTAAGAACGGTATTCGTACGCATTGAATGTTAGTATTCAGCATCCTGAGTTATGTTGGTTAACAGTTTCAATGTACTGGGCCACAAAACCTACGCTTTGCGTCCATACTAGTATGCAAGATATTAAGTTGGTAACTGCGTATAAGCCGTTATATGTCCTGCGCAGCAAGAATAAACGTTCAGTTTCACACTTCATCTAGTAAGAGCATCGCAACTGATGGTTTGCGATATGATCTTAATCTGCATTTTTGCTTCGGAAAAGGAAGTGGATATGTAGAGGCTCAGTTCTATTTGCCTTTTGCCTATGTTTCCTCTTCCTCTTCCAGTTTTCTTGATTATTTTGCGTCACTTGTATCTAGCTTACTACGATTTTTAAGATTTAACACCCATCTCGAATTAAACCCCCAAATTCACTGTTCCTTGACAGAGACAGGCGGTCAACATCTTCTTTAGGATGAGCTATGAGCTATTTGTGAATTTTCACAATAATTTACTTTAAGTTCCATTTTATTTTATTGAGGCTATAAGTCAAAAATGGGATAGCAACAGTGTTAACGGCCACCATTTTATTTTTCAAATTCTCTTCAGCTTTCATTTTTACTCGCACTCGACTGATGCACTCCCTTCTGAGATTTTTTTTTTACAACTTAGAATGCTGTATTCCGTTGACTTCGTTTCCACCGGGACAGTTGTAAGTACCGTCCAAGCGGAGTACTTTAATCACAGTATCTACATCAAGAATTATATTTTCACTACTAATAAGCTTTCCTCGCTTGAAGATGGCCGATGCAAATTTCTCGAGCCAAAATCATTGGAGTTGAGATAGGTTGAGTGTGCAGATCTGAGTGTATTTGGTTTAACTTCAAATCCTTTAAATATATCATCTGGGGATCAAAAACAAAGATGGTGGCATCTTTTGGTCCGTGGTCATTTTTTTTTTTTTTGCCATATTGAATTAAATATGGCGCTCATTTCGGGCCATAAGCCCTGGTCACCAAAAAATGTTTTTTTTCAAAATATGGACTTGCTGTATAATGTGTGGTTGGAAATTTTATGCTGATTCAGAATCATATAACAATAATGGCTCAAAAATGTACGGGTAAAAAGTTATGGGGATTTATATTGGGTCATACCCTATAACTACATTTTATCAAAATTTGCGAGCAGACAAAAGACATCCTTTACACAACGGGCATGTTCAAATAATTCCATAAATCTGAATCTCCACTTCAACAAATTTGAGTACCAAAGCGGTTATATTTTGTGAGTAGAGTTTGTTTAAACTCTCACACACTGCGCCCATGGCAAGTAAGTCAGTACAATAAATTGTTAGAGTTTGTGATTAAAATTGTCTTAAGTGTAGATCTACCTTAACTCTGACATTCCGTTTATTCATAATAGCCAATTGTGCCAATAATTCTCTTAAAACCTTGTGTTTGTAGTCAGAAAGAAGTCATCAGATTTCCGGGGTGGGATGGGGTTCAGGACCATAAGGATAACGGGGCCTACCACTGAAAAAAACACAAAATTGAAGACGTCATAAATACAATAAATATTTATGCACCATATAAACATACAGTTATAGAAATTGGTTCATGTATATTGCTAGATCAATTTGACGATGTTTTGTTAACTGGTTTCCTGCAACATCTGGCACATTCCAATTTCCAGAATTGGCAACAAACAATTTGTTTCACATTCTGGCACATTTTGAACAGTTGCATCGCACAGGAAAATCACCTGGAAGTTTTCATACACTCAATATAGGAGGCCTCAACTCCTGTATTTCATCGTCATCATATCCAGATGTTTTGAAATCAATGATATTTGATCGATAGAGGACACATGCTACCACAAGTATGCTTAGAAATATGCACGTCGAATATGCTGCTTCATGCTCTCACTGGTGGAGGAAATTTCACTAAGTCAAGCTGAAATGCTATGATACGACTCGCATCTCAGGTCATCAAAGTTAGTGCATTTAATGTTCAGGGAAAAGCATCTGATTAAGAATTGTTCAGCATTTGCAATCATTTTTTTTCTTTTAGCTCGCTCCATCCAAATGAATGGAGACATTTACCACCACCTTCTATGGCCGTCAGTAATGCTGCCGCCTTAGTTGAGACCTTGCTAGTCGAATCACAGTGGGTCAGAGCATATACTACTGGAAAAACCTCTGGGTCAATTATACCAAGTGCCTCATGTATAGGAAAAAACTTTCTACAAGTTCTTTTTCCAGAGATAGACCAGTGTTCAACAAGACCGAAATACACTAGTTTTGAATAGTTGTATATTTGCACAAAAAAGACCATCTGTATTAGGAGCGAACATTATCACACTTCTGTATTTGTTAACGGGGTAACTGAAATGGTGTATTATCCTGACGTCAGCTTCCCGATGAAAGCATCAGGAAATAGTTCCTGCTTTGGCTGTGGAAGCTAAAGATTATGCATTTTTATCAGACTTGTTACACCCTCCATGATAAATATTTTTTTTTCTTCTATTATTCTTCCTCTTCAGCCCCGTAATGAAAAAAAACGCGGAAATTAACCCAGTAGTAGTGTTTGATCATTATGTGATCCATCTGTGAGTATCCTTGCTTGTGTACCGCTGCGATTTCGTTCATTTCCTTTTATAGACTTCTGGTTGTATAAGTCAAGTACGATGTCAATGCGTTCACAGTCTTCATCTAACCCTTGAAAACTTCTCCAAAGGTGGTTACATAAGTCAGATAATTTTTCAACTTAGATTTCTTGACTGGAAATTGACGGGCGAAACCCATGAAATCAAATAGACGCCATTCGTTTCTCAATAGCATTACGTAACTCTTCAGTCATTTTTTTTTAATGCTCACCTTCTTTAACTCCGCGGCACGTTTTGATTTGATTAGCTTGCAAAGATATCCATCTTTCCATAGGAAAATGAAGTAGACGTTAACTCAAATTGTAAGAGATCTCTCAATTCATAGTTTCGTTATCTTGCATAGCCTATGTATATCATGAGTTATACTGTTTCCTTATTTAAATTATTTCATTTGTATGACTGATGTAGATCGCTTGGAAGTTCTCGTCTTTGTTATAGTGTCAGAGAGTCTTTAAGTTTTATCAAGTAACCGAGTCTAGTAGAATTTATGGTAGGCAACTTCTTGCAGTTTTAAACTGGGACGCAAGAGAGTGCTGGATTCAAGATCAATTTGTGAGTTGGTGACAATGTTGGTCAGGTCATTAGAATATTCTTGGTCAAAAAAATCCCATGTTTGGCAAAATACACTATGTCTGTATTAAGACACTTTTCGCCAGTGAGTTGTACTTGTGGAATAATTATGGTGCACCACATACTCATCATATTCATTCAAATAACACCATTCCTGCAAAAAGTTCTTGAATGTTGCCTTCTCATGCTTGTTTATGTTCCATCGACATAAAGAATCTTTACGCCGGCAGATAACGATAATCTTGGAGTTGATCTTTTCTGATTTCTTGTAAGCCTTTTCAAGAGCGTGGTCCAGAGTAACTGCACTTGCCTTTCTCTTAGTATGCCTCCCAACAAATCAACCCGCCATAAATAACTCGTATATGGATGGTATTTATAAACCTGAGCTATCTTCAAATTACAAAGGGGGCCACCATTTGAATTGACACGGTAAAATCCTAAGCACAGTGTTATATTTCTCCGAACTGCTGATAAGTGCAGATTCCAGTCTCCCTTATGCAATGATCTAGTGACGCCAGGAAGTATTGGTGTAATAAAATGTATAAATAACTCCAAGTATTCAAATAATGGATTCTTGAGCTGTCATTTATCCTGAAATTGTCTAAATCTGCCAAAAGGTTCGCAATCTCGTCTTCGAAACGTACCCATGCCACACTAATCAAATCTAAATTGGGATCAGCTGCATGAAATAAAGATTGTAGCTGAGTAAGTTGGAAAAAATTGTCCATACATTTTTGTATTGATTGCTTTGAAAAAGGTAGATAACTGGAGATGCTCTATGGACTCAGCAATTATCGCTATTTCCGGTTTTCCTCGCACATAATGACTACTGACTTGACAACTTGTGAACCAAACATTTTATTGGCAAACAGAACGATGCTGATTCCACTCTCTTCTAAGTACTCCCATCAATTATCCTTTCTATATGTAATCCCCTTATTCCAAGAAACATATTAGCAAAGCTTTCTGTATGATTCAGTTGAAGGTATTTAGCTAACATATAAACGCCGTCGTCAGACCAGAGAGGACTACAATACATGCCAAAGCATCTTGAAAATTGACTATAGTTGTGAAAATAGGATCATAGTCTGCGCAGGATGTGGGATTATAGGAGTAGATACTAATTTGGTAATTGGTTTCGTATCGATTATTAACATACTGTTGGCAGCACTGAAGGATGGAATACTACTAGAATCTACTGATGACAAGGTAGACATTCTTGAGTTTTATACGGTTTGACGGCTGTACTTGATGAGCTTTGGAAATTGTAACTTTTATTAGTCTCAAAATCTTCAGGTAGTTCAGCTTTAGTTTCCACCTCTCACAAGGTTTTTGACATTGTAATATTTGTTCTAAATATCGTCTCTTTGTGACACACTCTGTAGATAACTCGTTAATCTATTGCTGTTGATGTCCATCATGATGGTTATCTGCATTAAAAAAAAACACCAGGATTGTGTCATGGCTCTCGCCGATCCCGGAAAAAGTACCTTCCTTATTGTCATAATTATCTACTTCAGCATGTATGATTGCTGAACACTCAATAGTTTTTAAAACTGGGACTGTTATTTCCAACTAATTGGATAGTTCTGGTACCCAGGCCTGTGTCTGTTCTTTCCAGTTTATCATAGGTTATACATAATCCTAACCTGTTCATTATTTGGATCAGTGTCTTTGACGTACATATATCATGGACAAATTCACAAACGTTGATATATAGTGGTGTCTTCTGTCCGTTATAAACAAGATTATAGACTATCATGAAAAGAGTATCAGATTTTCTCGTGATGTTTGCTGATTTATTTTGAGTCGGGAATTGAAAAATGAATTCCATGAAGATGGTTGATTTTCACAGTAATGCTCTGAATTTAGGACTAAATATTCTGATGAATTAAAACTGCCTTGAAGGAAAAAAGTCCTCACGTTCTTTTCCCAATAATGTTGCACATTCTTTAATAGGATCAATATTTCATAAGATTTCAATGACATTAGCTGACTGTATCTCATCAGAGAAGATCTTTTGGGACTTCTTGCTGTTTAGTGGGTACGAAATGTTATCTCAAAACTAATTTATGTGCAAATTTTTCAAATTTTGGTTGGGTATGGTGAAAAAATAAATTATTTCAACTGAAATTCTTTTAAAACATAGAATTGGGGTGGGTACTTGTAAATTTTACAGTAATTTTGGATCAAATCTTAGCAACTTGAGGCTGAAATGAAAAATGTAGTTGCTTATAAAAAACGTGTATCTAACAAGGATGGCACTCAAGCTTTTGAGTCCACGTTCCTTATTTTTGTGCACTGCCATAAAATACAATTTGAAACTACATGAACTGCAGAGAAAATGAAATTATCAACGAAAATTGAGAGCAACATCAAAAAGGAACCCATGTTAGTGTCTAGATTAGCGGCAATTAATAAATTAATGAAACCCTTGATGGTTCTGTCGGTATTACTACAATCTTTAAAATTAAAGTTTTGAAAACCACGCTTTAACCAATAAACTCCCAGAAAAAAAAATTTTTCACATCTAACCAAATCCACTTTTAGACCCTTTCCCCGTAAATTTCTTTTACAATATAGAACCTCTTAGTAAAGCTTACATGGCTTACTGATTGAATTAAAAACCCAAATGCAATGAAAATTTATAAAGAAATTTTTTTCGATTGTATATGTTGATGCCAAGTTTTCATCGAATATCAACTCAGCCGTGACTAAAAATATGCATATACCATTAACAATGCAGGTTAATCTCTTACATAGATCTGATTAACCAACTGAACAGTCTTAATGGTAGTGAGAAAGAGAAGCGGCTCAAGGTAGAAGTTTGCTAAGTAATGTTATTGCAAAAGCGTTCAGCAGGAGAACAGTATTGTATGTAAGATATTTAATGGTTTACGCTTATGGTGATCGTTGAAGCATCCACTCAGGAGTCCGTCTCATAATGCATCTTTTCTTGTGAAGTAATTTCCTGAGTAGAAATGGAGGGTAATAAATATGAGTCGATTCTTTGTACGTGACCTCACGTGTCGTACATGCTTATATCTGGACTAATGGTACCAAGAATTTCAGTTCGCCAGATGAAAAGAGAAAGAGAGAGAGAAGCTAAAGGCCAGGAAATTCTTATTACCCTGCGCGAAAGTTTTTGAAATTAGTCGAAGCTGGAACGTGTGATGAGGTAACAATATTTTTGTTTTTATCTGTCTTGCATAATAGAGGAGCCGGTTACATTCTGTAGTGGTACAAATAACGTCCATACTCCCAGTGAGTTTAGCCATTATGTATAAGTTATACTTGAGGTTTGATGTATGCTTGAATCCCGATTTATGTAACAGACGATGATCTTGACTGAGAGGACAACCGTTCATTATATCTGGAGAAACGTGAGGGTCTGCTCTGTGAATATGAACATTTATTAGCTTAGTTTGTGAGTTGCTGACTCTTACAAGTCAGTTCCTTCACATTGAGTTGTGCGCGCTACAGAAGAGGAGATATATCAGCTGCCAGATTTATTTCTTCTGGACTTTTTATTTGATCAGACCGACGAAACCTTTTACATTTCTGATATATCTTCTCCCAAATTATCTGAATTACTTTTTTGATAATTTACAAGTTAGTGTTACTTTTGGTGAAGAAAGACGTCTAAGAGTAGACAAGTTCCTTCCTTCTTATCCTTTGCAAATATATCCGCTCGGTTGGCCTTAATTCCGTAATCAGTTTGAATAGGAACATACCAGAGAATACTAGCTTCGCAGTTTTATATGACGATTATAATAATTATTACTAATACTAATACTACCACCATCACAGCCACAACCACCTCTCCTTCGCGAGTTTTTTTTAATTTTTTTTTTCGCTTTTAACCGGTGTTATTGAATTATGGGTGTTTTCTAGCATGTCGTCTGGCCTTAAAAATAGCATCATATTTGCGAATCCAAGCAACGCAAATTTATTAAGTGATGGGGGTATGGAGTTTTATTACGAGATTCTTAATTTAGTCCTTTTCACTGCCTGTATAGACCTCAGTTCTTCAATGATAACTGAGACAATAATGGTCTGATTGTTTCCCATACTAGCAACCTTAATACGAAAGTCTGTGAAAGTTTTAAGTTTTCCGATGATTTTTTATCGTGTTATTGTGGTCGCCAGGAACAGCCACATTGATTAGGAGGAATTTTCTTTTTTCCAATGATAATTTGGTGGCCTCAAACATGCGGTATGTTGAAATCACTTTGTAGTTTTAGGTGACAACAATATTATCCTAAAGTACAAATTTACGAACCCCAATATACCTAACATTGACACGTAAACAGATAAGAGAATAAAAGTAGGAATATCAACGCGACATGTACGAGATAAGAAACAATGCAAAACCTAGTAAGAAATAGTTTCTGATGAGGAAATAATATCCGCTCAGACGGCCTCAGATTAAGAATGTTCACAAATACATAGATGTGTCTTCCATTTACTTTGTTTGACTCATCATTCAGAAATACAGGAAAATCATATCGACACTCAGTTATAAGTTCTTGCTCCTGAAAAGAAATGCCAAGTGCACCGGCGCCCCAGGTGGGGGTATGTTCAGTTGATTATTGTCAGGTAACTGACAAGCAAATCTATTCTGTTTGCTTCTGGTGCTGACACTATCACCCTTGACTAAATTCGATATGCTTTCACATTTGTTACTGCCACTGTTACAGTTGAAAAATTGATGTAATTTCAATTTCTTATTTTCAATAATGGCTCTAATATTGCATGTATGTCTGTGTTAAAGCTTGCTGATAAGTCTCATATATAACATAAGCATAGTTGCCTTTAGATGTCTCACATTCTAGTCTACTTTTCTATCTTGTATTCATACCAGAGTTGTTGATTACAATTTTTTCACTATACATGATCGGTCATATTCAATATCTTTGTTATTGTGGAAACATGGTAGGCAATAACTGATCAGAATATCCCTATACATGGAAATTAGCGTAGATTAGATAAAAAGATTCATTTTGAAAATCATTAAATGCACCAGCGTTGATGAAAAAATCCCACTGAAGGTAACATAAAAAATGGTATCTCGTCGTCAAACAAGTTTACGCAGAAATTGTATTTTCTTGTCACACAAATCTTTACTTTCATTTTACAAATACATTATATTCATCACCTCCTGATTAATTACGCCGAATATTGCTTTTTTTTTCTTCAAATTCTTCTCGCATTATCACTATTTTCAAACTTTCAAAATTGCTTCAGTATGTCATCACCTTATTTTGTCACTGATTTTATAATATATCATCTTTGAATCCCACTGTCAGATATTATTTAGATTATGGCTTCTTTTTACTTTTCATTTTTCGATTACAGCCATCATTTTGTGCATATGTATCTTCTATCTTGCTTTTTTTATTTAGTTTCATTTTTCTCTCTCGCGTCGTTTCGTTTTGCATTTGTTTCCAATTTTTATCTTGTGTTTCTTTTTCTCTGCCTTCGAGTCATTTTTCTCTTTTCATCTACTCAATTTCATCTTCTTTTTTCTTTCATTTTCATTCATTTCTATTTGTGCAATCTATCATTTCAATTCATTTCTATCTACAAGAGTTGCATCGTTTCTTATATTTCATCTACTATTTAGATAACACCGCTTTACATTCAAATATAAATACGCTAAATAATATTCGAAAAAATAACACAATCTCCTGCGATCCCCCCCCCCCACTTTGCTAATCCAATTATTTATTCATATAAATGTTAATTTTTTTTATTTTATATTTTAAATTCCTTTGGAGCCATATAAATTTTTTTTTTCGTTTTTTCTTCTTATCGTTGGATTTTATTAATTATATTTCTCTAGCAGTCATTGATATTTTGAATGTCCGTAGAACCTTAATTTACACGATTTTACAAAACATATTTCATCCTTAATTTGCGTTTTTATTTCAACTTAAGATTAGTAAGCAGTTCTTTCTTTTTACTATTTTCATCCCCTAAAAATTTTATTTAAATGATTCAATATGACACAGCATTTTTGAAAATGCATTATTTATAATTATCTTTGATAGTAATTTTACATGCGACCCTAGGGATTTAAATCTAGAAGAGCTGATAATTCTTGATTCATATATGACATATTATTTCAGGACATGAACAAATATGTCACAGCGTATATCTCTATCCTTTCTTACTCTCAGAGATTACGTTCCCCCTTAGAAAGGGCCTGTACATATCATCCATTTACACAAATAATTTCGAAAATTTAAATGCAGTTTCAATTGTTATCTACTGTCTTTCTGATCACTTCTTTTCTTTTTTTCTCGCTCCATAATAAATTTTCTGTTTTCGAATTCTTCCACAGGCAGTATCTCCTTGGTCTTAGTTGCTTTACTGTCTTGTATGGGTAAATTCGGTTATATATATATATATATATATATATATATATATATATATATATATATATATATATATATATATATATATATAGAAAGATAGATAGATAGATAGAGAGAGAGAGAGGAGGAGGAGGAGATTGTAATATATTTTGTCTATATGATTATATATATATATTTCCATTGCCGGTTAATAAATACCAATTATATTTTGAATATGTTTTATTATGGAATCAGGGAATCTAATATAATTTTAACAAATCATAAATAATAATCTAGCACGCCTTTAATTAATTTCACATCTGTTATCATGCCATGAATGCACTGCTATTTAATTTTTCATCTTCTACATTTCAAATTCATAGATAATCACGCTTAATCCTTAGCAGATTTTATTGTTTCCTATTCTATTATTTTGAAATTGATACAAAACGATCTGATATTCAACTCGATGTCACTTGACAGTAATTCAGCAATTTCATTCATATGTTAATTTGATGACATCCAGATGTAACGATTTCTACTTAATTACTAAAGTAATAATGGAAAATTGATCGAGATATGCGTAAATTTGTTTCATCAATTTTAATTAGCGCCATTTTCGAATTGTCAGACTTACAATGCCAGTGACGTAAACCTAGTTTTATATTAATAAAACCATATAAAGTGTCTCATCTAGCTAAAAGAAAGTAAAAGAAAATATGTTTTGTTATAATGATTTCGATGTGAACATGTGAAATATTGGCCCATATGTTGCTTCTACGTTTAATAATAATAATAATGATAAATTTAAATTAAAAGTAAAAATTATAGCAATTTTCAACTATCATAATTTTACACAGAATACCTATTATCTGGATTTATACCAAAATAAATTAATATATATAACAAAATAAAATAAAACACCAACAATCTACATAAACCCACATTTTAAAAAAAAAATAATCAGTTTGTCTGACGATCGCAAAAGCGTGAAACCCAGGGTCCCAAACTCACATCAATCCAACCAAATATGTTAGCTCTATCTCTGATATTGAGCGCTTTCTAATAAGTACCGCGCATATAATATATAAATAATTCTATATATATATATATTGATTTATATTTATATACACACACTTTTCACACACATACACACACACACATACACACACACATACACACACACATATATATATATATATATATATATATATATATATATATATATATATATATATATATATATATACAAGTCATATTGACTTAAATTGCTTGAAAACTAAAAAGAATAAACGTTTAACAGGTCCGTACACAAATCCTTCAAGATCTTCACCGAGGGTATCGGAAGGTGTTCTATACTGAGATATATACAAATTTGGTCAAGCTAAACCCCAAATTTAAACAATTGGATGAACTGAACGACACAAAATAGAACCCCTCAAGAAGTACATCAGGAAAGATAAAATATTTTATTATCTTGGAAACGGACTGACACAAAATGAATGAAGAAATATGCTAAAAAATGCTTTATAAGAACATGTTAAATAAAAATCGTGTTTATCTTGTGAAATATTCCCGATTTGCTCAGTTGGCCCAGATAACTGAGAAATGTGTAACACAAAAATATGTGTAAAATAACACGATCACCTACATTTAAACGTTATAGAGAATATGGATTTATGAGGTACATAGATTTCTAAGGTATCTTCTCTTCACTCATGCTTGAAGAATATATCTACTTATACGAAAAATTAAAAAAAAAAAGTATTGATAGCAGGAATAAGATGAAAGAGATGTATAAATGTTCGGCAAGATTTTACAAGCGTTGTATTCTATGAGCAGAACATTAAGCTGAATGTTGTGATTGTTTAACTATATATTCTCACTTGGTTCACAGCGATAGTAAGCAGACACCTTTGATATAAAGTCGTATATAATAATAGGAATTTAAATTGTTATTATTCTCTGAACCTAGGAGGATTAAGAGAAATTTGGCATATAATGATATTCGTTTCAAATGGAAAATAGCAGTATTTTTTCAAAATCATATCAATATCGCATTACAATTACTTTCTCCCTCCAAATTTATACGATTGCTGAATAAAATTAATCCATATACTGTATAAATATTTCCATTAAACTGAAACCTTCCATGAACATTTTAAATGTCATGTCCCATCAACATGTAGACGCTCATATCTCTCCACGGATTATTTTTTATATTCACAAATTAGCAAGATTCCTAGGGAAGACATTTTTAGTGGTTTTCCCTTTGTTTTTTATAGAATTGTTGTTTTCTTAGACTGACAACAAATCAATGTTTACAATCTATTTAAATAATAGCAGTCGTTTAAAGGAAAGTAATCACATTTTTTTGAAGAGCCTTAATGTGAATATGAATCTCAAAGTTAGTCATTAATTTAAAAGAGCACACACATTATTCACACATATTTTAGTTGTAATATTTTTACGCATCAACTAATATGAATTAGCAAAAGTCTAATAACATATTATCAGAATTAAACAAAAGTATTCTAATATATTACATTTCTCAATTGACATTAAGATAATTTCGTGACTTAGTGGTTGTGATGGAATCACTAATCGATTGATTTACAATGATGTGAAAAGTGGTAGAAGACAAATCTATTTTAAAAACATAATTTTAGCAGATATTGATGAAAGGGTCAGTGCTACATTAAGATAAATCTTGTGATATGTACTGCTAAATTTCTTTAAATAATTTTTTAATTTCAATTTATTGATTGTCAGAATTCTATTACTTGCCTATTCTCTACTGAATTTCATTTTAAACATAATTTCAGCCTCCATTTTTGTTTTATAAATATATTTTGCCATTTTCTTCTCTTTCTCGGGTCAAAATGGGCATGAACTGAAATTAAGATTAATTCAAGCCGCTTCAGGTTTCCACGTCTTAATTGTGTTAACCTTTTTTCTTGACACCCCATTAATCATTCACTAAATTATGTCTTCTTTGAAAAAATCGATATTCTTGTTCTGTTCTCAAAGCTATTTTTGCCAGTGATTTTTGTTTTGTCACTGTTATTGTTCATCGTTTTAATTCGACGGCACATGAAAAATGATTTTTTAAAAATGTCTATGAAAATTTTAGCAGAATTTCTAATCTCTTACTTGAGAAATAGGTACATAACAAATTTCATTTTTATTTAATGTACAATCTATTTCGGAGTAGGATTTTTATTTAACCAGAATGTCACTCGAATAATCGTAATTACTTTATAAGTATTAAATATGCATCTTTTGCATTTCTCATAATTATTTATAAATAGAAATAATTCAGCGTAAGTAAGAGGAAATATATTATTTGAGAAGACCTAATCGTGCTTCATAGTTTGAAGAATGAAATTGAAACGTAAATAATTTAGGATGTAATCAAACATTTATTCTCTTAATAAAACAAAAAGTAATTATATTTGTCCATATATTTGAGATGGGGTATTGTAAGTAATTTCACAATTTATATTGTTCGGTCTGTTGTCATCTATACTGCGATATTTCTAAAGTTTCGGCCGTTGTACACTCCGGCTTTCTTCAGGTGATATTAATTGGAATTTCGAATCGATCCCTATATTTAGTCCACGTAATATGACTTTGGATATCTCAGTTTCAGTTAATTTCCCTTAGTAACTCAGTTCTCCAAGTTTTTTTCCCCTCTGCTGTGGCCAGGTATTAAAGAAGGTCGGAGCGTACAACGGCCCAAACGTCATTAATATAGGAATACAAATGAGGACAAATGGAAATAGTAGAAATCAAAAGACCTTTATGCTGACAAAGAATACATTATGCAGATAGTGAATGTTATTAGAAACCCGACGTAGTAAGACGATAATTGGTCGAAACTGATGCAGAAATGGGCAGGGGTGGTTTAAGTCATGTGGATGTGAAATCTTTAAAAAGAGTGGATTACATTTGCTTACATTTGGGTATTTTTTTTAAAAAAAAGGCGAGAAAATTACAACATTATCAGAATTATACTTTTTGAAAACTCTGATGCTCATTTAAGCCTTCCACTCCCACTTGGGATGGCCGTTGTTTCAACAGGGACACATTAATGATAATCACAGTTTGATAAAAGTACGATGCACCAATATCATCACATCATCAGGAGTCATTATATTTTAACTGGTGCCTTTTTTTTAATTGGTGCGTTTTGTTCAGACGCATATTTACATATTGCAATATTTCTTTGAAACAGTAACATGAAATGCATTATTTCGGTGTTTTCCTATATTTACTTGTTCACCAATATACGAGGTTGTTTCCTAAAATCAGATATTTGAAGATTGTGAATCGAATTAATTTTAGATTACTTATATTTAGAGGGAGCTTTTGAATGATAAAACAAATGACATATTTCGAAGAATATAGAAAGCTATTGTGAAGATCTACCGATATATTCAGAGCTATATTCCAAGAATTACATTTACATCTATACAAAAATATGCACTCTAAAGCAAAATGTGGTTAATTGGAGTTTTTTCCTCTTACAGAAATCTTGAAATATTCTCATTATGGAAAGATGAATTTAGTGACATCATATTGCGCTTAATGGAAACATTCAGGGAATTACATTTACGAAACTTAATTTTCGATTTCAGCTCGGTATTATTCTTAGTTTTTGTAAATTCTGGTTTTTAGTGGCTATATTTTGAAGTCATCCTGAATATCCCCAACCAATCCTTAAATTGTCTCTTCCATTAAAACTCCCGATTTCTTCACATCATATTCACCCTGAACGATTATTTTTTTTTTTTTTTTTGCTTTTTTTAGGAATTGGTTAGTTTGAACAAGTTCTCTCCTGTTTCATTTATTATCCCATTAGTAGGATTAGTTGTTTATAAGGAATCTAAATGAAACTAGTTAGTCTTCATTTAAATTCCTTATATTTTCATGATGTTTATTCCGTTGTTTTTACTTTTTAAAAATTTTCATCTTAGTGAATTATTTTCTCTTTTAATTCAAGTATAAGTTTTCATGTCAAAATTCTGGCCAGTCTCATTAGTGTAAGCAACTACTTTGTTTAATGTGCTGTTTTTATTATGTCTCTGTTGAGTTCTGTTATGGTCCGGTTCCTGGTACCACGGTGATAGTCCAAGGTAGAACCAATAAAGAAGAACTCGAAGGCAGATATGGAATAACACAGATATATTACAAACAGGAATATATACAGAGAGGTAGAAAAGTGTTAGTACGAACAATCAGGTTTAGTAGGAAATGTCTGAAAGCGACTCTGTTTCGGACTGCCTCTGACTCGACTGACTGACTCGCTCTGGTTAACTGACGGACTCCTGACGGACTTCAGACTGAACTCCAGACTTCAGACGGAACTCTAGACTTCAGACGGAACGGTATTTAGTCAACCCCCCCAAAGATGGCATCATGTGGCACAAGGTCAGTTTAACGTAGGAACTTTCAACCCGTATCAACGGGTTCAGGGTCGGTTTACCTATCCGAAAGAGACTCCACCCTTTGGCGTAGCCTCGTTCGGGTTCCTCCCCACCCGAAGGCAGAGAGTTCAACTGATCAGCCGATCAGCCGGTCACCCGACTTCGGACTGAACGGTATTTAGTCACCCCCCCACGAGGGCATCATGTGGCACAAGGCCGGTTTAACGTGGGATCTCCGAGCCCGTGGGCGCGGCCAAAAATATGCCCTTTGAACCCGTATAAAGCGGTTCAGGGTCGGTCTACCACCCCGAAAGTGACTCCGCCCTTCGGCGGAGCATCCTTCGGGTCCTCCCCGCCCGTAGGCAGAGAGTTCAACCTATCAGCCGATCAGCCGGTCGCCCAACATCGGACTGAACGGTATTTAGTCACCCCCACCCCACGAGGGCATCATGTGGCACAAGGCCAGTTTAACGTTGGGTTTCCGTCTACCACCCTGAAAGAGACTCCGCCCTTCGGCGTAGCCTCCTTCGGGTTCTTCCCCGCCCGTAGGCAGAGAGTTCAACCGATCAGCCGATCATTTTTGAGGTTTCTCCGACATATGATATCTGGCAATCCTTGCATGTAATAGAGTAAATTCTTCCTTTAGATTTTCGCTTATTGCTAAGTTTTGTATTGGTTATGCCTTTTATTGGTTTAGATTTGGTTCTGCCAAATTTTATTTTGAGTTGAGACAAATTATTTTAATTGCAGTTGGAATAAAATTGGTGGGTTGAACAATATATAATTTTTGGTTCTCTGGGTTTGTCAGGAGGGGCAGTATTCTATTTTGGAATATTTTATGAGGCATTTGCTACGCATTGAATATGAAATATGGTACTGGACATTCTTGAATGTATTTTCAACATATTTCTCCTCTTCGTGTAAATATTGAGGGTCGCCAAATTCTGAGAGATATTTAGTAGTTTGGGTCCGACTCATTCGTTCGGCCATTATGTGTATGGGGTTATGATATGTTACGAAAATATACACGCATACTAGCAAACAAAAAATAACATACTAGCCGGAAAACATTTTTGGGCATGAGCTGCCTAGTTCACACTTCTTATTCATGATAGAGTTTGAAAGTCTATCTGAATCCTTGTTGGAGAAGCATTTTTTCCACCCTCTAATCCCTCAGTATCTGTCTATATTTCTGAGATGAGGTACTATGTACACTATTTACATTATTCACTCTGAAATGTACGTATTGGAGCTGCTTGTGAAAATGCCTAGCTGTACAGTATGCCGTTTTCAAATTTCTGGTGGACTGAATCGGGTCATTATGCTCTTTGTTCAAAGACGGTGCCTGACTCACACTACTATATTGTGCAGTCGACAAAAAAAAAAAAAAAAAAAAAACGCTCATGCACTCCACTAAAAATATAACATAACACCAATTTCCCCATAACACCCCGTACATAATTTTTGGGTATTGTTTTTAAATTAATTTACATGCTATATTTTTATTACCTATTCGTGACTTTTGTATTGACTGTTTAGACAGTTGTATATATTTACTTGTTATTGGCTTATTTTTATTGATGGTTTTGTTGTTTTGTTTGTCTTGTTCATAACCGATCTTTTCAAAAGTAATTTATTAAAAGGATCTCAGTCTAAAAACTGGGGAAAAACAACACGACAGTAGGAAGTCAATAACAATATACGTCATGACAGTTTTTTAGCCATGCGGTTAGAAAATTTTGCAATTGGGAATAGTTATTTTTTATAAGAAGAGAAAACCGGAAAACTTTTAGTTGTTTTCTTCGATTCCTTCAATATCGTTTATTCTATTGGCCAGTCGAACTATATTTTCAATGCTTCTTTTCTCCCTTAGTTAGTGCTTTACTTCTTTTGCTTTCATTTTTACGTGTGATTCGTTTTGTCGCATTTATTTATTGTCTTACTTTTGAATATTTGTACTGTATATGCTTTGGCTAATTCAAAAATGTATAGTTTTACAGAAGGATGCCGTAAAGACTATGAACCGAATATGTTAGCAACGACGAAGTTCTAGAGACAATAAAAACAAAAGGTCCCTTATAGTTAACATCAAGGAGAGACAGATGACATTTCTAGTGCATATAATGACGAAAGAGATTTTGGAAAATCGAAGGCAATTTTTTTCATCATGACGCTGTTTATTTTTTCACATTTATAAATTTAATTTCCTCTCGATATATGTAATTTTTTTTAATCGTTTTATCTCGTTTTGTTTTTATACATGTCCAATAGATCCTTCCATACGCTGACTCTCTTGTATATAATAAGGGAATGCTTCCTTTACTTTATCTTCGCACCTATCCTTTTTTTCTGCGTTTCTATTCAGATTCAAGTATCCAGATTTATCTCTACCGCATTACTTCCAATCTTATCCACTTGTGTCTGTTTGGCCCCTATTGTTATATCAAGCTTCATCCATAGGCTCAATTTCACATTTTAGACCTCCACCACCTACGATAATCGAACGTTCAATCACTATATGTTTCACTCCCGATTGAAATCTGCGCCAACTCTTCATCCCAGCAGACTGTTCGACGTTCACCTGATGCTTCAAAATCTGGCAGAGGTCAACGATAGAAGATTGGAGTCGGGCCAAGTTTATCCAGCAGTGATTAATTCTCTGCGAGGCGTGCTGTCGCTGATCATAATGCAGCAAAGAGATTTGTGTGAAGAGGCAGAGAAAAAAAAAAGGTTGAAGAACGAATGATGAATTCGGGAAGTAAAAAAAAATAAAACAAGCTAAAATGACGTATATATTTTGAAGAAATAGAAAATTGTTCGAGAATGTATGAAAAGTGACTGTAAGAAATAAAGCTAAAAGAATGAAAATAAGAAAAAAAAAGACATGTTTCATGAATGGTATAGTCATGGCGAAAAATAAATTAAAGTCTTTCAATGAAAATATGACTATTTAATAAATAGAGAAATTAACATGCGGGAATGAAGGAAAATAGGTGATAAGAGAAGAAAAACGTAAAAATAGTATTAGAAAAATAAAAGAATTTTGAAAGAATGAAAAGAGTAAGTGAAATGGAAAGAATCCAGGGATGAGATAAATGAAAATATTAACATTTAAAAGTTGACCACCGAAGAATAATTCTTATTCAATTGTTTAAATGAAGGACGCAGTTGTATGTGGTATTCGAATTGACATTTATTATAATCATATTTATATTTTTCTGATTTTGTTTTATATCTTCAGCTTAGTTTATCTCTACTGGGTCGTAAAAATTATATTATTTTCGAGAGTCTGAATTAAAATCAATTCTGAAATTTATATTTCACTTCAACCTCTTAAATGTATCAGTCTAATGAGTTGCGATGAATGTCCTTTTTTGTACGTTTAACTGCGCTAAGCGTCACGCAAACTTACAGAAAGTAAGTACAATATTTATATTTTCATTTCTGTTTTATACTTTAAATATCACTTTGACGTCGAAAAATGGTATTGTTTTGTATAGTTATTGTCTTAAATGCCGTATCCTTTTAGTTTGTAGTTGATCATAGCTCTTGGCATGTTATCTGTGTCTTTCCATGATATATTGAAGAGAGTGAATGATTTGGGCTGTTTTCCGCGGTTTTTAATTCCGAATAAACGTTTTCTTATGCATGCTGCCACCCAAAGTAAAAAAAAGTACAGGTTATCCTGCTATTTAATCCACATTTAAGAAATGTATATTTTTTCGTGGGGTATTCCTATGTCTATACCTGATCAGTTGATTTTCATGCTCTTACTGTAATATAAGAATACTTAAACAATTAACATGATTTTTAATCTGACATTTTTTACTACAAACTTTGTTTTATAAATAATTCCTAAACGTGTTTATGTGAACCAATTTTGTCATATATATATATATATATATATATATATATATATATATATATATATATATATATATTTGAACATTGAAATCAACACTCAGAGGTTGTTTCATGCTAGACCAGGCTTCCTGATATTATGTGGAATGCATGCTCCTCGTGTTAAATACACTTGCATATAACATTTTCAATAGCTCGTGTTTGCTTTCAAACGATTCTAGAGTGTTTTCTCATCTTGTCATATTTCGTGCCATACTTCTAATCTGATATTCACGGTTATGTCGCTAACTTCACATTTTATCACGTACGCTGATAAGCCATGAATAGATAACAGAAATAAAGCTCATTTAGGATTGTTTTTCTATGAAATACATTTAACATATTGATAAATGAATTCGCAACGACTGGCAATTATTATAAATACATTGTCGAAAATCAGTATTATACTATAACAAATTTGATAAATGTTGAATATAGAATGTGAGCTTTTTTGAGCTGGGCGTAAAACTTTGTATTGCAAATGCAAAATATTGAACAAACACGATAACTGATTTTATAGGGCTTGAGGGTTCATTAAGATAATATAGAAGCAACAAGATAATTAATAGGGCTGGGTATCACAGCTGAAGCTGGTTTAAGAACTGTTGAATTCTTGTATGTTAAATTAAACTTCGATGACGCTCGAGTACCATACTCCAAAAATAAATGTAGAGAAATAACGGATGAAATATATCATTGAATTTTTGCATATATATTCAAGGGGTTTTAATATGAAAACATATAAGAATTGAAAGGAATGGAGCTGCAACATCATATTAAGATTTAGAGCAATTGCAGTAGACAACGGAATAAAGATAATGGAAATCTAATGTTGGTGTTGTTAGTCTAACGTAGATGCACTGCCGGCTACAGCTCTGTCTCTCAGGTGGTTCTGGCCGAAAAGTAAACCACACGGTCCTGCCCCAGTGAACTAAAGGAACCACCAGTATCCACCACGTTGTGAATTTTTCATCTGAACGGCAGTATTTCGATCCCTCAGAACGATCCGGAGGTAGGATGAATGAAATGGCTGGGCTCCACGCTGAAAGAAATCGCTATTTGTGCAGAAAGGTTCTTGTCGTAACCGCAAGGGCACAAAGAAAGAAAAAATATACGCAACACTTTCGGTTCCTGTACAAAGATCCCTTTAAGGCTACTGTTTTGATATCACTACCAACGAAATTGCACGAATACAAAATGTCTTAACGAGATTCACTCGTTTGGATCGGAACGTCACAGAGAGAGAAAGACACAATTATGCCGGCTGTACTAAGAGAGATAAGTCGTGGTTCTTCGTCCGCCCGCTCCGATATAGCAGTCAGCTTTTCTCAGCTTTGCTGACGAAGTTATCAGGATTCGCGCGGGCTCGATTTCTATCTCTGTGTACGATTCGGACTTTTTGACGCATGCAACCAGCTGACCAGATCAGCAAAACCCACTAAGCCGTTTCCGCCGCGTTTTCCTTCGCGTTCTCTGATCTGCGATCTCTGATCTGCGGTCCCTGACCTGCGATCTCTCTCGCTCTCTCTCTCACTCTCTCTCTCTCTCTCTGCCGCGTCTGCCGCTTCTCACGCATTCCGACGCGTTCCCACGAGTTCTCCGATCCTATCCGATATGATCTCCGATCTCGTCTGCTCAACCCAAGCGTGTAGGCCGCTTATATAGAGAGAGGCCGAGCTAAACAGTTTTTAGGCACCGCCCACGAATTCTAATATGCAAATCGCCTGGAGGACCATGTGTTTTCCGCCGGATCTCCGATGACCCGCGGGAACCCAGTTTTCAAGAGGTACTAAAATCTGACTCGGACTCCCTGCTTGGTTTTCTGCAGACAACGTCCACTTAAACCCGGCGAAAAGCACTTATCTCGTCTGAGGGCTCTGGCTGGATTTCGCCTGGCAGACCACCCAAAATCCAATTCGCCATTGATCACAAGCTTTACCTAACGAACCTGTCCATTAATTACTTTGGAATTAATTCACCCAGTAAATTAATAACTCAATCCCAGAAACAAGAAAGTAAAAAGAAAAAAAAAACAACTTATTTCTGGAATTACTCCGGAATCCCTTCTATCAAACTAATTAGTACCTTCTTCCCAATCCTTTAGAATCGTTGATTAATAAACCCACCTGGGGGTCTCTCTCTCTCTCTCTCTCTCTCTCTCTCTCTCTCTCTCTCTCTGTTACATAATATACACACCTATCCTTGAAAAATATATTTCATAAAATATTTAAAATATACAGTTCATATTAGCTGAGGCTATATTGCGCAGTAAGTGACGCGTTATCAAAGCATAGCGAATAAATAATATACCATTTAATAACGTATATAATTGTAACTGCAGCTGACTAGAAAAATAGGGTCCAATAGCAACAATGCTTAACGTGTAACATCATATAAAGCAAAACTTGAATGTAAATGCCAACCTCACAATGGAATAAATTTTTGAACGGAATACCAATTTAAACACTGATACTATAATTAATCAAATTTTGTTTGTATGAGTAAATATTGTGAAAGCGCTACCCTATCTATATAAGTTCGGACAGGAACAATTTGTGTTTAAATATCCAGTGCAGTAAAATAAAAAAAGTAGAAGTTGTGTAATATGAACAAAAATTTGTAGGTTGCGTCAGAAAAATAGCTAGTAAACTTGATGTCCACAAACCGCACCATATCTTTGCAGGGATATTTCTAAATCTCACCCAGTGATTAAAAGTTATATTTCCAAACTTCTTCCAGTAATTGAGAGTGATATTCCTAAACCACACCCAGTGATTATTCGCAAACAGCACGCAGTGATCACAAACGGCAATCATTGATTGAGAGTGATATTTCCTACCCGTACCCAGCAATTGAAAGTGGTATTTCCTACCCGCTTCCAGCGATTGAGAGTGATATTCCCTACCCGCACCCAGCGTTTGAGAGAGATATTTCCTATATATGCGTGTATTTGTATATGTGTTTGTATATAAGTATGATTAATTTTATATGTATATGTATACATACATACATATATATATATATATATATATATATATATATATATATATATATATATATATATATATATATATATATGTGTGTGTGTGTGTGTGTGTGTGTACGTGTGTATATGTATGTATGTGTATGTATGTATATATATTTATATTCGGTTTGTTTCCTTTTTAAAATTGTGGGTTGATATATTTATGCCTGCTTCTGTATGTGTATGTATGCATGTGCATATGCGTATGTGTATATGTATGTGTTCATATATATATATATATATATATATATATATATATATGTGTGTGTGTGTGTGTGTGTGTGTGTGTGCGTGCATATGTATATATGTGTGTATACGTTCGTCTACAGGCGAGCTTTTCTGTGCTTCTGCCTGTAGTGATGAATGTGTGTACACTGTACACATATATTTGTAGGCAGTTCTTATTTTTTTTTAACCTAATGTAAAATAAGGCATATATAGACATATATGAAAAATATATATTTTATATACATATTTGTGTGTTTGGAATTTTCATTTTTTATATAGAGTAGATGGTGTTATTTTTATACGTATATATCTGTCTTAATGCCCTTTCTTTACCTATTGTTTGTTTTTTCTCTTCTATTAGACCATTTTTACGGTATATTTGCCCGTATATGTTATATTTTAATAAATGGTTAGAATTCGTTCAATGTCCCCTTCAATCTTGAATATTTCTTGGGTGTTGTATTGGAGTGTCTCTGTCAATATATGTGGGTATATGTACGTGTTTTTATCGGTATCTACGTGTATAGTAACTTGCATGCACATTTCATTGTGAATGTACGCATGTTTTTGGGTTTTTTTTTTGTAAAATGTCGTGGAGATATTTCCTGTCTCGTCACTTTTTGGTGTCTGTATGTACCTAAATATGTCTGCGTGCTTATGTATTATAATTTGATTGTGTATGTATTGTCTTTCGCAATATGTCATCATCCGCTGACTAGACTTATAACCATTGCTGTCATGAAGTTAAGGGCAGTCGATGTTAACGTTTATTCCAACGTAATTTCAATAAAAACAAAATAAACAGAATAACATATGTATTTTTTCCTCAGTAATTTTATAATTTTAAACTTAATAGAGATTAAATTTAGATTTTAAAATGGGTAATTTTTAATTTTAATTTCAAATTTTATCGTATAATTTAATACTTATTAGAATAAATTCTATTTTAGTATAACCCCAACTTTAAAGCATTTAATAGTTATAATAAACTTACTTCGTTGTCACGTTTTTTGAACTCTCATATACTTGCATTTTCATTGTTCATTCCAGCTTATGAAACAGCGTTTCCCTTTACGAGGGGTGGTTAATTAATTTGAATCTTTTAAAACATTTATTCTACATTCAACATCATCACTTGATAAGATACCAGATACAAAATGGCTATTTTTGTAGTGATTTTATATCATATTTATGTTATAATGTTTAAATAAATATCTTAGTTTTAACCTACTATTTTTAATCCACTTCTCATTGGAGAGATTAAAGGATTACTGTAATTCTTGCACGGGCAAAAAGGATTTCAATTTAATTATTATACTTGGTCGCTTGTTTTAGTGGTGTAGTGTCGAATTGGCTCGCCCGAAAACGTTGTTTATTCTCTTGTAATCTCACTTCTATACTCAAATAATTTATATTATTCACACTTTGCAATTTATAATTTATTTCATATTAATTGCCTGAAAAACATGTCAGCCAACTGAGACTTAGAAAGGATTTTTTCGTTACGTTTTTCATATCTCCGTCATTTTATGTAAGGCCGTGCGCTTCTTTAAAAGGAACTCATTTGAAAAAGAGCGTGGGAAACAGACGTAGCGTAAGAAATTATTTCATGGTCAAATTCCTGTAATTGTCTTTCGCGTCTAGTATATATGCCTATGTACGTATGTAACCACATGGGTATATCTTATTAACTAACAGTAGTATATATATATATATATGTGTGTGTGTGTGTGTGTGTGTGTGTGTGTGAATAAGTGTTTGTGTGTACAAGTTCCACGAATGTTCAATCTTCTGTGTTCGTTTCAATCTATGGTGTAATCATTCGGCTCATTGGACACTTATCCCAACGACACATACTGATATTTGAAAGAAAGAAAAATAAATTCAAGCAGCTATATTTTATTTTTTACAACTTCAGTCATACCCATAACATTGTTTGCTACATCAGTGAAAGAGAAAAAATGCTACCTATGTATTTAGTCGTACGTAAATATAATCAAACCATGAAGTTATAGGTAAATAAGCTTTAAACATGTCCTCGAAGGCAAGCAACGATTGCCGACCGCATGGTCGAATCTGAAAATGGTATTTTGGTAATAATTAGTCTTTCTTACACCTGGGTTATAATCTCTTACTGAAGGCGATATTAATCGCATTGTTTTCTGTTGTATATTTTTCCTCCCAACTGCTTTCTCGTTTTCCTTATTACAAGATTTAGCTCATTCATGTTTTCCACTTCCCTTGATTCTATTGCTTTTGAATCTTATTTCCTTTACAATACAAAATAGATCCTTGCAATTATTTTACTTGTGTTACTTGTTCTCGTAACTTATTCCTTTACTTTTACAGTATTTCTATCCAGATATCTTTTTTTTATGTTCATTTTTTCCAACGAATGATTCATCACTTCTGTCACATTTGAAACATTCTTCCTTAATATTCCTATTGAACATTTGATTTTGTCTGAATCTATTTCTTTTTTATTTTTCTCGTTCTTTCTCGTTTCACTTTTTTCATCTTTCATTCACCATTTTCTCTTCATATTAAGATAATGGTCATATATAATTACACAATGTGAAATAAAACTGATATAATACCTAACACTGACATTATATATATATATATATATATATATATATATATATATATATATTATGAATTTATCATATAGACAAAAGCAGTTTACTCACTACCATGATGCAGCTTTGTTCCAATGCATTTCAACTGCACCTTGACGGGTGTGAACCAAAAATGGTTATGAACAATTCTGCCTTTAGGCAAGCTGTATGTGAAAGACCGCTTCCTTTTTTCCATTTATTTACACATATATATATAAAGCAAAATGGTGACAGAGTGAAACAATGGTGCTTGTTGATATCAGTTTGGTGAAAGATGAATGGGTTGTTGAATGCAGGCCAATCTGAGAAGATTCCTTGCCAATAGCCACGGCCAAAAGTTTAGGCACATCATCTAACAAGCATCCTAAGAGTGAAGGTGGGGGATGAAAAATGGGTATAGGAGATAGTAATAAGTAAAATAGTAAGATAGTAATAATAAGTAAATAATAAAATTCTAGCGATAATTGTAGTCGTAATTGGGAATGATTTTTTAGTTTGGTATAAAAAAAAATCAAGCTAAAGCCGAATTGTATATATTTAAGTTATGTATGCATAACTTTCGAAATATTTTTGGAAACTGAAGGAGGAAGTAAAAACTCCTAAGATTAAATGGAAAATCCTAAGACAAACCAGGACCTGCAATTCTCTGAACGAATCTTGCTTCTTATGTTTGCAGGAGACAGTATGTATGAACAACCGCCAATTATTAAACCAAGAATAGGAAACCACTATTTTTTGTAGACATATTAAGGATCTAACATTACAATCTTGCTAAATCTTAGTTACATAACTCTAAACGTTTAAAATTATAACTCGCCTCCTTTGATCAATTCTCTACATTGTTATGTACCTCTCCACTAATTTATCTTAGATTAGGATTCTTAAAATATTTTTTGCATATATATTACTAGTAATACATTAAGATTAATTGTTTTACATCCATATTTATTATATACGCTATACTGTTCGAGAATTGATCAAAATTTGATTATCAAAAGTTATATTAATATCCCATACTTTTTTAAAAATCCGAATAACTTATATATCCAACATACCAAGAAGAAATCACCACTTCTAAATTTATTAATTCACAAATCACTTTTGTTGATTACAGAATTAGTAGTGATAACTCCAATATAAATATATTCAATTCAGCTTTAGCTTGATTTATTATAGTAAACCAAAAAATAATTACCACTACAACTATCGTTAGAATTTATCCATCTTACCTATTCAATCGAATTACTATGTCTTATTACCACCTTTCCTTTACTACTCCTCACTCTTAGGACGCTTGTGAGATGAGGTGTCTAAACTTCCAAGACTAGCCAGCATTCAATACCCCATCCATCACTCACCAAACTGCTACCAACATGCACTATTATTTCACTTTGTCAACTTTTTGGTTTATAAAACAAATGGAAAAAAAGAAGTGCCGTTTCACATACGGCTTGCCCACAAGCAGAATTGTTCATAACAATATTTGGTTCTCACCAGTTGAGGTGCAATTGAAATGCACCAAAACGAAGTTGCATCTTTGTAGTAAGTAAAGTGTTTTTGTCTATATGATAAAATTATAATAAATAATTATCGCTCTATTATCAGTATCGAACCCTATTTTTGATTAATCCTGTGAACGTTAGAATTTATATATTATTTTCGATCTTATTGCATCGGATATATATATATATATATATATATATATATATATATATATATATATATATATATATGAGAAACTAAATATGGACATGCATGTAAATATTTATTTTTCATTGTCATGTTTCTGTTTTGGTCCATATTTATATTTTGATTTTCTTGATTATAGTGCTATTGAGAAAATTCGATTCATGTCAGGGTAAGTATCAGTTTCCTCCTTCGATTTTTTTTTTCTTATTGGTAGACTTGCTATTAATTCTTGTTGGTTTTATCACTGATTTCACTTAATTTATTCTAGTTTGTTTTCGTTATTATATTTTATTCTTTCCACCGGTTTTATTTTCTTACTTTTTTGTGCTGACTGTTTTTCGTCTCAAACAAGTCATGTACTTAAAAAATTATCCACAATTTTCATTTTGTCAAATTTTTGTTAGAAGCACGTTGATAACTTTTCAGCACTACTTCGTAATTGATCTTTTCTCTTGGACGTTTTTTAGAATCTACTTAAAAACCTGTATATCATTTTTCATGAATTCATAAGTAAAATAGGAAATATACTATAAATGTAATTACGTTTTAAAGACACTTGTGTGCTTTAGAAATGAATGCATAATTTTTGAAAAATAGTTTTCTAACTTTCAGCTGAGTTTTTGCCTGATCTCCTTTAACAACTCCACCATTGTTAATTACTCTGAATAAGTGAAAAACATACACACATATACAAGAGCGTGCGTCTGTGTGTGTGGGGGGGGATGTATGTTTGGCTATCTAATGCATCAGCATTTAATGATCAGCTTTGTTTTCCTTTTCTATATCAGCGTACCTCGGGCGATCTTAGTTATTAATTAACCGCAAGCAACATAAATTCTTATTAAAATTGACCGATGAAGCAAAGTGAAAAATAAACCTACTATGGTTGCCTGGGATTTTCCCCTGAAAATTATTGTGTTTCTTGAACTAGAAAAATACTTTGATAAGAATTTTCTCCCTCAAGCTGATTCCTTTCATACATATATAATTATTACATCCATGTATCATATGCTTTTTCTTACTAGATAGGCTGCGTATATGACGTGGTTTTTATAATATGTCAGTGCCTTGACGTTCTTCGAAACAAGAGCTGTTTATTAATTGCGTATCATTAAGAACATGTATTTTGTTTGTTCGATCCAAGCCCATATTTTCAAATCAACTCTCTTTATTTGTTCTTTCTAAGTTTGTCGTCTAGATCCATGAAGCTATGATGTTTGACATTTTTTCCTGATGCCACCTACATGTGTCTTCTTTGGTATTCTCTGAGAAAAGTGTGTATTCTGATGTAATATTTATATTTAGTTGCTTATCTCATAATTTTATGCAGTATGATTGTTGCTAGGAAATCAAAAACTCGCATCCATTTGTTATTAATACATATCTAATTTTAACAGGAGAGGAGCTATATATTATACACCCAACTCATTTCCCATAATTAGTTTTTACCTGGACAAATATAAGAATAAGGGTTTTGTAAGATTGTAGAATGACGGAATGTTCAGCACCGGCGCGTTTGTTGTAAATTTGAAAGTTACCAAAGACCGAATTCACACAAAATTGAAATCAAACGCATATGTACATCTGAAAACAATCATTCCTATATAATTTAGATTCGTGTTAAAATAAAATTATCTTTCTATCTATTGAGATAATCTTTCACATGAAATGATAAGACCAATGGACTTAATTGTGTCTTGTTGGATGAGTACGGATATATGCTCTCTTTCGCCGATT
Source organism: Acanthosepion lycidas (assembly GCA_963932145.1). Classification (NCBI taxonomy): domain Eukaryota; kingdom Metazoa; phylum Mollusca; class Cephalopoda; order Sepiida; family Sepiidae; genus Acanthosepion; species Acanthosepion lycidas. Next base: position 145,902,634 of record OZ010574.1, read on the forward strand.
GAGCACTATGGGAAAAAGGGAATTTTTAACGACCAATGCTGCATTAAGTACATAACTATTCGTTAAAATTGAGCGCTATGGCAGCCGTTTAGCATTCATATATTACGTTTTGGTCGGCGTCCATATAAGCAGAGTCGCAGCGAGTGGACGTCAGTAACACAGAAAGTAGTTGGAGAGAGACGCAGAGTTGAGCTTTGTGCTCTGAGACCCACCTCGCATGAAGCTGACTGAAAGATATCCAGGCATTCTGGCTTCGACTTCTAACCTAGAAAATATTATTTTTGAAGAACGTCTTAGACTCACACCACCAAAACAAGTTTTACGAATATCGCCTGAAGATACTCCAAAAACCAGTTTCTTGAAAAAAAAAAACATGTTAATACTCGCCTAACAAGCGCAAAGTGTCAGGTATCCATATCAGCGGTTTTGGAGAAAGACGTAGTCCTGTATTCAGCAACAAGATATAAAATATTGTTATTCTTTTTTTTAACACATTTGAACTTTTCGAGTTGTTACTTTATTTTCTTTTACATATACTTGTACGGTGTTACCTTTGCTCAGACTCGGCTTGCATTGCGGCCGGGCGACTGATTGATTTCGTCTAAGATCAAATCACAACGTGGGTAGGTTAGACTAGAAATCAAAGTAGTTACTTCGGTAACCAGACGTTGGAGGCGAGGTGGGAACGACAAAGCTGATACCGAATCTAACCAGATTCCAATCCGAATCAGCCAAGGGTTAGAACGTCACAATTGGCGCCGCGACCAATACCAAGTCACTTGGTCGTCACAGGATAACACGGAACGGCGCGGAGAGGCCTGGGGTGAATTCACAGCTAGCTTTAAAATAATAACAAATCAACCTTAAAAAATTAAAAATAATAGCAATTTCTACCTATCATAATTTTACACAGACGCCACCACGCGTATATAAGTGCATGCGAGGAAATATTATGCAGCGAAAAAATAGAAAAATGCTCTGATTGCTGACATGTATAGATTCACGAGACATTCACGAGAAATTTTCCCTACACTTCCGATCTTTTAATTTCAACATACAAATGCATATTTATATAGACAACAGCACGCATATACATACATATGTCAAGTCCCATCTTGTTCACATATGTTTATGTCTGTATGATCCCCGGCTGACGAGCGTGTATGTGTGTCTGCGTACCTCAACGGGTGTATGGACATGCATCTATGTTTGTATTAGCATGAGTGACATCACGACGATCATTGTCCTCCCATAATAACACCAATACACGCAAACTACATAAATCCAATTTAAAAAAAAAAAATCAATTTGTCTGACGATCGCAAAAGCATGAAACGCAGGGTCACAAACTCACATCAATCCAACCAAATATATATATATATATATATATATATATATATATATATATATTCAGATATCTTAAGCAATCTATAACAAGAAAGAAACTAATTCATGACATAATAGAAGGAGAAATATGTTTGCTATTGTAAATAAGTAACTGAAATATGACAAATATTGAAAAACAGCTAAACCGGTTTATCCCTCCCCTCTCATCAGACCAAATATGAAGGTCAAGGAATGTGCACAACAGCAAAAAAAAAAAATGTACTATGCCAAACTTTGGTTATATCAAACCAAACAAAGAAAACATTAACGGATAATTTTCTGTTAGGATTACAATATTGACACCTATATAAATTGTCCATATTCCCCTTACATTTTATACATATATTTTTGATGACCTATTTATTTTTATTACGAATTGATACTTAATAAATTTGCACTTAGCATTAATTACATATAGGGTCATTTTCGCACCTTGGAATCCGTTCTTAAATGTATTCACAAGTTTAGTATAAGTACTTACAGAATTTATATCCGGACACTTGTCCTCATCTTGTCTGTCGGACTTCTTCAGGTGTCTGTCGATGTTCGTGTACTTCAGGGAATTTCGAACTGAACACTTTATTTAATCTACGGGGTAAGATTATTCTCATTTCGGTATCCATGTTTCTGAATATCTGAGCTTGTTCTTTATGCATTCTGTTTCCAATAAATCTAAATCTCTACTATCCGGCACCGGGATTGAACTTAAAATTAATCACAATACACAAACCAATTTTATTTTGTGATATATTTTGACATAAATGTTTGTGCCATTTTTGACATGAGTTAATAGTAACACATATTTTATCACTTACACTCAGAACGTTACCTGAATATAAATATTGGGAGAGAAAAAAAATCTTTGTAGTAGTGTTAGCGTGACAGTTATTAATTAGATTAAAATCCAGGTGTTTGTGAAAGAAATATGCCCTAATCAATTTCATGTAGAGTTTATTTCACTTTATCATGGTGAACGACTTAAAATCTACTTAATTCTCCACACACCAGCTGTCACTATTATCACAATCATTGTTATTACCGGCAGAGATATCTTTTAAAATTCAAGTAAAATTCAAGTAAATTTCAAGTAAATTTTTCTCTGTAATATTCTCAACGTCAAATCATAAACGCCAGAATGTTGGCCAGAATTTGCATTGTAGTAAGCATAACATATTTCTATCGACATCATCAGTAATTTCAGCATAACCAGAGAAAAAATATTCCTATATTATCATCACTGATAAAATAACTTTGCTGCTTGAATCATGAGATATCTTTCCTCTGGTATTTCTCTTTGCCTTTACTCCCATCCGCCCAAATCTCTATCTCTCTCTCTCTCCATATATATATGTATGTATGTATGTATGTGTGTGTGTGTGTGTGTGTGTGTGTGTGTGTGTGTGTGTGTACTTTATTTTCTCTTTTTATTTTTATTACCCTTGCAAGGCAAAAAAGTATTGGCATCTGAAAGACGTTACTTATTGTTTTTTTTGTTTTGTTTTTTGTTTTTGTGTTTTGCATTTGTAAAGTTATGGCAAGACATCGTGTTCCCGTGTCTTTTGCTCCCACTGACTCTGTTCGCGCCATTGTTCGCGCCTAGAATATGCCTCTTCTCCCGTTTCAGTCTTTCCCTCTCCCCTTTCTGTCCCTCTCTCTCGCTCTCTCTGACTAGGCTTTGATTGACAGCTCTATTATAAGCGACCAGTTCAAGTTGCGGCCATATTTCTACTCCAATTTCCGGTCACGTGGTTTTCTCAGTAGATTTTTATTGTTCTGCTTAACTTTTCTTTTTCCCTTTGTGCCTTTCTTATTCACTGTTTTGCATTATTTCTTTCAATTCTTTCAACTCGATTATGCTTAATGCACAACCAAATTTATATCTAATGCTCTCCTAACTTTTCCAGGAAACTCACAGATGCACTCGCGCACACGCGCGGGCGCGTACACACACACTCACACACACATATATCTATGTATGTATGTATGTATGTATGTATTGCAGTGAATGTCTGGATTCTTGAAATTAACGGCTCCACATTCATGATTCAGTTGATCACTTTCCAAAAGGCAAGCAACAGGACTAATGATAGTTCAAGAATACAATAATCGTAGTCCACAAAAAGAAAACATGACAAAGTTCAGACATAATATTATCGTGATCGGAAATGAAGTAATAGAAAAATAAAATATAGCTAGAAGTGAACAAAATTGTTTGTCATATTTATAAATACTGATTCCTGATAAACTGCAACGGGCTGATTCCAGCGAATAAACCCCCGTAATAACAACGACAGCAATAATGCTTCGAAGCGAAAGGAAACTTGTGTGTGATATAAAATGATCTTTCAAGCCTTAGTGATGGAACAGACAGTTGTTGTAATATTGTATATACATTGAAAGATTTGATATCCTGTTATAAACAATTTGAAGCAGATATTTGAACATTCTTTTGGGAATTATGGCAGGTAATTAGCATAGAGTCCTACGCCATTCAAATTAGTCTACAATCTAAACTAGCAGTATATTTTATGGGTTAAAAATCCAGAAATCTCTCATAAAAAATGATATTTCATCTTTGACATTTAGGTATGATTATCATGATCCGCAAAGATTCTTCAAGCTTCTGAGAAAATCACGTCATAACAAATAGAATTGCAATTAAAAAATGTATCTTTAAATTTCAACAATTAGCCGAATACCCATCCTACGTACAGAGATAACTCAGTTTTATTAGAAGTTCTAAACATTTGATATCAGCAATATTTTCAGCAAGATATCTATTCTGTAATAATGTTTGCCAATATGCTAAATCAACTATTTTCTACTCTTAACAAAAGTTCATACAGCTAGACATGGAATACATTTTAATAATTTTCTAATGACTAAGTAGTAGTAATAATAATACAAAATAATTCAGTAAACTTAGTATATATTTCTTCATTTATTTAAATAATTAATTCATTACACTTTAAGAAAGCTAATTTAATAGATTATTCTGATTTATTTCATTAGTTGACTACTTTTTCCTCTCTTCAACGATTCTTTCTTAGACAAACTGAATGATTGTTACGAACGCTGCAGTAAATAAGATCATAATTAATGCTGTCGAACCTAAAAATGGGAGAATTCTACAATAATTTAGTAGTAATATTATTCATCATTCATTAACTGGAGAGCATTATATTTGGTTGAAATTTATAAAAAGTTTCTCTTCGGATAAACTTTCAGGAAAAGAGGGTTTTCATTTTTTTTTTTTTAATATTTACTTAATATAGATTTCTTAAATAAGCTGAGATCCGTGATAAAAATTTATTTTATGTTTTATATAAATATAATTATAATCAGAGTCACTGAGCATCTGTGAAGAAGGTCAGCTGTCTTTTAAATGTCTCGGTAGATGTTCATGCATATCGTGTTTTGATCAAATTACAACTGGTAGAACTCATAACCTCTCCAGGCCAAATCAAAGGCCATATCGGTCCGACAAAGCCGTTGATTTCAATCAAGTAATCCTTCTGCCAAGAGATGTCGTGTCATCTTTGCCATGCATATAATACTAGTAGTTCTGTCTCATGTAGTAATTTAGTTAGCAGTCGATCGAAAAAAGTTGTTATTGTTCATCAGTTAAACACCTTACAGAACGTCAGAACAACTGAGCATAGAGATGCCCATATAAGTTCGCTTCCATAGGGCTTAAACTATTTTTCTTGACGTTGGACATTTGAATAAACGGTTATTCAAAAATGACTTGTAATTTTTATTGATATAACTGTTAAAATCACAAATAATATAAATTAATAAATAATATATAGAAAATAATCGTAAAATATTTATAAAACTAATTATTATTGTTGTTGTTGCTGTTTAAAAACTTTTTAAATGTTAAGTAAAAATAGGAGTTAATGGCTCTCTACAACTTACTATTGTTTCTTGCCTAAAGTAATATTATTTTCGTTATAAATCACTTCATATGTTCTGCCCTCTATTTACACAATCTCTTTCAGTATCATTCACAATGTTTTTCTTGTTCACTCCATTTTATCCTCAGCATCCATCCGTAGACTTACAGCTCTGCTGACAGCAGTCTCTTCATCCGTCTGAAGATTGATCAACTTTCACTTCTATATAGACTAACCGTTAAAATGGATCTGCTAAGGAATGATATCTTCAAGACATGAAAAAGTAATCACTCTCCAAAATGCCCCGCCCTTTTTTATCTCTTAGTAAATTTGTATTTTTCTATCTTAATCCCTGTTCTGACAACCATTTACAAAAGCTCTTTAGCTAGGGTACGCGCGATTTTCCTTTGTCACTCTTTATTATGTCATGTAAGTGTCCCATTATCTAAACCCACTTTCCTCATTATGTATTCTAGAACCATCTGTGTCACTTTCTAATGTTAAGTACAAATGTCTTCTTTTTTTCTTTTCATTTTCTCTAAAACCTTGTCGTAGTTCACATGGTCTGTCGATGGCATTCTCAGCATCCTTCTGTTGCTTCAAGTCACTTCTATATTTGTGAATACATTTCTGGCGTTCACTGCTACACAGGAATATTGATATTACATAGTAGTGGATTATTCTTTCCTCTTTTTATAACTAAGGTTTCTGTTTCTTGATATATTATTTAGATTTTAGAAGGTATTGTTTGTTTTTTTACCAGGCTCTCAGATTTCTGTCAGATTTTAACTCCTTTGCTAAAACATTTCCCATATATTTAAATATTCGTAATTGCTTGATTTTCATATTTCCAAACCTTAGATCGCATGCTTGACTGGTTCTGCAGATAATTATGTTGTACTATATACAGATGACATAATCAATAAAATGTAAGTATATATACTTCTGCATTTGTATTGCTGTGTCTGAAATCGTTCTAAACATGAATATTGCTACGCTTGTTCGAGTGTCTTTAACTAAACTGCCATGTTGTTATATTCCCGGTCTAATACTGCTCCGAGATCTAGCATCAAAATTCAAAAGATAATTTTTATTATGTGGTCCATTAAACCGATTATCCAATGGTGATCACATCCATTTGCAGCTGGTTATTTAGGAAAATGGATCTGCCAAGGAATTCTGTTATGTTAAAATTGTTTTAGATTTCATTTATTATAAAGATATTTTGTAGATAACAAGTGTTTTAAGAATGTTTTTTGGATTGTTTTTATCTTGTAGATAACAAGTGTTTTAAGATTGTTAAGTGCTAGGAAGTACGTCGCTCTTCGGGGGCTCTTTAGTTGGACTGACGGTCTCGTTAACATTCTTGGAGTATAGTTCGGAACCTTCCTCCAGCTGAAGAAGAATTGGTTAGAGGTGCAGGCAAAGTCGGAGCGGCGATCCAGCCTTGGCACCGCTGGTTAGGGCTGAGGAATGCACCACGTACGTCTTTCCACTAATCATTTACCGATTTTCTGTACTCCCACTTTGCAAGGACCGCAAGAAGGCACTCGAGTGCTTGCTCTCCTCATTCTTTGGGATAGTGGCAAGCATCAAATCTGCAGAAAACGTCTGTGTCATACGGGTTGGGAATGCCACACTTGGTGGGTCATCGCACGTCAAGTTGGCTTTCCTGTGTCGTGCTTTGACTGCGGATTCGATCTTTAAGGGCAGTGTCAGGGACGGATTCCCTATCCCTACCATCACTCCTCCCGTTTATAGGGCTGAGCGATAGGCCTTGAAGGTTGTTCTTCGGTCTAGTGACCTTTCACGTCCTAGGAGGCTCATGTATTGGGACATAGCAGAGAGGGTCGCGAAAAACACACTCTGTGAGCGGCTGGGCTTGTTGGTGACTGAGTTGCCCTCTTTCGGGTCTTGGGCACCTTCGGCGGATTACCTCAGCAAACCTGATTTTTCGCTTAACTGGCCATTGATTCGGAACGCGCTATCTCTCAATGACATAGCCTTCAGAATTTTCCCGACTGTCAACAGTGCGAGATTGATCTAGTGGAAATGACTTCGAAAGCCTTTTACCATTCTCCCCAGTTGCAGCCTTTGTGGGATTATGTTGGTGAGTTGACGGCTCGTATCCATCGATCTCGCAAACGCGTGCGAAAATATGTCACCCCCGTATTCTGAGGTGAATCGATTGGTTTTTATCATGTGGCTAGTCGTGTCAAGAATGGAGGTATGGACGTCGGGAATAGTGAGAATCTTAAGATACGAACGCTTTTCTTATGAGAATCTAGTCGGATATTTTGGGTATCGGCTCAAGATACAAAGAGTTTGCTGTCGACAGATTTCAGCGAAAGGTAGGAGAAACTGGCGGGCTTGGTTCAAGTGAACGGGACAGTCCCTTTTGATGCAACGTGCCGGTTTCCTGACGGAACACTCCGTTGGTTAAGATAAATTCTCTTTGTTTACCTAGTTAATGTGAGTAAGTGTTGTTTCTGGTCTGTTCCCGGCATTCTGTTTTTTATGATCTAAGTTGATATTTCCAACCACCCCTGTTTATTTGTCCCTCTCCTTTCATCTCGATGATGTAAGTCTTTTATTTTCCAAATTTTTCATTTATTTTTATCATTCGCTCATTTGAGTTAGCGGCCTCTCTCATTTTGTGGGGTGAACTCATCCTACTAACATATTTTATTTGCGTTTTTTTAGTTTTTTTTATATTTTAGTTTCGTTTTTGAGTTCATTATCAACTCACTCATTTTTTATCGCAATATTTTTTTTGTATTTTTGAAAGAAAAAAGAAAATAAGAGAGACATTTGGATATTTTGCATGAAGATACTTTATAATATTGGGCTTTTGGTAGGTTCCCTGTAGTATTATGGTATATGTAGGTTTGTATGGTGATGAATGAGTACTTGCTGTCAATTAGCAAATGGATGAATGGGTCGTGAATCTGATTACCAAGGTCTAGGATATTTAATTTTGACTAGTCCTACTCCACTTCCACTTTGCCATTGTGCCGCAATTATTTGTAAAATTATAAGCAATAAATATTCATTCGAAACAAGATTGGGACCAACACAGGTTTTAAATAAATGAAATATGATCGAAGGACAGTTATATTCTAATATATATTGTGTGGCATTCTAATCAATATAGTTGCCTCAATTAAATAAAATCATTCGGTATCCAGTTATGATTATCTCCTACTTCACTTTAGAAAGTGAAATGCTTCGGGAACATGCACAACCAATTAATGTGAAGCGATTGAGCAGGAAATACTTGGTATAAAAAGGAGTATATATATATATATATATATATATATATATATATATATATATATATATATATATATATATTATAGCGCATATGAATTCACTAAAATAAAAATATATACATGCTGACACCTATAATCATTTAAAATCAAAAGCCACGGCATCCATGACTGATATAGTATTAATGGAATTTATTATTATTATTATTATTTTTATTTTTATTATTATTCCTTTGATTTCTGGTGTGTACTCATTTCGTTCCGTGAAATTTAATAAAAAAAAATAGCATTGCATAGAAAAAACTTCTTCGTAATGTGTGGACTGTGTTCATGAGTACAATTTTTTGTATTTCTTTAAGGTAGGAACTTCCAGGTATCACTTCTATGTGTCTACTGGAACCTTTTCCATCCCAATCTGAGGTCTCCAATTACACCTGGAATTGTTGATATTCTCATGTACCTCATTTTTGGCCCTTGTATTTTAATAGCTTTCTCACGATCTTCAAATATACATTGCAGACTGCAGGGACTGCCATATAAAAATTAGGCACTTTTCTTCTTGTTTGGGGTTTCTAATAACGATGTCTGGCGAGTAGCTTTAATTGATTTCTCTCTGTAAATTGTGAAGTTCCATAAATTGTTACAGGTCCTATCTCCGTAACCGGGTCTGGTTTGTGTTCATTATATTTTATTTGTGTTTTCTTTTATTCGAACTTGCAGATTTTCCAATGCAGATATTTGCCAAATCTTTCATACCGTATTTTATATTCAGTTGGTGTCAGTACCGCGCAACATGACACAAGATGGTCAATAGTTTCTGGATAGTTATCATAGAATCTGCATTTTGTTCTAATACAATTTTTAGTATGTGTGTTTCGTAATTTCGAGTTAACATGCATTGGTCTTGTGGCGCAAGAATAAAACCTTCGGTTTCAGATTTTACCCTGCACTACGTAGCCACTGATCAGAGTCTACACCAGCTTGTTTAGAACGGGCAGAACATTGGCCAAGCAGATCGTTTCTGTATCTGGTCGTTCGCATTTGCTTTTGCTTTCCTTTTTAAGTATATTGCAGCTTCAGCTGGGGTACTGTGCTTCACTTGTATTTCTCCACCCATTATGACATTTATAGTTTCCTTTATTACTAAATAAAGTCGCTTACTACATTCATGTTCTGTCTATATTTCTGGGATGAGGTATTATGTAATCTATTTACATTATTCGGACAATTTTCCTCATCTTTGTCGCCATATTTATTACAACGTTTCGGCCGTTGTACACTCCGTCCTTCTTCAGGTGGTTGGAATGTCGAACTGAACCCTTTATTTCGCTCATGGGGTAGACTGTTCTAGTTCCACGTGCCATGTTTTTAATAGATGTCACTTATCAGTTACATCCTGTCAATTCCCCTCTTCAAGTTCTCCACTGCCTTAATTAGGTATTGAGCTCACACTCTGTGGGAATTGTCACTGGATTTAACCAAGGCCTTCATCCACCGTGCCATGTGATCTTGAAAACATTTGTCTATTTCTGGGCTTTATAAACCTAATATCTTCAGCAACAATTTTTTACCAGTGCCCATATTACCATTTTTGTTGTTATCATTGCATGTTTTTAGCAGAGCTCATATTTCATTTTTTGTTGTTATTATCGCTTTTCTCTGGAACTCATTATTACTGGCTCCGATATTGTATTCATTTCTATGCTTACTCACAACCTGGTCCCATAAAGGGCGGTGATCTCTGTTTTTTCTCCATATATCTAGATATGGGTTGATTATATCTACGTATAATTGGCCCATTGATCGGAAAGTTTCCTTCATATGTCCGGAACTCCGTCCACTTCGTGGAAATAATCAAAGATGCTCCAATCCTATCCAACCAGATGGTGAGCTAGGACGTGGTGAGTTTGTTCACCAAGGTACCTACGGAGGAGGCACTCTCAGTAGTCAGAGACAGATTGGCCTCTGACTCATCCCTAGAAAAACGGACCAGTATTCCAATAGATAATCTGATGGAGATGTCGAATTTCTCTGCACAAACAACATATTCGGAATGAGATTACACTTATTTCGACAGGATGAGGGTATAGCAATGGGCTCGCCATTATCACCAGCAATGGTGAATATATACATGGAATACTTTGAGGAAATGTCATTAGAATCTATATATCTAAAGCCAACTCTATGGTTAAGATACGTAGATGACACCTTCATAATCTGGCCACAACAGAAAGATGTTCAGGTTCAATAAGACCTTCGATACAGTTCACGATGGAAAAAGAGTGTAACAACACACTCCCGAACTTGGATGTACTAATATCTCGAACAGAGCATGGGTTCAAGACATATGTATACCGTAAACCGACATTGAGTGGACAGTAACTCAATTTCAACTCCCACAATCCATACAGTGTAAAGAAAGTGATCGCCCGCTGCTTGCAACACCGAGCAAAAGCCATATGTGGCGACCCAGAGACATTAGATAAAGAATTGGTTAGTATAAGTAGTACCCTGCAACGTAACAACTACCCTGGGTACATGGCAGCAGCTCCGAAAAACTGGGATAGGCGGTTACAAGAGGAGGACATCAACACACATAAAACAGTCTGCGTGCCTTATGTGAAGGGGTTATCAGAGAAAATACAAAGTATCTGCGGTCCATATAACATCAGGATAACCTTCAAAACCTGGACGACACTTCGCAGATATCTCTCCAGAGTAAGATCCCCATAGAGGAGAACATGACTAAAGAATGTGTGTACGCTATCCCATGCAACTGCGGAAAGGAATATAAATGAGAGACAGGCTTCCCCCCTCAAGGTAAGGCTTCAAGAACACCAGAAAACTGTAACACGAGGGGAAGTGGAAAAATCAGGCGTGGTTAACAACATATGGAGAGAAAAGGAGAGAAAATGGAGATCACCGTCCTCTGTGGGTCAGTTTGCGATCATAGACAAAGAACACCATTGGAAAATTCGTAAGGAATCAGCTCATATGCTATGCCACATAAATCTCCTGAGCCGACCAAGCATAGAAATGAATAAAATATGGAAACCAGTAATAAGAAGTGCAAGAGAAAACCGATTAATAACAACAAAAATTGCAATATGAGCTCTGGTAAAAAAGGTTGCTGAAAACATTAACTTTATAATACCCAGAAATTCATACACAGATGTCCTCAAGGACACATGTCACAGTGGATAAATGCGTTGTTTAGATCCTGTGACAATACTCAACGTGTGTGAGTTCAATACTCGGTTAAGGCAGTGGAGAACTTGAAGAGGAGAATTAACAGTATATAACTGATAAGTGATATCCATTAAGAACATGACACGAGGAACTAGAACACTCTACCCCAGTGAGTGAAATAAAGGATGCATTTCTGCATTACACCCACCTGAAGAAGGCCGGAGCGTACAACGGCCGAAACGTTGTAATACATATGGCGACAAAGACGACACTTGTCCGAATGATGTAAATAGTGTATATTCATGTTATTTGACACATTTATTAGCCGGTATCTTTACCAATTGTTGTAGCTTCTTAATACGGATCTGGACACATACAGACGATCAACATCAGCTTTGGGATGATGCATGCGGTGTCAGGTGAGAAGCTTTCTCGGTTTGTCGTCCATTCGCTTAATATTAGCTATGATCCAGTTAAGGGTGTTGAAACTGTATCTTACCAAAGGAACAGCCAAGGTATTTATGGTAATTATTCTGAGTTTTTTTTTTTTTGTATTCTGTTCGGTATTCATTACCAGACGCACACGCCTGTAGTATTCATTTGTTACCTTTTTCATTTGGGCTTGTTGTATTCCATTTATTTCATCAAATCCTAGGTAATTATAGGCTTCACCTTGTTCTAGTTCAATAATCTTTGTGACAAAATCTAAATCTATTGTGTGTGTTTCTGCAATTTTTTTTAATGATACTTTTGCATATTTATCTAATCCGAAATCTATGCCTATGCCGTCACTGAAACATTTTACTTTACTGAAGAGAACCTTTAACTCATTGTCGTTTTTTTGCAAAGAGGTTGAGATCATCTATGTAGAGTAGGTAACTGAATATTTTCTTGTTTATTTTTTAACCATAGGTATTGTTGTTTAGCTCATGCGTAAGTGGGATTAAAGACAGACAAAACAGGTGTCACATGGCGTTTCCTTGGAAGATTCTCCGTCGGATATACAGGCGGTTGGAGATGATGGTACCTCTGGTGAGATTTAGGTATAATGTGGTGTTCCATATTCCCATGCTGGGTTTAAGGATATTTACTATCACTCGAGAGACTTTGTAAATTACCAAAATCTTATGAATCCAAATGTGTGGCGCAATTTACTGTAATCAATCCATACTGCGCTAAGATTTCTGCACCGTCTTCTGCAATTTTCCATGATTATGTTGTTTATTGATCTTTACAACCATGTGGAACTCTTCTGCATCCCTTTTCTTCCTGTGGAAGAAAGTTGCTTGCTTCGAAAAAAGAGTAAGCACAGTTCGTCAGGACAGACGTGATAATTTATATATGGTGTACAGATATGTTATTGGCCCATAATTTTTCCGATCATGTTTCACTCGTATTTGACATGAGATATTTAATATCTTCAATGATCCATTCTGGGATTTCTTTTGAGATTATTTCTAAGCATTGATAAAGCAAAGGTTTTAGGAATTGATGACAGACGATACATCCAGAAATTGGACGCCTTTTTATTTCCTCGGGAATTCCATTTTTGGGATTTTTTAAAGCTTTCCAAGCATTATTCGTGGTTATATTTTCCCACACTTGCTGAGATTTATCCAACATTCACTCTTCTTATCACTGGATCGAGGTTATATGCCTTTGGACTGCAACGTATATTCTCCCAACATTTTTTGCACCTTGTAAATAGATGGTGACTTTTTGCCATGTATAGTTACTTTTCCAATTTCCATGTAAAAATTCTAAAGTTTCGTTTGGAATATTTTATTTTAGCGATAGACCCTACAACATTTATCTTTAAAACTTTTCCTTTTCGACTTTAACTGCAGTTTATTTCAGCATTTACTTGATTGATGGAATTTCCTTTAGTGATTTAATTTTATATTTTCGCTTGATTTTCTTGCAGTTGCTAATCTCATCTAATATCGAAATTTCACATCTGATTTCCTTTATTTCTCACATCAGTTTTGACATCCAACCTGGTTCTTTTGTCTGTTGGTTAATATTTATATTTTCTTGAAGGAAGTTTCCAAGTTGTCGCTTTGTATATGGCATTGTTAACTTCCGTGATGTTTCCCAGTGGTTTGTCCGTTAACAGGGTTTACAATGCAGTATTGTATATTTGCACAATGTGCTGATTGGAGTTTGCCATATGAATTTTTTGAAGCTGGTCACTGATTGATATTTATGTGAGAGTTTCTCTACGGAGTACTTGGATGCCGTGGATTTTTACCTTAATGTATTCTCATATTAGGACTCATATGATTTATTTCTACTGTCATTTGTTTATTGTTTCAGTGATGGGTTACGTATTCTGTCTTATATCTAGCATTATATTATCCATTTCTGCATTTGAGAGACTTTTTGTTTCGCACGATGTCCCTGTGGAATTGGAAATCCTGTTTGGATTGAGATGATATCTTATTTTACTTCCTACCATAGTTCCCCATATTCTGTATGTGTGATTCGTGGTGTTCTTTTCTGGATGTTCGATTTGCGGTGAAAACTTATGTCATGTCATGTCGTGTTGGTATTCTTCACGAGACCATTTCGTTCGCTTTCATTTTATTAGCTGATTTGGCATTGACTCACTTGGTCCAAGCTTGGAAATATTCCGGGTTTGGTAATTAAGTGGCTCTTCGGTTTTGGAAGCGTTTGTTTCGCCGACAGATTTTTCGGCCCCAGACGCGGCCCTTGTTGACCCGAGCGACGGCCGATCCGGTATGAAAAATTGTTCCTAATCATTGAGATTCGTAACATTTTGCGTTTAAACCTTGGCATGAGGTGATTTTGTTCAGGTTATCAGCTTTAGGACGACAATTGAACAAGACCAGAGAGCTCATCCAATCCATGAAATATTACGGATGGGGATTATATTCATATATCCATGGTTAAATAGTTCATTATTGAGTATTGTATTCAGTGCGGTAGCATATGCGCATAGACAGGGCATTGACTACACTAAGTGACTACTACCAGGTGAACTATCAGGTGGACATACTTTAATACTGTTCTTCCAGTTTTTAAGAACTCTTGTGAACCGTCTGAAACTTTCATCTATCGGCCTATTAGCATTCTACCTCTCTTTGGTAAACCCTTAAACGCCCTAATCAAAGCTAAATGAATCATATTCTCATCGTAGAAGAAATACGGCTTTAGTTTCTCCAGGTCAGATACTGGTGTCCTGAGCATAATTGCAGATAGTATATTGCAGAACGTATATGATTTTATAGATAAAAAAGTATATAACGTACATGAACAGCAGCAAAAAATATATGCGCACATGTATGCATTGTGTGTGATGAGAATTTAATATATAATACTTGGCTTATTTGTATTTTTTAGACTTTTCTCTGAATTATCGGAATCCTAAGGTAAAATGATACATGAATATGCTTTATTATTCAAGAAAACTGAGCCCGTTTTTAACTTCGAAAACTGTTCGTTTTGAAGCTTAGAAATTATGAAAGATTACACATACATAGAAATGATTAAGGCGCAGTCATGAAAACCTTAATCGTTTTCTACATATTCTAATTTTTATCATTTGGCAATATTTTGGAAACAGAACGAGAAACTTTCCTCACCACGACACACACACACACACACATTATGTGCCACCGGTCTAGTATTCCCCTTATTTTCAGATAGGTTAGAGTCGTCCGTGTTTGAATGAGTCCAAACACGGCTTTTTTTTTTCTTGGCTTGCTTTCTGTTACCTTGAAAGGGCTACTATTGTCCACAAGTAATTTTCCCTGTATTAGTATAAAATTCAGTTCCTCCTATCCTTTGCGTTCTAGTCGCCTGACTATCGCGGGATCGTGAAACATATGTATATCACGATGAGCCCAATATTTTGTACATCGTCTTCGGAAGTAGTCGAAGCTGGATGCTACTTTATATATAGAATTTTTACATGGGAGTCTTTCTTCCCGATTTTAACAAAAACTATGCGTGTTAAATGGTGGATGATTTGCAGAACGTGTTTGTTGGTACAACGCATCCCAAATCTTCAACATGATTAAAATCTATGCAAATAGGATACACTATTGAGGACGGTGCCTAATTTATTATTGAATAACAATTACAGATATTTTTAAAGAAACTTGTAAATAATATCCAACTATTAGTTAATTACCATTTATTAGGAAAGACGTAGGAACTTTATCGTTCTCCACAATATTTCACGTCCCCAAAATATCAAGTGCGGAAAAATTTCAGATCTCATAAGGAGGAAACCAAAGACCTATTCTATTTCCTCTTTTCCTGGACTCTCTCCTGTTCAAGCATATACGTAAAGAGACTGAACTGATCATTTAAGTATTCCATACTGCATCGCATATCGATCTACTAATAAATAATAGCGATGCTGTTTTCGCTCCCTAGGCCAATGTACAGATGATGGCTGGGTGTATACTGATAATATATATTGTTATGGTAATTTACCCACGTACGCATGGACTCTCCCAGCTATAAATAGGAGCAAGTGCTGCCTCTTAAAGAGGGAAATTTCCAGGAGTCAGCTTTGACATTCGGACAGAATATTCTTGCTGTAACACTTTCATTTGTATATGTTTTTATTACTGCTTCTGTTAAAATATTTGTTTAACTCAATTCCTCTATTTGTGACATTATTTCTGGCCTTAACAAGGCTACAATATATATATATATATATATATATATATATATATATATATATATATATATATATATATATATATATATATTATATATATATATATCTATTTATATATATATATCTATTTATATATATATATATATCTATTTATATATATATATATATTTATATATAAAGAAATATAGTCTTAAGGTGTGCTATATTTATGGAATAAAGTGCTCAATATCAGAGATAGAGCGTGTGTAAATATAAAAGTGAACATAGAAGTCAACACTTAGAGGCGACAGTCTGTTTCATGCTATATGCAATCGTCAGGCCACCTGACGATTCCATATACCATGAAACAGACTGTCGCCTCTAAGTGTTGACTTCTATGTTCACTTTTATATTTATATATTTATATATATATATCTATTTATATATATATATCTATTATATATATATATATATATATATATATATATATATATATATATATATATATATATCTATTTATATATATCTATTTATATATATATATATATATATATATATATTCATGTTTAGGATAATAAAGATCTTGAACAGAAAATAAGCATTCTCTAAGAAAGAAACAAATAAACAAATAAACAAACAAAGAGAGAGAGAAAAAAAAGAAAGAAAGGGGGAGGGAAAAGAAGGAAAGAAGACAAAAGGACGGTAAAAAAAGAACTATGGAGAAATGCAAAGAAAGAAAGAAAGAACGGGCATATCTAAGGTCGAAGAAAGAAAGAAAGAAAGAAAGAAAGAAAGAAAGAAAGAAAGAAAGAAAGAAATACTGTTGACTGGAAGGAAAGAAGAAAATTGTTAGATACGGATGTTGTGGAAAGAAAGAAAGAAAGAAAGAAGACAAAAAACCAGGAAAGTGGTAATAGAACCAGGGACAAAGCAAAGAAAGAAAGAAAGAAAGAAAGAAAGAAAGAAAGAAAGAAAGAAAACAGAAGAAAAAATGACAAATTGAAAAAAAAGGGGGAAAATAAGACCAAAGGTAAAGCAGAGAGGGCGTCAATAGAACAAGAGAGAAGGACAGAGAAAGTAAGCTAAGTAAATAAATAAATAAATAAATGAATAAAGAAAGAAAGAAAGAAAGAAAGAAAGATGGCAGAAAAGTGGAAAAAAGAAAGATAAAAGAAAAAGAATGAGTTCTAAAAGAATTCTATATATCTGGAAGTTCTGCTTCGTAGTCGTGATAAAGATGGCGTTCCTATTAATGCCTTATTTTCGATTTTCGAGGATATTATCAGTAATAGGAATGGAGCAGTGGTGTCACCTACAAGGGAAACATCATAAAATCCAGGATGTGGAATTAGTCACTACCCAAACCTTTAAATAATTTTGTGTATGGATCAATTATAATAAATTAAATATTAGAAATAAGAAATGTGAACACAGAATGGACTACGCTGTCTATATTTTCCAATTAATCTTTTATACGCGAAACACATATGAATGATGTACGTATCTCTGGAACAAGTTTCAATCATTAGTTTATATATCAAGCAGATCTCCGATGATGTATCAATGGTTGATATTCTCCATTTAAGGTTTAAATATATTTCTTGTGAAGGACATAGCAGAAAATTTCCGGCTGAGACCTGCTTATGTCTAAGTAAAAAAATACTGAATTAACGAATATCTTCAAAACATAAAACAAAAGTCATTATCCATATGTGCGACTGAAAAAGTATGAATTATTTAATCTTTTTCCGAAGCATGAACGTTTTTAATCTTTTCCCAACTGATTAATTAGTAAAGAACATCATTTCAAAACATTGTTAAAAGAAAATGATTAGATTTCTGATATTTGTGTCCTTAATTCTAAGTTTGTTTCATTTTTTATTAAAAATAAGAACTTTTCGCTGATTCGGTAGTATTTTCTCATTATATTTTTAAAAGTTACCCAGTAAATTGGTTGGGAGACATTTTCTAAAACATCGTTCTATTTGGCCTAAGTCTTCAAAATTGTAACTGACAATTTTGAAAACTTCTTAAGTTATAAAAATCAGATTCATTAAGTGTTAACATAATAAATGAATCAAAGCACGCAAGTTTTTTTGAGAAAGACAGAAATTCAAATGAAATTGTTAATTAACAAAAAGCGAAGGCTCATCTTCGAGGAGATATTATGTATTATTCATGCTTAAGAAAAATAAATATAGAAAATTACGTTAGAAAATATAGAAAAAATGAGTTAATGCTTGAAGATTGGTTAAAGAATTGTATTATATTTTTACGTTTCTTTTTCTATAGAGGCTAATTAATATTTGTGCCTTTTTTCATACAGGTCAATATCTGCATCATGAATTGCCGTTACTTTAGAATATAGCGATAAAAAATGATAAAATGATTTTACCATTGTCTTCCTCATCATCTACACAGGAATATATATATATATATATATATATATATATATATATATATATATATATATATATATATATATATATATATGCATTTTTGTTTAAATAAAATTTTATAAAAAATATTTTCTGATACAAATATACAGTGTTTATTACACATTCTTAATTTTCGTCTCAACAAGAAATATATGCACATAGAAAAGTTTATGTGTGTGTGTGTGCATGTATGTAAATTTATTAAGAAATAATATATTGTATAAATGAAGTAGAAGTAAAATATAAATTTTATAAATTCTAATATATATAAAATATAAATTTTATAAATTCTAATATATATAAAATATAAATTTTATAAATTCTAATATATATAAAATATAAATTTTATAAATTCTAATATATATAAAATATACATTTTATAAATTCTAATATATATAAAATATAAATTTTATAAATTCTAATATATATATATATATATATATATATATATATATATATATATATATATATATATATATATATATAGTATATATATGTATGTATGTATAATAAAAGTTTAAATAAAACCAAACCACTTTAAGGTTCCATGTAATAAATTATTTTACCACAGCCCCTTTAAAGGACTGCGGATCATCAGACTTTACTTCCAAATGTTGAAACGAAAAATGAAAGGAAAGTTACACATTTTTGACGGGCCGTATTAAGTATATGTAAATTAACGAAGTGAGGAAGTGAGGGGGATAGAGAAGTCATGAGTGAGTTAGATGTAATTTAATATTTCTATTTTTTCATACTTAAAATTACTTGAGGAGGGTCAGATATTGGCACATTTAAACGGTTAACTTAACGGAAGTTATATATTGATATAGAATGGGTAGTGTGGTAAAAAGACCTCCTATCCGGATTTATTACTAAACAGATATAATGATGTCATTAAAAAGACATTCAATTAAGACCACAATTATTTTGAAGTTTTTGAAATTTAATTTGTCAGTGTGCTATCAAGGATATAAAAAGGATACATTTATAAAGAAATTGTTATGTTTGATCAAAATCGGTTGAATGATCAACGAACCATAAGAAAGAAACCAGTAAAAACCCGCGTAAATAGCGAAAAATCGCTTTTTACGCAGATTGTCACTATGTAGGTAAATTCCCCTATCAAGTTAAATGACTGTTAAACAATCAATTTATTGTTGGCTACAATTGAGTGAAGGTGGTATTAGATTGCTTGAAAATTCAGGGAAGTTTTAGTTTAAAATTTGTTTTGAAATTGATTTGTGTTGAAATAGAGTTTTCGTTTCTCGCGATTTTTCGCTAAACGCAGAAATAAAAATGAGGTACCGTTGGGCTCGTCATGATATAGATAACCTTCATATTGAGTTTGAATGAAATCGGAGATAAAGTTGAATTTATCGATTTTTGATCGGCTTTATCGATTATTGAGTTTTTAAAAAATATCGATTTTTTACGTTAAGAACCTATCTGTTACATTGTACAATCAATGTTACAAGTTTGGTCAAAATCGTTTGCAACTATCTCGAGTGAAGAGGTATCACACAGACATACAGACACACAGACATACAGACACACAGACATCCTCTGTTTTATATATAGATATAAAATAAATTGTCTTAACTCTTCCTCCCAATACATTGTAGAAATTAAAAAAAATAAAACTATACATGATCATAAAACATATTGTACACAACAATTTATCAAATGCATTAGGTATACGTACAAATAAATCAACAACAACTTTAGTCTCAAGAATACCACACATATTAAAAGAGACAGTAACATACTTAGAAGGAAAATTCAAAAGCGTTCTACTGTCGAATCCTATCAAAATATAAATCTGGACCCTGGATTTGTCAAATATATCCATTGCTGAAAGAATTACTATTTTCCCATGTCTTCATTCGTGACTAAAAAAATAAAAATAAAACGGTTTAATTTAATTTAATTTAATTTAATTTTAATCGGGAGCTGCCTGCACCGCACATTCCACCGTCGATAAAAGGCAAAAGCCTACCCGAGTACTTGTGGCTGACGAATTATTTTCTAGCCTCCAGTTTCTCATTCACAGATTGTATGTAGCAAGCTTCTCTGTGCTCTATTTCTACTTTTACGGAAACTGCTCGGACGAATTTCATTCCTTGGTTCCACCAGAATTATTCTTCACGCAAGGACCCATCATGTCACTTACATTGGAGCAAACCGTTCACATCCCCTCCGTATTTTATTGGTGAGAAGTAAGTTCCACTCGAACAGGTTCTTTCCGCGAACCACTGCTCTGTAGAACCGACTCCCAAGCGGATGTTTCCCTGATCACTACACTCTTAACCTTTCAAATCTAGGGTTAACAATTATCCTCAGCTGCTATTCGTATAAATTACGTCCTCTGGGCCTTACTGCAAAAAAATAATAAAAATAAACACGCAAATTAATCCCAACCAAAAATAATTAAATTACTAATATGCATAAAGACAATTCAGAAACAACATTTACTCACTTTCGTTTATTAGACATTTGTTTATGTCACTTGCCCTCCTCCGTAGCTTGCCTGATTTTTCAGCTAACCTTGATATTTATGAGCGTTATTAAATCATTTTTAATAACATTCAGATGTTTGCTCTTGTATATATATATATATATATATATATATATATATATATATATATATATATGTACTTGTTACTGAATGATTTCCTTGCATTGGCCTTGATATGTGTGTGTGTGTATTTAGGGCTACAGCTTCTACTAAAAGCAATGGAAGTTCTAAATTACGATTTGCTCTATACAGCTGTTATATGTGCGCCTCTTAATTGTAACCACTCTACAACGAGTGCCTCTTTATACAGGTTGGTGAAAGGCACTGTAAACAAATGATGATGTCCATATATCAATTATTCCTTCGATCCAGAACGAGGTATCGTCGTGCTAGTTTAGTTCCTTACATGCACGCAAAATCTCTTTGGAAAAGTATCAGTCACTGAATATTCTGAATTAAAAACTACAATAAGGCAACGCCGGGAATAATCTCATAAGACCTGAGGTCATTTCAAAGATGAAGAAAAAAATTACGTATTGTAGTAATGATAGGGTATTAAAATGTTTTTTAATCTGTTTTTTAAACTTTCACTACTGTTTCGTGCCTGTCCTCATATAAATTAAAATAATTTCGATTTCATTGGGGCTATTGTTTAAAAATTATAAAATTTGACGCCGAAGTGCGTAGTTATCGTTTTTTACGGAGATGTATTTAAAAAAATTGCAAACATAAAATGTTTATTGGTATAGGTTTACTTATCTTAATATTTATTTAAAAACCCTTATTTTTGCACGAGGAGAACTACACGTACAAGCAATTGAACACGTAGAAGCTTGATTCCTTTTATAATTTTCTCACATATTTTTAAAATATTATCATATAACATAGAATATCATATGAAAATATTATCATGGAATATCTACCTCAAGTTTTTCAATATCCGTCGTTAGAGATTCTCAAGATTTGTTCTCGGAAAGTGAGGTAATGTCAAAATTGGTTTTATTGGGCAATTTAACTGATATAACCGTAAATGTTTGCTCAGAATTTGATATTTGATCGTCATTCATCTGCAACGATGGCATCAAGTGTAACGTGAAGACATTTATTACGCCGTTTTGAATTACACCATAAACTGCTCACTGGATCCTCGTTAATCGAAAAATGTACCGCAAGAAGAAACACATATATCATGTAAACTAATTTAAATGTGGTCATAAATATCTGCTTATTTGATTAATTTTTATCTCCAATGCTATCGCAATACATTTCTACCTCATTTCTGCCTGCATTATTAAGGTTTGTCAAACTGGCCATTCTCTTTGACATCTATTTACAATGGCGATATTTTTTCTTCATTCGACACAGGTTGTTCTTTCTTTTCATTTTTATCTCGCAATTTCGAACTATATTTCCCAAATTCTGTCCTCCAACATGTTTTTGTATAATTTTTCCGTAGTATTGTACAGTGCAACCCGGATATAAGAGACCCGGATATGAGAGAAATTCGGATATAAGAGAAACTCGGATATAAGAGAGATTTTCTGTGGTCCCAAATTAGAGCCATACTTACCTAAACAAAGTAGACCAAATCCGGATATAAGAGTAACCCGGATATAAGAGATTTCGTCTCCGGTTCCGACAACTCTCTTATATCCGGGTTACACTGTATTATTTTTTCATTTTTTCTACTAAATTTCTGGATTTAATAAAATGACTACAATGACCAACGAATTAAATGTCTATATAGTTATCTTTATCACATTATCACAGGAAAGGCTGTGTCAATGGTACAACACGGAAAGATACTACGAAGACAAAACTTCACAGCAGAATGACAGTAATCTTCTAAAATAGTCTTTTCCGATCTCCACTCTCATAGTGATGGGATGACT
This sequence comes from Acanthosepion lycidas, assembly GCA_963932145.1. Classification (NCBI taxonomy): domain Eukaryota; kingdom Metazoa; phylum Mollusca; class Cephalopoda; order Sepiida; family Sepiidae; genus Acanthosepion; species Acanthosepion lycidas. The sequence goes on from OZ010574.1 coordinate 145,925,855, forward strand.
GGTGTCCAATTCATCCAGAAATATCTGAACAGTCAGAAGTATACATCAGCTTTCTCACATCAGTAAATTAAACACACATCTACCAGTGAAAGAACCCCGTATATTTAGAGAGGATTATCCTCCACTGAAATAACGGAAATTACATCTCTTAAATACTTTCAACAGTTTGTAAATAACTTCAGGTGAAATCATGTATCGTTTCTAGTTTTGCTAAGAAAAAATGTTCAATTATTCTTTATATTTTTCTCATATGAAACATTTTTCTTGTATTGTTCATGATTTTGTTCGCCTTAGATTCGAATTAAAAATGTCCCTAATCAAAGTGGTTTTCATCAACGCTGACATAATAGATGAAATATTTCTATTATTAGACATTCCTCTTGTAATATGTATATTAATCAAGCCTATATATATTTAATTGTCTTGAGAATATTAGTGACATGTTTGTGAGAAAACGATTTGAGATTAAAAAGTTATGAGAATAATGGATTAATTCTTAAATTATGATTATAAAGTTAAAGCCCGACTCGGAATATTAATGATGGCATCAATTTGTCGCTACATGTTTCGAAACTCCAAATGAACTAATGCACTCTCCATACAGTTGTCTCGCTGTTTCGTTCCCATTCATTATTTTTCATTAAATCCAACTGTTAGTTATAATCCGATATTTTGGTATATTATAATCAGTAATTTTTCTGATGGAATGTTATATATTGTGCTGGGATTACAGGTTGTTTTTTTTATTTTAAAATTATATTTGGCAAATAATATAAGCGGGATTTATATATGTATGCAAGAATAAAAATAAAATAAAATTATTGAGTGGAGAAAGTTCATATTCTAATTTTTGCAAACAACTAAAAAATAATTAAAGGAGGTTTATTGTTATATTATGCTATATTATATTAATATTCAGTAATCTTTTTTTTCTGATAGAATTTCCACTATGGTACTTAGACTTCATGAATTCAAACGCCGTACTTGATTGACGGTAAAGTCTTATCATTGTGTAGTTGAAATGGCTAGCTCTAACCGTAAGTTATAAGCTAACATTTTCTCCAAACGCCCTACCCGCTTGTGAAACTCTCTTCTGGATTCTTATTTCCCAGTCAACATTGCATTTAGATTTTAAAGACCAATGTCAATCTTATTAGCATGTCTTTATTATTTTATTACCTATTATTTTATTGTTTTTCTCCCCATAATAGTATTTTTTCTCATATTCTCTAAGATTTAGTAACCCCCCTTTGCATCTTAGCGGCTTTATTATCTTGCTTTGAGTAACATTATTAAAAAAAAATGCGTAAATAATATTGATTCACAATAATAAATTGCCATAATATAAAGCTGTAGAATTTCGGTTCATTATTTGAAAAACAAAAATTTTCAGAGGCAAATCAGACAGGGAACGCTAAATGTTGTATCTTACACATTTTCTCCAATACTTTCATATCCTTGGAAATATTTATTTCACAGAATGTGTATATTATTTATATATATATATATATATATATATATATATATATATATATATATATAACTTTGACGCTTTTGGATTATCCAAAGTTCAGTTCATATATTTTTATAGTCATACTGAAATTTAGCGTATGCAGCTATTCTCTTTCTTTTTTTTTCTAGTTTAATCATACGCTTTCTAAAGGACGCTCTATCCAAAAGTGCGTACAATATTTTTTTCATTTATATAAAATAATCCGATATTCAGCTACTACTTCTGAAGAAAAATTCTCATTTCACTAATTTCCAATTAATGTCCCAATCCATAAGATACCTTAATTATCTCGACATTACTTTTTATAGTTTCAGGGAAAACAGAAAAGAATTGTAAAAAACTTCGTATACGCTGCTTCATCCTACCGAAAATTTTAAGATGTTTCTTTTTTTATTACTTTTAATTATTAAGGGACTCTTTTTGATTAGTATCATCATTTTCATCTTAGCATGTATTATAATCTTCAGAAGTATTATTAGCATTATTTCTTTATGTCCATGATTGGAAAGTTATTCACAAGAGTATTGCTGTCCATGTTGGGTGAATTGCTGTCATTTTCAAAATTCAACACCGATACATATTCTTTTACACCCTCCCCCACTAAGAGTTCTGAAATCTGGATATATTCCAATATGCTTCAAATATTTAGAGATTTTGGAATGACCAACACTGTTGCAGTAACACATATTCAATGCATGTGTTAGGTTAAATTAGATATCATGCCAGTTTTAACGTTATGTTTATCAAGTTATGGCCTTTGGTTACCATGAGAGAAAGGCCATAACAATTAGAAATGCATTTTTGTCTTAATTGTTAGAAGCTCGTAACTCGACTAAATATGGCGCTGTCTATGTCAACAATTATGGATGTTGCCCCAGTACAGTTACCGTAGAATGATCTTAATGATTATTCCTCGTTTATAATTTGGAACAGTTGTTTTTTAGATTTTTCCGTTTGTTAACGCGTTGTCTTTTCGAGATATTAACGATATGCAAGAATTTTTATATTGATAACATTGTTGGAAAATATATTGCAATGTTTTCTGTTCTCTACACTTTAGTTTTGTATTCAGAGCTGTCTTCCTAGACTGGCTGCTAGCCAATCTACAGAGATCAGTAAAACTGACTATTTACTATACATTTACGTTTCCTCGGCATTTTCCGTAGTATTCTCAATAAGCAATTCTGTAATAATACGGAGAATATCGATTCAGCTGAAGCATTCTAAACTAATGCTATCTTACAAAAGGCTGGATTTTCAAATTGTCTCCTTTCAGACAAACAGATATTTCAACGGTTTTCTAGTCAATCGACTACATTGTAATAAAGCCAGGACACCCTGAAATGGACCCTCAAATAATGTGGGATCAAACACGTCCAAAATATTGTAGATATCCTTGCTTGGTTGTCATTACGACATGAAGATTTTTATTTTTTTAAATCTTTTGAAAAAAATATGAATATTCTCCACTTAATAATATAATTTCCATTTTCTTTTTTGCATACATATATAAATCCTGCTTATTTTATTGGCTAATATATAAGTTTAAAACTTAAAAATTAAAAAAAACCTGTAATCACAGCACAATATATAACTCCACCAATATTGAGATAATCAGATATAGTATAATTTATATTATGTAAAGGTATTTCATATACAGTACCTCGTAATTTTGTCGTGCATGGAATTCAGATTCGTGCTAGCAGTGAAGGATGATATGATATTATATATATATATATATATATATATATATATATATATATATATATGTACACATGCATACATATACACACAAATATATGTGTGTGTTTAAATATATTGAAAAATATAGGAAAGAACCGTTAGAGTAACAATCTGAAGTTCTTTAGTATTTTAGTTTTTATTTTTAAAAAACAGTGCTCAATACATAACTAGAGCCTATATTATAATTATTGTTTTAAAAATATGATTCAATTCTTGCATAGGAATTCCCATGTTTCAAAAACAGAATTCACTTTTTTGAAATTAAATTAAAATTAAATTACCTAGTTCTGTTTCATCCTAAAGCGAATTTTGAAAGTTTCCAAAAGGATGAAACCGAAGTAGGTATTTTAATTTAATTTTTAAAATTGAATTAGAAGTTTTTAGCTTCTATTTTTGAAACATGGCAAGTCCTATGTAGCAATTGAATCATATTAAATATATATATATATATATATATATATAATTTGAATTGACCTTGAATTTAGATTTATATTCACGGACCTGTGCCCTCAAGAACCCTAAAAGTTCACAGAAATTTTAAATGTAATAGAATAACTGAAAAAATCGTTTTATTGATCATTGTAATGTCCAGTTTAGACTCGAAGCCGCTCTGTCGGAAATGTAACATCTTATCTTTCGTTAGTTTACAAATCCCTTTGAATGTTAATATACATTAAGGAAAAACTTAAAATAAGCGTGTTCTTAATATGAAACATTTGCGAGGGTGGTTTTGTGTGTGTATGTGTGAATGCACGTGCGTGGCCCATATATTAGCCCATACCTAGTCTTTTTATTATGTTAATACGAAGAAAATAAAAACGTCAAACTTTAACACATTTAATGGCATATGAATAAAACTGACTATAAAGAATATTTTAAATATTTCACGTTTAATTTCGTTACCAGTTCAGCAGAAAGACTGAAATACGAATTCAAGGCCATTCGTATTCGGAACATTTGTCAGTTCTATAGCGTTCAGCTTCGTACATAATATCGCAGGTGAGGAAGATGGAGACATGAATTTTAATTATAATACAAGGGAGAATTTATTCTTTTCAATGATTTTTTTCCAGTTCAATAGAATTTGTTTGGCCCATTTTCAGAAACCGCGCTAACACATGTTTCTTAAATAAAACTTTCTTTTAATACGTGACAAATGTTCCTAAAATCTGTATACATAAACTTGTGAAAAGTAATCTTTTTATTCCCAAAAAGTCTTTTTCTTCATTTAGATTGAAAAAAAATTGTTATATCTGTCATACTATTGGCGATTATTTACATATGAACAGAGTGAATTAATGGATATCGTCTCGCATTGAGGAAATGCAGAGGCTAGTTCGAATTCCAGTGGAATCCATTATATTCAATTGCGTGCTAATAACATTGGGAAACGTACAAAACCTTTTCTTTTAAACACAGCTAGGGGTAAATAGCAGGGAAGGACGGGTTCTATGTCTTTGGAACCAAGTGCAAGAAAAAAATCTGCCTCAAATGGCATATAACTGATATATATATATATATCAGGTGATCCCATAAGTTCTGTCCGAATTTTGAATAAAGAAAACAATGGACCAAATGTTACATTTAATTACAGATTCAATCAACAATGTATTCTCCCTGATTATCTATGGCTTCCTTCCATTTATTAACAAGCTTACTAATTTCATTACTGTAAAATTCTTTTGGCTACGAAACAAATGGTAGTCTGAAGGAGCAAGATCAGGAGAATTAGTTGGATGAAGAATTTTCTCCCAACCAAGTTCTTCGATCTTTTGTGACGTGATTGTTTCTGTATGGGGTCGCGCATTGTCCTGATGAAACATCACCTCTTTTTGATTCACTAGAGCAGGTGTTTTTTTTCATCAAAGTTTTGTTCAAACGCTCTAATTGCTGACAGTATATTTGAGCATTAAATTTTGCATTAGGTGGTAAGAATTCAAAGTGGATTATTCCTTGGCGATCCCACCAGATTGAAAGATGAACCTTTTGCCCATGAACTTCCCTTGCCGGCTGTGGCTGGGGTCTTTCCCCTTTAGCAAGCCACTGTCTACGACGCTTAACATTTCGATAAAAGATCCATTTTACATCGCCAGTCACAAGTCTAACCAAAAAAGGTGAAACATGTTGGCGAGTATGGAGAGAAAACAGATGTCAACTAGAGATTTGAGATTGTTTTCGTACAATTCATGAGGCACCTATTTTCTAAGTTTAGGAACTTTTCCAAGTTGTTGAAAGATGACGATGAACAGTTGTATGGTTTTAACTGAGAATAACTGCCAATTCCTCAACTGATACAGCATGATTTTCTTCAGGGCTGCTTCAAGAATGTGCCTCAAATGATTCTTGGGTACTTCCATGTTAGCAGGGTTTTAATCAAACAAAACTTAATTTTATTGCTATCTGAAATAAGATTTGATCAATTTAAATGCATTTAAACATAAAAATAATGTTCTGCTCCATTTCATATTATAAAATACTCTTTACATTTCGTTCATATTAACAAAAAGTTAAAATTCGGAGAGAATTATGGGATGACCTGATATATATATATATATATATATATACAAGAGCAAACATCTGAATGTTATTAAAAAAAATTATTTAATTAAATGTCTATAATCCCTTTGAAAATTTATATATTTTGTATAATTTAACACGGAACAACTCATTTTTATATTACAATCATTGTTAAATGATTAGCAGATGCATTACACTTTGCTTTGATAAAAAAATTAGATTTTAAAAAATTCACATTGATTCTTAAATTCATATAAATTTGAAAAATGTCTTTGCAAAGTCTACACACGCCTTTGGAGTGAGCTAGGTATAAAATAGCTAGTGACGAACAGGCTCGACCCCTCCATTTTTTTGCCTTGTGCCTCAGTTGTGTATCAAAAACCAATATATATATATATATATATATATATACATATATATATATATATATATATATATACATATATATATATATACATATATATATATATACATATATATATATACATATATATATATACATATATATATATATACATATATATATATACATATATATATATACATATATATATATATATATATATATATATATATATATATATATATATATATATATATATATATATATATATATATATACATATATATATATATATATATATACATATATATATATATATATATATAAATATATATATATATATATATATATAAATATATATATATATATATATATATATAAATATATATATATATATATATATAAATATATATATATATATATATATAAATATATATATATATATATAAATATATATATATATATATAAATATATATATATATATATAAATATATATATATATATATATATAAATATATATATATATATATATATAAATATATATATATATATATATATAAATATATATATATATATATATATATATATATATATAAATATATATATATATATATATAAATATATATATATATATATACATATAAATATATATATATAAATATATATATATATATATACATATAAATATATATATATCTATACACAAATATATAAATATATATATATACAAATATATATATATATAAATATATATATATACAAATATATATATATAAATATATATATACAAATATATATATATAAATATATATATATACTAATATATATATATACTAATATATATATATATATATATATATACTAATATATATATATATATATATACTAATATATATATATATATACTAATATATATATATATATATATATATATATATTTGTGTGTGTTTGTATATTATTTCATTATAAGATATGTTGAAATCGCTACACTATATCTTTCGTATTTCGCCTAAAGAGGTACAACGTAGTGCAGAAACACGAACGGTATTGGGTAGAGATTTCAACATGATATTTTTGTGATAATGAAATTATATATATATATATATATATATATATATATATATATATATCATGTATTGAGCTCTTTTATTAGTAAATTCTGAATTTTGCTTCATCTATTCTTTTTATTAATTTATATATATATATATATATATAATGCGTATATATATATTGAAATTAACTCCGCATGCGCTCTCTGTAAAGTGTCAATTTGAATATTGTGAAAAGTACTTGAACCTTTTTTTTGTCGGCAACTTACGAAAATCCTTGTAAGACTTTGTTGTTTGTAATGTTTTTCTCATTCCTTCTTTATTGTCTTTTCTAACTTGGAAATCTTAATTCATTTCAGAGTCTCCGTCATTTGTGATAATACCATTGAAATTCACTCAACCTTCATTTTGGCATTCTTGGTCTGATCAGCCTTACTGTCGTTCTAGGTTTTAATGTTAATGTCGACAACGTAGATGGCATGCTGAAATCTGATGTTATCAGTAAGTTCGTTAATGAATATTTAATATAGGATCAGATCAATGAAAGAGCCCTGGTTGATATTAGCTTTAGTACGAAATTCTCTAGGTGAGTGGACGTTCATGATAAGTTTTATTTCCCGACTTGATTGCAAAGACTGGATCAGCTAAAAAATATTTCCGGAGACACCATCACTTTTCAGCTTGTAGAGAAATGAAGAATATTTAAATGCCCGTTACTATCAAAGTAAACAAATCTTAAAATATCCGTTTTGAAAATGCTTTAAATTTCTATTTCTTTTCGTCCATCAGGAGAGACGATGGTATTTAAAAAAAAAGATCAGTGATGTTTTTTCTCTTAAACGAACACAGACATAAATGACAGTGTTTCTTTGCTTCGGGCCGCCTACTTAAGCATTATTCATTATTTTTTTGCAAATGGAAAGAATATTTTTCACGTTTCACTTTAAGAATAAATATTCTCTTAATTTATGTAAAATTTTAAAAATATTTCTAATATTTTGTTTAATATTTTAGTTTTAATATAATTTTTTCTTCGGTCAATTCTATTTTAAAATATTTATCCAATAACATTTTTCAAACTAAAATCAATTTAAATCATTTAAGCCAATCTTGATTCAGTTAATTCAATTCATAAGTCTTTCTTGATTTATAGAGTCTTTAAATAATTGAGACAAGCTGCAATTAGGCATTCCTAGTGTTTGACAGTTATTGAATTTGACTGATATACACATCGTTGGTTTTTAAATTAACTTCGTTTGGATCCGAAATTTGTCTCATCATGTTACGTTAACTTTTCTACTTTGAATTTTCATTTTGTTAGAATGTTCTTCTTTGATAAATATCCAATATTCGTATTCGATTAATGAACATTGGCATATCAAGAAATAACAATATGTTTAATCAAAAATTAATATTTACATTATATTACGTTCAGAATTAAGTGTCCTTTACAAAAACATATCTCATATGTTAATGAATTATCTGATTTTGCGAAGAATCTAGTAAGTATCTAAATATTTTCTATTCATAGGTATAGTCATCATCATAATGTACACTAATTTCTTTCGTTTTCACTTTATCAAGTATTTTTTTTTGTCACCGCTAGGAATCATACTTTTTTTCTATGTGCTGCGTTTCTTGAAGATTTAGGTGATCATAGCTCTTTAAAACCTATCGCTTGTAGCCCTTAGCAGCTTTTTTAAGCCTATACCAGGTCTTCCTTTTCTCCGTTGCATTCCCTTAGCTCTCTTTCCCTCATTAGGCTCTTTGAGGGTTCAGTATGCCAAACCCTTCTTCCTAATTATGTGTCTAAGGAATTCTGCCTCGTCTTGGTTCTGAGTAGGTATTATTTTGATGCCATTTCTATAAACCTTCCTTGTTGCTTACTCTACCCCCGTTCATAGAATTCTCAGTAACCTTACACAGAACCAGATTTCCTTTGATCCAAGACATTGTCCCACATTCACTGGCATATAAATGGATGAATATCACACAGCAATCAAGTCGTCTACTCTTTGTTTCTAATGAACTCTTTCTGTTTCTGATCTCAAAGCTTAAATCATAAATTAGTCATTCTCAGAATTTTCATAAATTGCAATGTCAATATGAACTGCTGAATGCACTTTTCTGGATTTCTATTCGATATCTAACTTTTTTGGTCTTGCGTCCGGAACAACTCTCTACTACGAACATTTGTTCATTTAAACATTAACTATTTATTAGGTTGGTGCAAAAATAATGACGTAATAATGTCGTTTTTTACGTATTTTTAACGTCAAAAACGACATTATTACGTCATTATTTTTGAACCAACCTAATACTTACTTGAATGCTTTGAATATACGCTCTTTCAGCGCTAGAGGGCGTCGTCAGTGATGTTCTAGAAAAGGATCATTGGGCAGTTTCGGGTCTTTCAAACATCATACTGCCCTCACCAAATCGACCCCCCCCCCCCCTTCAGAGCTGATCAGGCTCTGAAGCGCCCTCTAAAAAATGCTTGTTAACACAGACTTTTATAAATACCCCGTAGTCACACATTTGATTGGAGATTGACCAACAGCCAATCACAGCGAAGCAAATTCTTTATAAGCTGTTCACGGGTAATTTCGTTTTTTTTTCCTCCTCTTTACTTCCCTCCTTGGTGGACACCCCCTCATCGGATACTTAGAAGGTAATTTTTTTTCCTTTTTTCTTTTTCTCCTTTTCTTCTTCTCTTCCTCCTTCCTCTTCCTCACCCACTTCCCTTCACGTTTCATTTCACCAGCAATAATTACTATATACAGAAATAAGAAAAATAGCCATTAAAATTAATAAATAGATTACGGCGAGTCAAGCCAAGAGTGCTTATATAGGTAAAAAAACAAAAAAACCAAAAAAAAACCGTTTTAAACTTTACGACTACTAAGAATATATAAAATAAATAAATTGCAGCGAATTAAAACCGAGAGATCTTAAAATATCTAAGAGATGTTAGACGAAAAAAAAAAAAAAAAAAAAAAAAAAAATGGCATAGGAATAAATAATTAATAAATTAGAGCGAGTTAACCCAAGAGGGCTTAAAAATATAATAAACGTTTAAAACACTTTAACGGATGAAAAAAACTAACTATAATGATTATAGTTAGTTTTTTGATTATAGTATAATCTCGTTTATGCGATTAAAAAGGAATAAATACAACGAATTAAGCCGAGGATGCTAATAAAAATCTTAATGAAACGTTTGAACCATGTTGACGAGTAAAAAACCCTAACCTATTTATTATAAAACGTTAGAAACGAAACGCGAAGAGGGGTTGAAAAAAAAAAAAAAAAAAAAAAAAAACATCGGTGAGAAATTCGTGATCAAACAGGCTTTGCATACGGCCAAATAGTATCGGAAGAAGAAAAAGGAAACCGGAAAATAAAGTCAATAGAAAGTCAAAAAACACAGGGGATTCCTCATCAGTAATAAAGGACGAAAATGGTTGAACAGACTATCGAAGCTGGATTTCTTGGGAACGTAACGAAATTAAGCATTTATTCTAGATACTGGGGTAACGGGGAATAATGAATATTAAAAAAAAAAAAAAAAAAAAAAAAATTTTTTTTTTTTTTTTTTTTTAGTGAAAATAAATAAAAGAAATAAGAGAAAAATATGTATAGTGAGAAATAGCATGAGACGAAGACTTCTTTTCCTTTGAGGGTTCGTATGTATTATTTACAGTGGCTTTTAGCGAAACCATGAAAAAAAAAAAAAAAAAAAAAAAATTATATATATATATATATATAAAAAGAATAAGTAAGTAAATAAATAAATTAAAATAGTAAAGTAAAAATACCAAAAAGAAACGACTGTTTTCGATTATCCTCAAACCGATTACGGCGATTTTAAAAGTTATGGCATAATTTTACACTATTTACAAAACATTTAATACACAATGATGTATTAAAAAAAAAAAGGACAACCATCTTTTTACATTAAATTTAGGATTTCCCCAGTTTGCTTGACCATGCACTTGACCGTTTTAGCCATAGCCATTTGGCAGTTCTTTCTGCTGTTTCGGTGATGGTTAGAATGGCTTTTCGTTTTTTTGATCCCACAATCCCAATGTCTGTTAAGGCGCTGACTAATGATCTTGCCACAAAACCCCTTGTGCCTACTTCGATTGGTTTGCAGCATGCCTTCCATCCATTAATTCTACAACTTTCCAATAATTCATCATATTTCAGTTTTTTTCTTTCATTGGCCTCTTCAGCGTTATCCTCATAGCAGACTGTTAGCTCCCACATAATGACCTTCTTTAATTTATTCGAAAAAAGGACTAGGTCTGGACGCAATCGTGTTTTGAAAATGTGCTCGGGGAAGACTAGCCTTTTACCTAAATCGACTCTGAGTTCCCAGTCTGTTGCACATGATAAACAGTTGGGTGCGGTGATTTTCTTTAGGTTCGGTTTCGCTCCAGCTTTAATAAAATTTATAAAATTCATGCTTGAATTCGGTTTGTTTGTATGGATGGCTGTGCTAACGACCTCCGCAATTTCTTTTAATATTTGGTCATGGCGCCATCTGTACCGACCATCTGCTAGAGCTGTATTGCAGTTGCTAAGTATGTGTTTTAACGAACCAATTTGATCGCATAAGGGGCATAAAGGCGATTCTGTTCTGGTCCATAATTGCAGGTTAACGGGGCTTGGTAGGAGGTCATAGACAGATCGGATCAAAAAGTTTATGCCCAATTCATTACGCCATAGATCTGACCATCCAACTTTCCGAGGTATCATCGTCTCCCACTTTGTCCATGAACCTTGTTGTTTGAACCCCATCATCATAGCCACTCTCAATTCCTCTTCCCCTGCCCGAATTTCGTCCAGTAAGAGATTATGCTTTTCTTTACCTACGGCTTTGTCAATTCTAACGGACGGGAAGAAACCCAGCCCTGCCCGACCTGTGGCGACAGTGCCCAACACCACTTTTTCGCGGAGACGCTCTTCTGCCACCTCCAACTCCTTTACGGCCTTCCATTTTCTCCCGGTGTAAACCTCGATATCTGCTCCTGCCACTTTTGGGTCCTTGGAGAACTTGTATTGTATTAATGTTCGCACCTTAGCAACTTTATATTCTTCTACGAGGCTTCTGAAGGGTAGTTGAAGAGCGTTGGAATTTCCGTAAAGGGCAGCGCTACTTAGACACTTTGGTAGCCCTAGCCATTTCCGTAAACGGGAGTTGATGTTTTTTTCTATTTGTTCTACGGTAGAGGTAGTAAACTCATAGATGGACAGTGGCCACAATATTTTGGGCAGAATGACATGTTGGTAAATCCAAGCCTTGTATCGTCCGGGTAAGCCAGACTTGTCTACTTTATCCAGCCAGGCTTTTATGTTATCCTTTGTTTCCTGGATTGCAACAGAGTCCTTGAGGGTATTATCAAAGCGCTTACCCAGGTTCTTGATCGGGTTTTGTTTTATGGTCGGGATGTACTCGCCAGACAATTTAAAGCGATCCCTCTCTGAAGTTTTCCCTTTTTTTACCACTAATGACCTCGATTTGGCGGCGTTGAAACTCATTCTTGCCCATAAAATGAGTCCCTCCAAACCTTTTAATAACCACCTCGCACCAATCACAGACGAGGATGTTATAGTCATATCGTCCATGTATGACCTTATTGGCGGTTGACGTTGACCAGATCTTGTTAACGGGCCCCTGCATTCTGTTTCTGCCGCTTTTATTAACATATTCATGGCCAAGGAAAAGAGGGTAGCTGATATGGTGCAGCCTGTTATTATACCTTTTTCCAATGTATGCCATGCAGATGTTGTATTTCCTGTTGCCGTTCTCATTTTAAAATTGTTATAATAATCTACTATGGTCTCTATAATTTGGAGAGGAACGTGGTGGCGGTTTAACGATTCCTCTACCAATTTGTGTGGGATAGAGCCATAGGCATTCTTAAGATCCAGCCACAGAAAAGCCATTTCGCCCTTATTTGCTCTCACGTCTTTTAACAGCTGCGTGATAACACCGGTATGTTCTATACACCCCGGCATGCCTGGAACGCCTCCTTTTTGAACGGAGGTGTCGATATACTTATTCTTTAAGAGGAAATCTGTCAAACGTCGATTCATGATGGAGAAAAATATTTTCCCCTCGACGTTCAAAAGGGAGATGTACCTAAATTGATTTACTGTACTTGCTCCCTCCTCTTTAGGGATCCATATTCCTTCTGAACACCTCCATTGTACAGCTATCCTCCCTCTTCTCCAAACAATTTTTAACAACCTCCATAACATACGGAGCAGCAATGGGCAACGTTTATAAACCAAGTAAGGGACTCCGTTAGGTCCAGGGGCTGATCTCGATCTGGCTGTTTTTAAAATTGTTTGAACTTCTTTCAAAGTAGGTTCTTTTGAGTCAAACGGGTATAACGGCAAATTAGGCGTGATTAGAGAGGAGTTTTCTCCTAGCTGTATATGTTTATATGGGTCACTCAAAGTCATTTTAAGGAAGTTGTTTATTTCCTCTGGGGTAGATGTTAACCTTCCATTTCGTTTATCACCTAATAACTTCTTCGTGAAGCCGTGTGGATTAGAGACGAAGGCTAAACGTTTGCGCGCCCTTTCCTTCCTTCTATTCCTGTGCCATTCTGCTCTCCGTAGAGATTTCATCTTGGAACGGATTATGTCACGTAGTTCTTGCAGAGGTCCCTTTTCTTCCGGTTTTGCCTTTTTATATTGCTTTCGGATAGCTCTTAATTCTGCTCTACATTGTTTGATTTTACTTTCCCTTCGATTTTCTGAAGCTTTTTCTTTCGTCTTCCTTTCCTCGTATCCGAAACGCTCTGAAGCGTAGCTAACTATGATTTTCGACATAGTACTTAAACGGGTATCCACCGAGCCTTTTGAAATTGTCTTTAGAATTTCGCTAATATCTAAATCGAAGTCGTGCCAAGCTTTTTTGTCTACGGCCACAGGCCATTTGATCTTTTTTTGAAATGACTCAGATGGTAATTCTGGAGATACTTGTGCCTCTGCTAGGAAGAACTGGGCTCTGTGGTGAGCTTCCCGGCCCTGCATTTCCTGCGACTCATCAGGAGAATTACCTGTGCGCTGCAGATGGCTAGTTTCCAATTGGCATTTCATTTTGGCTTGATGGATTTTTAGGCCGCGTACATTCTTGCATTTTTTCCCGCATGGGCAAGTCGTAATCGTTGTCCGTGGGTTAGATACTTGGTTCGTCTCCGGTTGATCCGTCCTACTAGGGATCTCATTCTCCCCCCCTCTCGGGATCCCTTGGGGGTATTTATTCTTATTAGTGTCTGTAGCAAAATTTTGATCTGCATACCGGGTAGCTAGCCCAGGAATGCTTTAAATTGTGGTCTCTCCTCACCGTCAATTGACTTTCCAATTTGTCATCTAGTCTATTCCTAGTCGTCATCCGGCCTTTCCCGGACGTCACTGTCTTGACAGGAAAAACTGCTTTGAATATACGCTCTTTCAGCGCTAGAGGGCGTCGTCAGTGATGTTCTAGAAAAGGATCATTGGGCAGTTTCGGGTCTTTCAAACATCATACTGCCCTCACCAAATCGACCCCCTTCAGAGCTGATCAGGCTCTGAAGCGCCCTCTAAAAAATGCTTGTTAACACAGACTTTTATAAATACCCCGTAGTCACACATTTGATTGGAGATTGACCAACAGCCAATCACAGCGAAGCAAATTCTTTATAAGCTGTTCACGGGTAATTTCGTTTTTTATGTATGATGTCAACTGTAATATATGAAGTCTCTGTCAGTTCATTATTTCATTCTAAAGTTTCAACATTCTCAGACATTTAAACGGTGCATTTTTCTACATAAAATTATTTCGTCCTTGAATCACTTAACCTTATAGGCACTTTGAATCATTAGATTAATTTCAAATTTACCACAAATTATTACTAATATTTTCACATTCTATACTCTGTATATTCTATATTTGACAAAATACACATATTTTCTAGTTTACTTTCAATATGGATCTTATGATATATCACAGTCTACATGCATTTCTATTGTAAATGTTCTACTTTATCGCAATAATATTTCCCGCTCTCCTACTTTGTAACATTACTTGGTTTAAATCCCAATCACATAAAGTCCTTACCATTTACTGTACAGGTCTTCCTTTGAACGTTCAGTTTTGTTTTTGGAATTTATTTGTATGATTAAACCGTGATTTGAACAGTTTCTTGGTAATCTTGCGGCATACCTATATGATAGTACGTTTTAAATAACTGTGCTCGAGTTTAACAACTTCATTTGTCCCTGTATCTTTTTTCTGTGTAAAGAAGTTGTCTTACAATTTTTATACACATTGTCAATGTTCATTATTTCGTAAGGTATGTTAAGTATATGGTTTAATTTATTTCCCAGTGATTCAATTTATGTTTGAATGACTTCTACATTTTAGTAATTAGTAATTTACTAGTTTTTATAACAGCAGTATTGCTTAATATCAGTTTGACAAATCATTTAACTGCATATTAATTTCAAAATCCACTTAATATATATTTATTTACAAAATTAGTAATCCTTACATATCGCAAATGTTGAGGAAATCTATATACAGATAATGACTCGAATTGCGGATTTTAGTAACTGGCAAATGTAAAAAAGATCGCTGAATCTTTGAGCTTCTCAAAATTCAATAGTTATCGTGTTTCTGATTTTCTTCTTGAGTTCACCAGTGATTATTTTCAATTGAATGACGACATATCATCCGAATGTAATAGATCAATTGACAGCGATGTAATGTTTAATCATCTCTGTCCTGTTTCTTACTGCATACTTATAAGGATATGTTGCTTTTAAAGAGTTGTCTAAGTTTAACATGCCTCACGCAATTCATTTAAAATGTATCTTCACATATAAGGTATTTTTAGACATGCTTTATTGATTTTCCTGTAGAGATTTAATTATTTCAGAATTTTTTTTTGTCGTATAAGCATACAGTTATGTGGAGACCAATATATATTATCTTAATACACATATTTATGTTTTTTTGTTTTTTGTTTTTTTATTTTTTATCTTTACAGAAAAAGGCTCTTATTTTGTAATAATTCTGAACAGGATATTCAAAAGAGTGAGTGAAATTGTTCTTCCGGAATATATATATATATCCAAGGTGAGTCATTTAATTTCATCATACGCACAGACACACACACAAACACACTCACACACAAAGAGAGAGAGAGAGAAACACACACACACACGGAGGAAATATGTAGTGATCGCAGCCCACAACATACAGAACCACATAGAGTTAAGTAATTTGAGTAATGGTAATGTAATCAGCTATAACACTTTTGCGCGATGAAACCTGTTTCTGAGACCGTTGGAAATTATTACTATTAAACTGGAAGACATATCTTCCGTATCAAATTAAGTTTCAACATAAAATTATTACTCTCAAAACTCAACAGAAATCAATTAATATGTTGAATACGTAGTTTAAAATCGTGAATAATTCATTGAGAAGAACAATCAATATTGTAGCTCAAGCATCTGTCAAGATTGAAAATGTGACTCAATATTGCATGAAGACGATCATTTTATCATGTGTCAGAAGATCACAGAAGCTGACATTTAACCTCCATTTTGAGGTCTGATGTTAATATTATATATTTCATGCATACATCTCAAAACTACTTGCCTATAGCATTTTGAATGTTCCCGATAAATGTACTTGCCTATAACATTTTGAATGTTCCCGTGACTTGTACTTGCCTATAATATTTGCAATGTTCCCGTTAATTGTACCTGCCTATAACATTTGCAATGTTCCGATACGTTTCGGTGTTTGTACAGTGTCCCTTGTTGCCACAATCAGCTGAACCAGTTTTTCCAACTGAGCAATTTTGAGAGGAAAAAAGACAGACTTAAGTAATGGTAGCAACATTCATAATCTGGCTTTCATCTTCAAATTCAATTTAAGCACTATCAGGAGAACGGTGTATAAATTTCAAAAAAGGGGGACCGTAGTAAGGAAACCTGGAAGAAGAGGGCACAACAGGAAAGGGGATCATCAGTTCGACATAGAGATAAAGAGATCAATCAGAAATGATCCAATCCAAAGAGAGGAGTCTTAACTACGACAGTTCAAAGAGCGATGAAAAAGAAAATGAAATAGTACGTAAAACGTGTGAGCCACATTGTTACTGCAGGACAGAATGTTACAAGGTCACATAGGTTGCTGATTATCTTGAAAATATTGCAGGATATTCCTGGGATATTATATATATATATATATATATATATATATATATATATATATATATATTTGAAATTTATTTCAATACTTCATGAGATTCCGAACCTAAGCTATGATTAATTAATGATGAACATGTAAATTTTCGTTTATGATCGTTTTCATCACGATAATTCTGTTAAGCTTAGAGAGTAATTATACATTCTTATTACTTAAACCGATTGGCCACGTCTCCCAAGCGATTGCGGATAAATCCATAGCGATTTACAAGAGTGTTATCGTTATTTTTCTCTTAAAACTTTGACTGTTACGTTGTCATTTTTTTTTAACATGAGCGTTCATTCTGTGCCTTCTCGTGTTGCGCGCGGCTTGGATTCGCAGGGGCGTCTATCTATTTGAAAAAAATTAACACTCGATTTCTACTGTTAAACAATGTGAATTTAATACTAGGCGAGAAATATTTGAAATACAAGTGTTCTCTAATAGGGATAATGCGATTTATATAGAATTCCTTCTTGTTTTTTTTGTTTTTTTCGACAATAATTTATGTGATTTTATGTCCGATATAGGTAATTGATATGTGACAAGAAACACACACACACACACTCTATATATATATATATATATATATATATATATATATATATATATATATATATATACATACTCAATTTATTTACTTATTGAATGTTTAATTTTTAAAATAAATTTAGAAGATATAATTGTGGCAATTCCTGTAGAACCTTTCTTAGGTTTCCTTTAACGAAAAATAAAATCAGAAGAAAATAGAATAGTTGCCGTCATATATTCATTCTAATTTATTAAACTTTACTTTCAATGATTACAATGTGTTGCTCAAAATAGGCAAGAATATCAATTTTAGCAAAGCGATCTACTGGGAGTGATTTTGCGTTGTACGTGACAGAGAAGCAAGAATTTGGAAGCGAGATGTTCGAGAAATGAAACTGGTTTGCTACTCGCAACAGTAAAGCGACTTGCCATTCTAGTAGCACGTACTCCACGCTCGAAGGAAGAAAGCGAATTTTAACAAATGCCATGATAATAGTATGCATAGTTTCATACGGCAGTTGCATTTATCTTATGCGGGAAATTTATATAAAGAGTTTGTGGAGAAGCTTTTGATTGAAATTGACACAATATCTATTTTTAATTATTTCAACCTCAAAACAAGGTAATAATGTTGCCATGACGCAAGTGTTTACTGTCTGTTAGCCAATATGAGAAGAAAACTAATATTAAGCAGAGAGGACAATAAAAGAATAAGGATTAAGAAGATAATGATTCCCACTGCAATTAAATTTTTGAAGATCAAATTTGTCTGGGCAGCAAGAAGCTGAAAGTGGGCGTCATAAACGCCATAACTGTTAGCATAAAAGTTATGGCTACATTTAGCCATTTCTATTGTAAATTGATGAAAAATTTCCGCAAATCTAATACTGCGATTAAATTCATAATGTCAAGTTATCATGGGTAAGTTCATTAGAACAATTACCATGAAAGTATTTATAAAAAAGTTACTGCGTTTGGAAAGTGACTGAAGACGAGATGCCAATAACATTACAGATTATCTCTAAAGAATCTCTAAATATGTAGCAGGAACACCACCAGAATATTCAAATCAAGGACGAAAGTGTAAATCCTATATAAGCAACATAACATGAAAAAATTGGTTTGCATTTATGACAAGTGATTTTTTTTCTTGAGATAGACAGAGAAATACGTATAGATAGAGAGAGTGAGGTAGATAAAGTTAGAAATATAGCGAGTTATAGAAAACTGTAAAAAGGCTGAATGAAGAATTCAAAAATAAATATGTGTTTGAAATAGGACTTCCTTGAGGAAAAGAGGAAATGACAATAGAAATTTAACAAAGTTTAATTCAATAAAAATACTGAATGAAGGAGAATGAACTATTGTTGAAATAGGTAGAAAGAATAAATGATGAAAACCTTGAATTTAGAAAGAATAATGAATCAACGTAAGTGATATGTAAATGATGTAAGGTAACAAATACATGAAAAGAAAAGAGGAATATAGCGAAACATATCACTAACAATTGATAGAATTGAAATAAGTAAACGGCGAATATGTGAAAAAAGAAATGGTAAACTCCTACAAAATTAATGTTGGATACGAGGAATAAAGAACGTATACACTTGAATATATAAAATAGAAATAAAATCGGAATGAAATATTTAAAAGCAAATCATTGGGAAAACTTTATAATGTGAACTACAATGGAAATCTCAGATGAAATTGAAATATTCAACGCAGCGTGGAAGTCTGAGTGTAATTTCACCGAAATCAAAATGATAGAATTAAAGCATTAAGTGTCAGAAATTTAACGGATTCAGAAAGTTGATTTCAAATATCAACGATATTTATCTAAACGTCATTTGGCGTCATTTTTTTTTTTTTTTTGTTAACATTACTTTTCAGAAATAATTTAATCCCTTTTAAAAGCTTTTACTCCTGCTCGAAATCTGATAAGAAATACCAACCGGACCATAAACGAATCTATCAACTCCTATTGGGGGAGAAGAAAAAATAAGATAAATAATTAGCGAATAAAATTTCAGATTTCACGTGGAGTGTTAGAAGTATAGATTTGAACTAGGAAGGAATGAGAATCGGACGACAGACGAAGCCACTGACTCCTTGGGACAGAGAAAATAATTAGTGAATACATTTTTGGCATTCAGGTGGAGGCGACAGATGCAGAGAACCGAACCAGACAGGAGAAGGAAAATGTAATTAAATAGTAACTAAAATGTGAGTGATTGACACCGAATATATGCGTTATGGCAGAGGTAGTTATAGAACTGAGAGTATGATATTATTTATTAAGTTTTAACTTAATATAATTTCAACTATCCTCTATCAATTTAAAATCGTACAGGTTGTAATGAAAACAGGACAAGAGATTCTGTCTAGTAATCTTTTATTCAATTAAGAATTTTACTACTCGTCGGTGTTTATTATGCCTTATATACATAATTGTGGCACGTGGCCGATGAAGGGGAGGGGTAAAGGCTGGTCCAAACTAACTATCCTATACCTAGCTAATCAGATTCACGACCCATTCATACATTACAATTTACCCATTCACCACAAGAACTCGTCCATCAACAAACAATCCTCCAACCACCATAATACCACATCCTCTCAAGGGGGAACCTACAAAAACGCGCCCCACACCATAAAAATTTAATGATGATATATATGTAATTTAAAATTCCAATAATGATAAAATGAGAGGGGAGATGAACCCAATAACAAACTAAAATTAAAACAAAATACAAACTAAACATAATTGATGTTAGTAGGGACCGCCCAACCCTCAAAACAGGGAGGCCGCTGTATTCTTCCCAGGGGACAAAATCACGAGACGCTCTCGCTAAGGGAGTGAGAAAAGGGATAAAATATTATGCGGGAATGGGAAAATATAAATCTGACCCAGTCGAGATAAAATGAGATCAAAACAAACTTGGGAGGTTGGGAATCTCGACTTGGATCATAACCAAATAGTGGTCGGGATACAGGCCAGGAACAACTCTTACTCACATTAACTGGGTACACTGAAGCTTGTCTAACCTAACCAAGGGGAGGGTTCCACAGGAAGCCACCCCGATGTGCCATAGGTTGACCTAGAAGAGAAAATCAAGGCTAGCTCCGTTCACACGAAGGAAGCTCAACTCTTTTACCCACCTTTCGCTAAAGACTGTCGAATGCAATCGTTTTCTATAACATCTAATCTTCATCTTGAGCTGATGCTCAAAGAATTGGATAAGATGCTGATGAGAAAGACAGTTGCCCCGCAAGACTTCCTCCTTTCGCGTCTTCCAAATCACCATTCAAGCCGTGGCCAGCAGCGTCAGAAACACCATCCGTTTCACCACGGAATACGGGCGCGACACATTGTCACACGCGTATGCGCGATCATTGGACACAAGCTGTTCGGGAGCGAGACGAGCCGTCAGCTCGCCGACATGGTCCCATGAGGGGTGGACCAGGGGGAAACGTTACAAGGCGTGCGAAGCCGTTTCTTCTAAACCAAGCCCACACCGTTCACAGTCTGGCAAATCCGCCAAGCCCCATATGAAAGCCTTGTCGTTGAGAGGCAGCCGATTCCGAGCCAATCGCCAGGTAAGCGAAAACTCAGGGTTACTGAGGTAATCTGCCGCTGGCGCCCAAGACCAGTAGGAGCGATACTACTCCTCCGACAAGCCGAGCGTATCTCGTAGGGGATCCTTCGCGGGCCCCTCCACTAATCCACGATAGAAGACCTTCCTAGGCCGAGAAAGGTCACTGGACCGGGGAACGGCCCTCAAGGCCGACCGACACTCGCGAAGGAAACCGATTGATCCCGGGGTTTACGACGGTGGGGGGAATGATGTTAAGGCCAGGTAACGCGTCCCTAACAATCCCCTCCAGACCTCCTCCAGTCAATGCACGGTGTAGGAAAGCCAACCTAGAGGCACGTATGTGACTCAACAGGTGCAGCATTCCCAGCTCCCCCTCCCAATGACACGGACGTTTAGTGCAGACTCGTCTGTTGACCCTATTTACGAGTCCCCTCCATAAAAGGAAGTACGGACAATCAATAATGAATCAGGGGGAAAATGTATGTATCACACACCTCCGCCCTGCCCTTCACGGACAACCTCCGTCGATTCCAAGTCTGACCGGCAGAATCGACCTTTGCTCGTACTTCTGACCAATTCTCCAGCTGGAGGTCAGGCCCAAACCACACTACAAGAATGCGGACAGGACCGTCCGTCCAACCGAAGCGGCCAGGAAGAGCGACCCCCTTCCAGGCACCTAACCGCAAGCCGGACGACTTGTCGCGGTTTATCTTGGCCCCTGTCACCTTCTCGTACCGATCAAGCGCCTTCTGTACCGCCTCAATGTCGCTGCGGGACGACACGAAAGCAGATACGTCATCGGCGTACGCGGAAACCCTGGCTCGAGACCCTCCAGGAACGGCTATTCCACGTATGGCCGGACTGCCGGTCTCGTCCTTCAGCCAGCGAAGGAGAGGCTCCAACGCCAAAGCATAAAGGAGCGGCGACAGCGGACAACCCTGACGAACCGACCTAGACAGTACAAAAGCGTCCGACAACCTTCCATTCACCTGTACCACAGCACTGGGGGAGCGATACAGGAGGCTATCCAGCGGCAGAAGTTGGGTGCGAATCCAGGGGCCTGCAGGACGGCAGCAAGGTAGCGATGGTCGACCCTATCAAATGCCTTGGACTGATCCAAATTGATCAGCGCGGCTTCTACGTCGTCTTTTACACCCTCTATGATCGTGCGGATCAGATGCAGGTTGCTCTGAATTGTTCAGCCCCTCACAGAACAAGTCTGTTCAGGGCCCAACAGAGACTCGGCAACTGACTGCAAACACTCCTGCAGGATCTTGGCCATAATCTTTAACACTGTGTTTAGCAGAGTTATGGGCCTGTAACCATCTAGGTTCCCCCCACCACCTTTGCCCTTCTTCAACAGAGTGATGATGCCCCTGGTGATCCGGTTGGGGATGGACCCCGACCGAAACCAGTTGTTGAACACTGCAGTCAAAATCGGAACAAAGATGTGCGACACCCTCAAGTACAATTCATAGGGCAAACCATCCAGACCGGGCGTCAATACCGCGTAAATTTCGCCCTCCGTAATCTCTCCCTCGCAGCTAGCCGCTTCAGTCGGCGAAAGCCGAGGAAAGTCAGCCAAATAGCTGCGAAACTCCTCCTCACGGAGACCAGGCTCCTTGGTAAACCGGCTCTCGAAATGGCGCCGAAACGCCTCGCACATGTCGTCAGGTGACCGAAGAGTACGCCGCTCCGGGGACTAGACTTCACGAATGTAACGATCGCCACCTCGACGGACCTCTTCCCCGCACAGATCTGCGCCCAATTTCACAGCTTCGGAAGACATCTTGCTTAGCTTATGTCTAATTACCTGGCCCATGTACCGCGCGCTATTCGAACGATCCAGGGCCTCCCTAGCTAAGGCTATCTCTAGGGGATCCCCACAGCCACCGCCCGGGAATAACTAGCCTTAAGCGTCTTCACCTTGTCAGCTCTATCTAGAGCGATCCGTTTGCTGAATTCAGTGGTGAAAGACCTAATCCTACATTTAAGGCGTTCCCACCACCTATTCCCGATAACCGCCCCCACTAGTTCCCGCTGCACTAGTAAAGACAGATTGAACTTCCAGTACCCAGCCATTCTAGGCCTATTGTCTAACGCCACCCGGGCACAAACGAGTTTGTGATCCGAATAGCCTACCCAGTGGAACGTAGGGCAATCTAGTAGATCTATGTCGGCTCTTCTCACTAACATTCTGCCAAGGTAGCTTACTATCTTGTCAAAAGGCCAATTAAGAGCCCACGTTCACATTTTCCCCCCGGGATGATCGACCCGGTATCTATCGGCGAGACCATAATCGTTGATCAGATCCACCAGGCTACGATCGCTCCTTCTCCCGCTAGCACACCGCCCCCTGTCTAACTTGGGGTCCAGGATGGCATTACAGTCCCCCGTTAAATCTAGGCGCGATGAATCCACTAGGAACGGCACCAACTGCCGAAAAAACGAGACCCGATCCTCCCAATCATTGGGCGCATAAACAGTAACGACTCCGAACGAACCACTTTTCACGGCAATATCGGCCACGATCAACCGGCCCTCGGCATCGGTATGCACAAGGTCCACCTTCGCATCAAGAGTATGCCTGACAAGTAAAGAATCTCCTCTGCCAAATCGGTCCCCATATGCTGAATAGACGACAAAGTTATCTTCCAGCACACATGCATCGGAACTGCAAACAAAGTGGGTCTCTTCGATCGCGGCGACATCCACACCAAGGGACAACAAGTCCCGGAACAGGTGGGCAGCCTTACCCCGATCCCTCAAGCCCCTCACATTCAGCGTCGCTATCTTCATTTCCATCTTCTAAGTCCTGTAAAATATAAAACACAGAATCAACCTATTCACATACAGGGCGGAAATCTGCAGCAGTAAGGAACCCGACGGATTGTCCCAGGTTCCCTGTACCCAAGTCAGTCGTCATACGACCTCCCAGGACAATACCGCCAACGTCCGTAGGGTATGTTAATTTAATTGCCCTATATAAGGAGGGATGGAGCAATACCGGGACCCTCCCCGAGCAAAAATGCCTCATTTTTTTGAGGTCTTCGTTTTTTCTTCTAAAACCGTTATTTTCGGGTACGCCTCCTGAACCTCGTAAATGTCGCTCCACACCTTCAAATAGGACCCTGTATCCCTTACAACAGTTATGACTCCCGGGGCTTTGGTGACGTTTCTCGGGTTCTCTACTGATTTTCCGTCCACCTCCTCCAGTTTAAATAGAAGCCACAACAGGGCCCTTTTTTGCTTGGACAGGCCTTTCTTGGCCTCCTCTTTATCAACTTTGCATATCCCGTCTGTTCCCGGAAAATATTTCTTCTTTTTCTTCTCCCTAGCCCGATGGAGAGGGGAGGAGGACGAGTGTGGGGAAGTGGCTGGTGAACTTATGGGTGTAATGGGGGAAGAGGAGATTGGCACACGGGAAGGGGAAGAAGGGACGCTCCAAACTTTGGGGGAGCTAGAATGTCTTATTGGCGAAGCAGGAAAGGAGCGCCGCCTGGTTCTGTCCATGCTTCGTTCCTCCCTGCTGCTGCTAGTATGACTTGCCTCTGTCTCGTCGGGGTCGTCTTCCCTCGCTCCTCTTCGCAGCTCGCGGTGGAGGCATTTTATCCACCTCCATTGCTGTCTCTTCCTCCTTCTTTTGTCGGTGAAGGTGTTGCCGCTGCTCGTGCTCCCGCAACTTTTGTTGCTGCTCTCTCCGCTGCTACACCTGCTGCTCCTTCTGTTTAGCAGCCCTTTACTGGGGCTGTCCGGTTTCTTGTTTTGTTTGACGGCCTGCTGCTGTTTCTCTCCCTCCTTCTCCGGGACGTCTAACAGTAATTTATTAGCCGCCTGCTGCTTTTTGGTATCAGCGTTCTGCTCCTGCTGCTGCTGCTGAACGACTGTTGTCTTCTCCAAAGGCTTCGGCTGCTGCTGCTGTTGCTACCCGAGAGGGCAAGGCAGGCGTTTTTGCCCTCATCCCTCACCACTTCCGTCCATTCGCTGCTGAACGTTTTCTACGCTTCTACCTCTCTGGGTACCACTGGTGTTGGTATCGGTCCCTGCTTCTCCGATGGTGCCGGCTTCTTGGTCGGACACGTCTTGGCCAGGTGTCCAGCCTCATCATAATCACAACGGCAGGGTCGGTAACCCTCAACCACCACAAAAATCCTCCGCTTATCGCACAAAATTGTGTTGGGGATATCTTTAAAGCTTTGGCGGTTCAGTGTCACCATAACTTCCATGTCACCGGTGGCAATCCCCGCCTTACTCCTAATGGCCGATACCCACTCCATAGGACCGTAATGTGAAAAAAAGGCACCTACCTGGTCTTCGGTAATGTACATGGGCACATCGTGTAAAATAATCCTTGTTTTGCGTGTGCCCATATACTCGGTTTGCAGCTTCATTGTCTTTGTGGTGAGGGTGCAACCGGACAGCGCCTTTGCCGCTTCCTCTGTAGCTAACAAAATGTCCCAGCAAGCGTTCGACCTAAGAGCCAAGACCTTGGCCCCGATATTCAACGCCTTTAGGGTTTCTTCCATGGGCTCCTATTAACCGGTATGAATGTTTTGGTCTTAATATCGACCGTCAATAGGGAGATAGTCCTTGTTGCCACAGTCTCCATGACTGAAGGCTTTGGAACGAGTTCATCTTTAGTAATAAAATCTTTTAACTTTTCCCGCCGACTTTTATAGTATTCTGTCCCTTTTTCCTGCCTTACCGGCACCCAATCAGATGGTGCCATCGACGTAGTGGCCAAAGGCTCTTTTTCTTGGGTCCCCTCCGCCATAGCGGGGGGGTATTCCCCATAAAACAGTTCGAACAATACAAAGAAAAACAATAAAGTCCGACTTACTTCTTTTTCTAGTTTCACGCAACGCAAAACGTCCACTGGCGTACACCACACGCACTAGTAAATAACAACCACAGTAACCGGTGTATAGTAGTAACTAGTAAGAATTTTACTACTCGTCTGACTTGACAAGCGGGAATGTACAGCTTTTTTAGCTTGGATTATCAAAGAGGAGATAATCCATATTCACAACACAGGTAATTAATATTATCTGAGTTTTTTTTTGTTTTTTTTTTTGCACAAGATAGAGTAAAATGTAAATCACTAACCGACTCATTACGATTTTTACGCAAAAATGACACTTTTAGTTGATTCGTGCGCCATAGAAAGCCATCAGCAAGGAAGAGACTTGAGTAAATGCAAAAAGTTGTGAACAATGTTTTTCATTACTCGAAGATCATAAATTATAACTTCAATACAATGGAAACAGGTACATTTGAGCAATACTATTTGACAATGTTGGCATCTTTATAATAATAAAATAACAGAGAATGCAAAATATAATAAATATAAACATACTTCCACAAAATGTTTCAGATTTAAAATTAGAAATGTTAAACACGGACCTTTCATATGAAGCAGCATTCTTTTTGTCGTTGAATGTCTCAGCTTTTTGGGAGGTTTCGACTACTGTTGTCGTGGTGATGTCTGTTAGGATTTTTTTCGGTCTAGAATAAACCTAATCTCGAAGGGGATGAGAGATCATCTGGTAAGAGTTAATATATTACTATGAAGTTAGTATACAGGAAGGTATTTGATAGAAATTCATATTATTCCATTGTTTTATTCAAGGCAATTTTTGTGTTTGGGCACAACTGAACTTTGGATCTAGTGTATACATTAATGCGTGTTTAAGCAGATATTTTTAATAAGTTGTATCTTTCATGGCAAAATATTAACAAGTAAATCTTTATTCATAAAATTGTACTTTGCAATTAAAGGATTTTTCTTTGCAGAATTTTTTATACTTTAACCGAAACATTTTGGCTTTTTCATAATATTATGAATATTTATTCTAGACACATATTCTTATTGCTGATAATGGAAATTGAATTTTTCAGTATCGTCGTGTGTAATCAGGATAAAGTAATACATACTGCAGATAAATTCCGAATGCCAATGTATTAGGTTGGTGCAAAAATAATATCGTTTTTTGACATATTTTTTACGTCAAAAAACGATATTATTTTTGCACTATCCTAATATATGCATCTTACTACTCTTCCTTTCTGTTCATTTTTTTGTCACTATAGAAATTTCGTTAATGCTTGTATTTATTTTTAACGGAACATTCCTTCAATAGCTGAAAATAATCACGTGTAAAAATAATGTATCACTCAGCGGAAACGCAAAACAGGCACATGTGAAATTTCGGAAATTAAAACCAACCAATTTTTGCAATGAAGGTTTTCGACACCCCAGGTATTCAAAAACTTTTGTAAAATATAAAAGCAGTATTTGGAACCGGAGATTTCAAAGGTATTTCACAATGAAAATAAATATCACGATACTGAGATTATAAAAGGTTCCTATAAATAGTATAAACTATGAGACACGTAAATGCATTAAAGTTAGAAAGTTAGCTTCGATTTCTGCAACATATAGCGAAATTTCAACGCGCTAATATAATACTCACAGGACATATTAAATGTAAGAATGCTTCAAGGGAACCGTGATTCGCCCACTTACCAAGTGTCTGTAAATGGATGATAGATATGAAACAGAGAACGATGCTACAGCAACAGAAGCAAAATTGCCCATGTCCTAATATGTTATAGCGCATAAATAAGGAATATTAAAAAAAAATATGACAACTGATATTCAGCTTGTAATCTTAAATGTGACTGCTTGCAATATATCAGTAAAAGCAGGGAAAACTCTAAAAAGCGTTTCTGATATTAATGGTTAATTTATCCAGACAAATAGTGCTTTTATTAATGGGAAAATGTATAAAACCGTGTAGGATTATTTGCTTAATCAGCATTAACAACATACATGTTAAAATGTTTGCCACTATGTTAAATTTTCTATATTTTTTCTATATTTTTTCCCATTCGTATACATAAAGTAAACATAAATGTACCTTTTGATCCTCACTACATCATATGGGCCAGGATGGTTTCAAGGCATTCCACCATGTTACGTGAACAGTTTCGTATGTTTCTTCTTAGTTATAATATTATGTTGAACAATACATAATTTGTCCTTTAAATTTATGAATGTTATTCTTTTGAAAATAATGATCAAATATTTTTCTTCAGTTATATAATCACCGTTATTTGAAATGATGCGTTGCCACTAATTATATCATGTCTGATAGTACCCTCCAGTAGAGTGTCTCATTGCGCCTTCTAGCACTAATGCTTTCAGCTGACATGAAGTAGGAAGATTTTATTGAATCCATTGAAAAACTGCAACTAAGAAATTCGATTCATTATACCGTACTTGAAAATCTTTCTCCCCAGAAACTAGCATACAATTTATAAGTCTATCGTTCATGTTTGCTTTGAATATTGCTATCAGAACTGGTCTGGTTTTCCCGCTATAAATATAGTGAGTCTTTATATAATCCAAAGATGCTATTAACCATCACCAATTTACAGTTGTAATGGTTAGATATAACTGTAAGTTCCATGGTAAAACTTTCTTCTATTGCACTTCTCGTTTGTGGATGTCTTCGGGCTTCTTGCTTCCCAGTCGACTTTGATCTTCAAAATTTTAAATATAATGTCAATCGTTATCTCCCGTCTTATTATTTTATTATCCACTCACCTTAATAATAGTTTTTTTTGTCATATTCTCTAACACCCTGTAACGATTTGAGTCTTAGATGCTTTACTGCCTTGCTTGGGGTGAAATTATATATATATATACATATACATATATATATATATATATATATATATATATATATATATATATATATATATATATATATATGAAATTATTCAATGAAAAATTCTGTTTGTTTTTCATTAAAGTTTCCGTTGTCGTCAGCACACGCTCGCATCCGTGTATCTGAATCGTCATCCTCTCACCCTATTACATCTCTCTCTCCACTGTTATCGATGCCGAAGATGGTTGTGAATGCTCATCCTACTGCTGAAGTGTCGTGATCAGGAGAATATAGAATGACGGTGCTCAAATCCTCAGAACGGTAACAGTGATTTCTATACATACCTTTTGGCACCAACCCAATATCCATGTGTGTATAAGCTTAACGCTATTTTTAAAAAAATATTTATATCTATGTAAGAAAGACATTCTTCATATCGGTGACAAACTGGTAAAATTCTTTATTTTAGAGAATAAATAGCGGCATGACTACATCGAAAGCAGAAGTTTTCTCCTTAAATTTTAGAGAAAATAAGTGAAGAGAAAAATATTAAAATTTTACTGAAAGAATAATGAAAAGAACTCTAATTGTATTAAACTTATTTAATTTATGGTAGTAAATAGAACGTATATTTTTCCAGAGAAACGATAGATTGCGCGTTGACTCTTGAAATACAAGACTGTAGAAGAGCGTGCCTCTCATTGAGTCCAGTATATCTGCATCTTGGCCATTACAATTTAAACCGAAATGAATACCCATCACCAAAATGATCTACTATAATCATTGATAACACATCAATTAGGTTTCATATCGACTGAAACTGCGCAGAGACGGAGATGATGGCTATGTTAATAGTCAAGCAAGAAGGATGGAACGAATATAATTAGTTGTGATAAACTGTTACCTATCGATTCACACCACGTACATATTGGCACATTCGTTAACAAGAAATTCTCAAAGATTGACTATCAAGAAGCTAAAATTAAACACCATAGAAACGTTTATGCCACAACTAATCTAGAACATATATTTTTATATTATTGTTTCATGAAATTATATTCTTTGTAAAATAAGTATTTAGCATAGAACAGTACACACACACACATATATATAAATATATATGAGAGATTATATTATGTGAGTCTCTCTCTCTCATATATATATATATATATATGTGTGTGTGTGTATAAATGTACGTATATATATGAGTTTGTGTATATATATATATATATATATATATATATATATATATATATATATATTTATATGTCTGCGAGTATATATGTATGCAAGTACATATATATATATGCGTGTATAAATATAAATATATGTGAGGACACTACCACACCCACATTTTTAGCCTGACACAATGTGAAGTAGTTTTTATAATTATCACACAATACTTTTTATTCAACCAAATAAACACTTTTTCACAAATAAATATTCAGAAACAACCACTTTGAAAAAGCTATATACAGGGACAACGTTCACATCTTTTTTAGTTTTACGACAAACATTTTACGTGTTAACAACAGTCCCTTTTTATTAAGGTCTCTATTCATTATTCCTAAAAAATGAAAAATTGGATAAGTGTAATGGTAAATTATAAAGTTAATAATTTCCAATAATCCAATATGTATTCTGCTTTTCTGGTAATTCAAAGTTCATTTTACTCATTCTTTTCCTTTTTCTGTGGACATAGTATGAAATGAAAAATGTTCAATATCTTTTTCTTTTCGAGTAAATTTTTGAAGTTTCCGAAAATTTTCATTTTTTTCTGGGCCTTCAGAGCTCTGACACTGCGTTATTGAAACCTCAAATATGTCAAAGACGATGTCCATAGTGTCATCTTCTATGGGATCTTTGTCGACTACGCTTTCATACTGTTTTCTAATTTGGCTTACATGACATTTGTGTATAAACTTTAGCTCCCGAAGCATGTAAATCATGTTACCAATTTGTCTGTCTATTGCATAGTTCCTATTTCCTGGTGAGCTTTACTATTCCCAAATACATGAAAAAAATTAAAAAAACATTTTCACCGAACTTAAAGCCCATTTTAAGCACTTTATTCCTTATTCCCGCTTTCGTTTAACTGGGAAAAATTGTCAATTGCCGATTTTATTTTCCTGGCAAACATGGCGTCCACTGGCGTCTTGGCAGATGGATCACTGCTATCAGAGATTACACGATAGACCTGCAAAACAGCTGTATAGCCGTATCGGTAGAAGTACCTCTCTCCTTCCTCAGTGCTCTCTTGAAAGTGTCCACAAAACGCTCTTCCTGTCCATTACTTCTTGGGGATATGGCAGCGTGAGAATATGTTCGATCAGGAATGATTGACAAAAATCCTTAATTTCACAGGATATGAATGGTGTGGCATTGTCTGTTACGATACAGTCAACAAATCCGAAACGTGAAAAAAGCACGTGCCAAAAATTTACTGTCACCTCCGCGGTCGGCTTCTTACATTTCAATATTTCTGGCCACTTGGAATAACTGTCAACTACTACAAGGTGGTAAAAACCATCAAGTGGGCCAGAAAAATCAATGTGTATCCGCGACCACGGACGGTCGGTTTTAGGTCAAGGATTGAATTTTATAGGGTGTGCTTTAGCAGCCAAAGCACACCCTTTTCACTATCTTACGGTGTTTTCAATATCCTTGTCCATGTTGATCCAGTTGACGTAACTCCACACCAGACTCTTTATTCTTGATGTTCCCGGATGGCCAACATAGAAGTCTTTTAATGTTCATTTCTGTACTGTAGGTGGCATTACTACTTTGTCTCCGTAATTTTATGTCATTACAGAATGAGTAAACTTCTGAGATATTCTGGTCTTTATTTAGTTTTTTCTTTACTTCCTTTTGAACTCATCATCGGACGCTTTGTCTATTATCTCGTCCATTGTTATAGGAAGCTCCCTGACAGTATTGCACTAAATACTTTTTATTTCGACCTTTGTTCTTATGGCAGCAGTGACTGTGTCTTCCAGGGGTTTAGCATAGTTAGGTATCAATTTCGACAACCCTGCATGACAGATTTTAGATGATGGGAGCAACTCCATTTTGTTGTTATAAATGAGAAGAATGGTTCCCTATCTTTGCAGTCTATTAGCAGTATGTATTGACCGACTCTTTTTCTCCCTGAATAAATCTATGAAATTTAGTCACCGCACAAATTATTCCTATGTCTTTCATTTCTATTTGCAAGTAACCACCTTTCAGCTGGTAAGAGAGATGTATGGAAGATTTACCGATCCATTCTTTAAATTGTGTAAAATGCACGCCCCGATGCCGTAGGATGTAGCATCGCTATCTACAATGATGTAAAGTTTTGGATCGTAATTATTCAGGAACAGATCTGATGCAAGGACCTCCTTTATTTTCTTAAATGCTTCCTGCCATTTGGTTGTCCATTCCCACTCTTTATCTTTTCTCAATAATTCATTAAGTGAAGCTCTCAAACGGTGCATTCTTGGGACAAAAACTTTGTAATAATTGGCAAGACATAATAAACTTTGAAGAGCCAACACAGTTTCTGTTGCTGGCATATTCTTCATTGCCGTTGCCCTATCTGCGTCGGTACTTCTTCCATCATTGTCAATTATTTGTCCCAAGTACTTAACCATCTCTAAGAAAAACTCACAATTCCCGTCTTTTAATTTGAGTCCCTAAACCTGGATTCTCATGGTCGCCTGCCAGACGTACGATTTGTGTTCCTCGATGCTCTTGCTTTTCATTAGGACGTCATCGAGATAGGCCACCGCAAAATCCAGACCAGTTAACATCGTGTCCATGACCTGTTAAAAAATGGAAGGGACGACTTTAACCGCGAACGGAATTCTTAAAAATGTGTATAAAGCCCTTGTGGGTGTTTATGCAAAAGAGCTTCGAGTATTCCTCGTCCACGTGTATTTGTAGATATGCATTGCTTAAGGCAATCTTAGAAAAATATTTTCCTCCACTGAGCTTAGCGAATATCTCCTCTGGACTTGGAAGAGAATAATGGTAATCCTTTAGGGCGCTGTTCAGCCCCATAGAGAAGTCAGCATATACACGAATTTCTTTGCTCTTTTTTAATATAAACTCTGGGAGACGCCCATTCACTATATTCAACCTTTGCCAAAACCCTCATTTCTTCAATCGATTCAACTCCTCGTCAATTTGATTTAACGAGGCAAATGGAACGTTCTTTCTTAAAAACTGAGTTTATGTCTGGTTTTAATTCAAACTTAGCAGACAGTTTTTGTGCATTTTCCTAGTTCTCCACTGAAAACGTTGGGAATTTTTTTTTTTAATTCACCTTTCAAATTTTCTGCTTCGACAGTCAAATTTTCGACTTTTTGATATAATGAGTTAATGTGCATATCTCAAATTTGAAACTATTCTAACCAATCCGTCATGAACAAATTACCCATATTCATCATAATGTACACCTTTAGTTTTACAGTTTTACCTTTAAATGAAACGTTCGTTATAAGTTCGCCCATAAACTTAATATGGTCGCCGGCTACACTTTAGCTATTCAGTCCTTCATTTACAAAGTCGTCTTACCCAGTTTTTTTCCATATTTGATAATTAATGATGTATAAGTCTGAACCCGAATCAAGCTGTAGACATATTTTTGTTAAATATTTGCACTTCAATATATTTCCTGATGTTACGACTTTCTGGTTCATAAGACTTGGTAATTTTTACAAAACTTCTTTTTGTCTTGTTCTTACTCCTACAGTGGACATTTTTGTGTCTCAATTTAACGCAATTAAATCATTTTTTGTCTTTTAATAGACAATTTATACCAACGTAATTGACCACACCCGAAAGATGTAACTTTGTTATTTTTTGGTTAGCCATTTTTAAATTTTACTTGGCGTAAATTTTTTTTAATGTGAGCCACGCCATTCTGATGTTTTTTCGAATCCTCTCTGACGCCCACGGAACGTTAGCTATCTTCGGCAACTTGTTGTAAAGTAACGTCGGACTCGTTTTCCAAGCTTTTTGACTACCCTACGACTTATGTCGGCGTCTTTCGCTGAAACCAAACCCTGCACGAAAATCAGGCATTTAAAATTATTGGCGCTTAATTCTGCCAATTTGAAATCCTCGCAGTGTTTATTGACTCCACCGGGAAAGTAGTATCATATTCGTCTTTTTACGGGTGAAATTCATGCATTTGCAACGCTTGTGAAACAGTGGTGTTTTTGGACTGAATAGTACTGTTAATGATTGAACCGCCTCTTTAAATTTCAAGTTCCTGGTTTTCTTAGGTAAAATATAGCTAACGAACTTAGTATATTCTGCTGTCGATAATTTCCTGAGGAGTTGGCAAACCTTTTTATGGTTAGCCCAACTTGCACAATCCGTATTGTATAAGTCCTCGTAACGTTTCTCCTTCAGATGTAAATGTGAAGTTTTCAATAGCACTCCATATAGGATTTTGAGAGAACGCGTTTTTGCTGTCCTCATTTTGGCTTTTGATGGATATATTATTCAAGTGTCTTTGCTCATTCTGTGTTTGAAGGAGCATTTCTTCCATTTTCTGTTGTTTAACATGAAGTTCTAGGCGCAATTCCTCAAATTTCTTCTGGTATTTTCTTTGATCTTTTTGCCTTTCTTGATATTTCTGTTCCAACAATAGTTGTTTTAACTTTTAGTGTTTCATCAAGTCTAGCATTGCACTTTTAAATTCGTCCATTTTACTACGCTAGTACATAAAATTAAGAAAATAAAAGCGGGGCATTTTTTTTTCTTTTTACCCTCTTAACCGGTAATATTCTGTTTGACTTGTCCAATTCTTTTACTGAAAGCGTGAGAAGGAGTGAATTTTTATTTTACCCTATTAATGGTTCTTCATAACGATATTTTAATGTTACCTAGATTTCTCTCAATATCTCTTTTCGTTTATTCATTAGCTGCGGAGACATTTTATTTGGTCATCACTTATGGCATTCATGATGTTAAAAAAAAGTTTTGGCTTTTTATATGAAAAATAAAAACTCAGGAAATATTCTATATTTTCAAAATATGTAATCTATCACATTTTTCTGTTTAATATTCATCAAATTAACGCGTGACCTAGTTGTTAGAAGGTCAGCTTTTACATCATAATTCACTAGGTCTAATTTCTCTCTAAACAATTCATTGACTAAATAATTTTTGACATCATCCCAAAAAAAGAATTTCATTGTTCGACCTGAAATCTTTGACAATCATCAAAGCCGTTTCAGTGAAATTGACGAAGAGCATATTTCTTCAAAAAAAAAAACCATCTATAGTTGTGCTAGCTCAAATCACAAATAATGGTAATCTGGTTCTTGACTGGCATTGTTCAATTATTGATCATGCTTGATTTTACACTCACTTCTCTATTGTTGGCACTATGGATATTGTTGAAAAGCAAATGCGCTTGAAACAGGGATTTTGTAGACAAATAGTCAAGTATATTGCCTTCCGAGCTTGAAAGATGCCTACTGCATTGAAATATAAATATATCGTATTGAGAATATATATTAGGTTGGTGCAAAAATAATGTCGTTTATTGACGTTCATCTTCAAAAGAAAAACGACGTTATTTTTGCACCAACCTAATAGAAAACGATTCTTTAATAATATAAGTTTACAAGATGGAAACTAAAAATTAAAGCATATCAAAAATATTATGAGAATTGTAATAACAATCTGTATCTCACCATTTTCAACTTTTTTTCTGGAATAGCAAGAAAAAAAAACTGATTGCAGCTGCACTGAAGATAACAAGAATATACAGTAATACATGAATATTATGAAAATGCTATTCTTTTACGATAGTAATATACTAAATGAGAAATATATTTTTTCTGAACTGACATAGTTTAGCCGTATGCACAGATATATCGAGAATATTAAAACATATTTCGTACATCCCAGGCAAGTGCAATTTTCTGACCGACTCCCACAACAACGTGTATGAACCTAAGGCTGATTTTGGGTGTCGAACAGTGCTATCTTATCAACATTTTGCTACTTTTACCTACAATTATATAAGTTACAAATTAAACTAAGCAGATTTTGAGGTTATTTTGTTTCTTCTTGTCCACATCTCTAAGTTTCTTTTACTCACGCTAAATTTTGTAAAACGCAATATTATATAAAATTCTCTATTTTTATCCTTAATGTTGAATGTGTAAACATTTATTTAACTTTTTAAAAGAAAAATCTCAAGTTGATTTTAATTGCCGAAAACATTGTTGATTTATTTAAGATGGAATGATCTATTATGACATGTCTCTATTTGTATTCAGATGTATTGTTTTTATTTTTTTATTTTTGCACCAACCTAATAGTTGAATTGTTCATCTATATTGTATACGGACCCTTATTGTATGTAAGAAGGTTAGAATAAAATTTGTATTTTAGATGAATATAACTTTATGAAAATTGATATGTAGTAGAGTGTGGATTCACATAGAGATTTAGGGACCTGAATCATATATTCCGTGTTTCATAAGACCCTTGCCCCAGCCCTCTATTTTCCAGTAAAAGAATAAGTATTTCACATGAAGATAGTTGAAAAACCGCTGAATTTACTGGTAACGTCATACGATATATTTTTGTATAACATCAGATAACTGAAATGGTCGAAATCGTTAAAATGTCCATTAGTCTATGTATTCTGGATAGATGACACGTTTTAATCACGCTCATCTGAAGCAAAATCATAAGTTACTTAAATACATTTGTGTCGAGAATTAATCCGGACTGCAGCGGTATTATGGCAAAGAAATAGTAACAAAAGCTTCAGGGAACAGCATTCGATATGTGTGATGTATGTGGGAGTCGCTTAAAAATAAATTTATGCTTTAGAGTATAGCTATCATAGAGTCATTTATCACTGCCTGAAGGATCAGATACCCAACTATAAATTTGAATACGATCGATCCGACAAAGGAGATTTGCAAAATTGATCACATTTGCTGACTGCGTCATTGAATCTAACAAAGACGTGGCATTTATTCGTTGGCAATGGTTATCGTGGCAAGAGGACAGTCTATACCCTTTTTAAATACGTTTGAATAACATTAAACTGTAAGTATTTCTACCAGTGGGTGATAAGATGTCCTGCGACTGTACATCGAATTGTGATGTTTGAATATATAATCAGATTTTAGGATTTGTGATGTGCCTATAAAATTTAAGCAGTTCTCTTGTATATATGTACGTTGTATTGTCAAGTCATTTGTATTTCAATGTGATTAAATGTATATATCACGAAATAATAATTACAACACACCCAAATAAGAGTCTGTCTATATTTCTGAGATGAGGTATTATGTACAGTATTTACATTAGTCGGACTATTGTCCTCATCTTTGTCGCCATATCTGTCACAACGTTTCGGCCTTTGTACGCTCCGGCCTTCTTCAGGTGGTTGGAATTTCGAACTGAACCCTTTATTTCGATCACTGGGGTAGACTGTTCTAGTTCCACGTTTGATGGATGTCAGTTATCAGTTATCTCCTGCTAATTTTCCCTCTGAAAGTTCTCCACTGCCTTAACCGGGTATTGAACTCACACTCTTTGGATCTGTCACTGGATCTAACCAACGCCTTTATCCACTGTGCCATGTGTTCTGCACAGTGGATAAAGGCAGTGGAGAACAGTGGAGAACTTTCAGAGGGAAAATTAGCAGGAGATAACTGATAACTGACATCCATCAAACATGGCACGTGGAACGAGAACAGTCTAACCCAGTGATCGAAATAAAGGGTTCAGTTCGAACTTCCAACCACCTGAAGAAGGCCGGAGCGTACAACGGCCGAAACGTTGTGACAAATATGGCGACAAAGATGAGCACAATAGTCCGACTAATGTAAATACTGTGCACCCAAATAATGACATTTTTATGCATACGCACAGAAAGATAATATCTGCAAAACGCTGTCATTTAACTGATAGATATCGCCCCCGTCATGCAGACTTCGAAGTTTCGTAAACGTAGGGAATAGGTTCACTCGTCAAGGCTTGTCCGATTTTTCTCTATATATTTCCAATGCTTGCGTATTTATAAGGTGTGAACATGTATTTTTATTATATTTACATTTCTACGTCATTCTGTAATCTGTGGTATTTCGTTAGATAAATGGCATGTTCGTCTTTTTCTCTTTTTTTTCTCTTTACTTACCTTTCTTTAGTTTTTCTTTCTTTTCTTCCGTTGTCTGTGAAGTTTTTGTTTTTGGCCTTTTCTTGTCTTTTAGAGAATTGGAATGTTTTATTATTTTACCGTGTGTTGGCCACTTGATAGCTTTAATGATGGTGATTGAATGTTCATATGTGTGTATGAATGTATGCGTTGTATTTGTTTGTGTGCGCTTACGCGCCCGTATACATATATTTCACTGTGTGCTTGCGTCTGAGTATACGATCATGTCCATTTGTGTAGACACTTGCGTGCACGTATCCGTATGATTGTTGGTGTTGTGTGCGTGTTTTTTTTTTAATGTAAATTATTGTGTCTTAGGTGATAAACTGTGAAATTGTCTTTTTTTTTTCATTTCTTTGTGTGCAGCTTTAACTTTAATTTTCATTTTTGCAATGATGTTGATATGTGTGTACGTGTATGTGCGCATAAGCACTCATGTGTATGTGTATTTTTGTGTAGTTGTGTTCGCCTTTTGATGACTTATATCAGATGCCTCACATTTATTTTTGTGTTCAAATAATTTTTCTGTCATACTAAAATCTTACTTGTATAGTCTATTTAATTTCAACAACGTTATTTACTCATAGTTGAGTACCCAGGGATTTTTAAATATGACGTTACTGTTAGTGAAGTTCAATTCCATGTATTTCATGTTTCTCATAGTACATAGATTTTGAGACATAATTCACTGTTGAAATATATTTTAGATGCAATTGCTGAACTTGTATTATTACATTAACTTTAAATTTGTTCTCTTTAATTTATTTTAGTATATATTTATATAAACGAAGAATTGTTTTTCAAATAGAAACAATGTATCTGAAATATTACTAATTTAATGCGTTCCACTTCATGTTGCAAGGCGTGTAAGGCATAATAGACGTTTTCAAAGTTTTCACATGCGAGAAGTTACTGGTATCTTGGAAATGAGATAATGTAACTGTTTGTCTCCTCATTACACCAGGATAATATTCGATGTTATTTCTTGCATTTATAGATATGCATTCTAAAAAAATTCTTCCTCCGGATATCTGACTATGCTATATTTGAAAGATTGGCCGTGGCAGCTCCAAGAATGCCAATAATGATGGACACTAATCTCGCTATCATGCTGTATAAATTTTCACCTTGATCTCCATAGCACTTGTATGAATGGCTTTCCTCCGACGAAAACGGATTCGGACGTGCTTCGCATGTAACATATCCCAAAATGAAATGGCACCAATTTCTTGTTGGAATAATTTAAACAGATAGTTCTCGAAGTCGAATCGACTTTGCACGAATCTATTTTAGCATATGCAATTTTTAACCGTCACTCAATCTATAAAAATGCGTAAAGTGGCGACAGAGAGAGAAATAAGAATGCTGTAGCGAACA
This sequence comes from Acanthosepion lycidas, assembly GCA_963932145.1. NCBI lineage: Eukaryota > Metazoa > Mollusca > Cephalopoda > Sepiida > Sepiidae > Acanthosepion > Acanthosepion lycidas. The sequence continues at coordinate 145,965,637 of OZ010574.1, forward strand.
GGAGAAACGTCTTGTTGGATTGTTTGACTTAAATTCATACTGCTTCGCTGTTGGTACATGGAAACGGATTCTGGAAATTTATTACATGACATAAGGAACCGAATAGAATTTCAATGATCTTTTTTTCAGATTTTAGTCTTCTTTTTATATTACTTTAAATATTGAAACATTTCTTATTCTAAATTATTAAATTAACTTCAATTATTAATCATGGTCTACAAGCGGGGATTTTGTGAAGAGATTTCATTTGATTCTCATAAGTTGTAAAATATTATTTATTCATTTAATATGATATTGATACGCAGATATAAGTGTATGTTGTATCGGTAATTGTCATTATAAAAATTGTCAGTAATTAAGCTTTCCAACTAGATCGTGATGATTTTTGTAGTATTTCTGATCAAATTATTCCATTCACTTATGAACAGAACGACAACTTTAACTATGCCCATGCATAATTCAAATTTACATTTTTAATTCATCTTGTTGTCTGCTTAGCTTATTCGTTATCGGCATACCTAGTTCAAATTCCAGCCGAAGTCGTTGCATTCACTTTTATACAGATGCCATTAGGGAAATTTCTTATCTCCCCCAGCTATGAGTTAAATATCAGACCGGCAAGGTTCCCACACTTTGGTTGGCATGAACTTTAGCAAAAGGATTAATCTGAATTCAAAACCCGTTGGATTTGTGGCTGGAAAATCCACCTTGCAAATATCTTAGATGATACGGAAAGCATAGTAGCAAAACGTAGAAACCGTGACGATTTCTTTCTGTACTGATTGCCATATATTTTGGATTGAGTTGGATCGCTAGAAATCCATGTTTTGTCAGCACGTTGTTTCATGATTACAGCATATGTCTTTTGTTTGTTTTTGCATTCTTAAAAATTCCCTTGCTATTTTCTTGACAGTTTTCATTCTCTTTTTAGAAGTTTCCACAATGCTACTGATATTCTCGTCATTTTTTATTTTCTCCAAATTTACATTATCAAATTAGTGTACATTACTTTAACTTGAAAGCATTCAACGCATCATCAAGACTGAGTGGCCTTTCTAGTACTTATTTACCAAAGAGTCTATCACGGAAATACATCGATTGTAACGATATATGCATTGCTATTTTGTCATTTATCACTTCTACCACTCAACAGTTTATGTAGAATTCTTAATATCTAAAAATAATAATTGTTGATTATACTAATGAACAATGATTTATCTAATCCTATTCCGGCCAAATTTTAAGTTTAAAAAATCTAGATTCTTTTCTTTTAGGGTATTCTTAGGCCACTTTTTTCGAGCCGTAATCCTATTTAGAAGACGGAATTGGAGCAACAAGAAAAAAAGGTACCTGTGCTTTTTAACAGTTAAATTTTCAAACAATCCTAAATGTATTTTACACTTTTACAGTCACTCGAAAGCAAGCGATAATCCTATCATATGATTAATAACTCAATCAGAAAACGCTGACCACATAAATTATTGAATTAAATGAATTAATGATTGAATTAGAAATGGCAGCAATGTTCAGACGAAAATAAAAGACAGAAATAAATAAAGTAGTTTTTTTTAAAACTAACAGTCCAAAGCCACTTAAGGTAAAGTGTTTCATTAGCCACATAAACAAACGGCCCCTGACGGCGTTTGGTGTTCGTCCAACTTAATTAGTCTACAGTCTTTATAGTTTGGCCTTTTCGACTGCAGACGTTTGGCCCGATTAGGCTGGACAAATTTTATGTTATATACACTGAACCAAAGCAATACACTTAAGCTTAAATCTACTAATATAAATGTATATTCTGTCTATGACTAAAACAATAATTTTATTATTAATATCCATAGTGCAAACATCATATCCAGATGTTGCATTCGCTAATCTAATTCCACTATCAAAATGTTGGCTGCTTTCAGCTGTTTACCTGTTTTCATTGTTTTGTTGTTTTTTTTTTTCATTTTAGTCAGGTATATCAAACTTTTTCTTTCAATATCCCTCTGTATAACACAAAATTTAAACCTTATTATAAGAGCTTTCAAGTGATATTAAAGATGAAGTTAATTTAATTAAATTATAATGAAGAATGATAAAATCATGCATCGTTAACTTCAAATGGGGACATTTAATAAAGGTTGTAAACGAAGACATGAAGAAAACAATAGATATTAAATATAAGACGGAAAATGCCTAGTTATCAATCAAAAATAAGCCAAGACGTGCACTATAAAATGGGGAAGTTAAAATAAAAATGGTAGATATTGTAGTAATAGACAAGAAATAGTGTCATACAAATCCGAAAGCACACTGGAATAGCAAAATAAGTTATTTAGAAAAGTACAAAGAAAAATGCCAGTTTGTATGGGTTTTTTTAAAATTTTTTTTAAAAAGAGAAACGTGCTTAAATGCTGGCATATCTGATATGTCATTGAATACTAGTCAAACTGTTCACAAATTAAACTGAAAAGGCAAATGTGGTTCTATCGACAGATGCTGAGAATATATTGATTTGAATATGTCAGCAACCAGGTATATATTAGGTTGGTGCAAAAATAATTTCGTTTTCTAACATATGTTACTATGTAAAAAAAAGAAATTATTTTTGCACCAACCTAATAGAAACTAAAATGGTTCATGTGCTTACAATAAGAAAGAGACAGGTATATTTGCTGGAACACATAACGAGGAAACACCACTTGTCTACTTAAAAGGGACATACGGACAGTAAGGTCTGCAGCGCAGAATCAGTGATTGCCCTACTTATGAAATCCGGGTAAATGAATCACAGAACAACGACAAAAAGGGATCTTAAAGTGTAACAGATTTCATCAAGTCATATATATATATATATATATATATATATATATATATATATATATATATATAGCAATCCCTCTATACCTCCTTTGTTCAACCAGTTTGACCTCCTTTGCCGACAAGGCTGATTGCTTTGCATGGAAATTTTCTTTCAATTCAACGCTCGACTCTTCCTGTGTACCCATACCCGATTTCCCTCTTAGAACTGAGGCCCTATTGAGCTAGTTGCAAATAACCCCGTCATTGGTATTGGGCATTATCTCTGATTTAGACCCCCACAAGGCTAGTGATGGAGATGAAATACCAGCCATTGTCTTGAAGAAATATGGGCCTGAACTGGCGCCTGTACTCTCCAAATTATACAACTACTGCCACAGGGAATCTTGTTTTCCAGACTGCTAGAAGTACTCATCGTTTGTTCCTGTCTTTCAGAACTCCGGCGACCCCTCTAACCCTTCTAATTACCGTCCTATTAGTCTCCTTCCCCTCTTCGACAAAGTCTTCGAAGCTTTAATCAACGCCGAAGTGGTTAACCACCTTACATCCTATAATCTGCTCTCAGACGAACAATATGGCTTCCGCTTTGCTCGATCTACAGCTGATGTGTCTACGGCCATCACTAAAATTGTCTACCAAGCTCTTCAGAATAAAGAAGTTCGTGCCGTGTCCCTAGATATCTCTAAAGCGTTTGATAGAGTTTGGCATGCTGGCCTTCTTCGCAAGCTCCAGGATTATGATATTACAGGTCGATTGTTTGACCTAATACAATAATTTCTGTCTAACCGCGAATTGAAGGTCGTTCTCAACGGATTCTCCTCCAGCTGCTATCCCACGAACGCAGGTGTTCCCCAAAGTTCCATCCAAGGCCCTACTTTGTTCCTAATCTTCATCAACGATCTTCCGGACGCCATTGATTCCCAAGTAGACATCTACGCGGACGACACTACAATTTACTCCTGCCTCAAAAAAATTCTAGTGTCGCTGACAAAATTAACCTGGCCGTTCGTCTCGGAAAGGGACTCCATTCGGTTGTGAACTGGGGCAGTAATTGGCTGGATAACTTTAATGCCTCCAAAACAAATCTTCTCTCTATTAATCACCACAGAGATCCTTCCCTGCCCACCCATTAGAATGTCTGACGCTCAACTTCCCGGGAGTACCTCTTGCTCGATCTTACGCTGTCTACTGACCTGAGATGGAACAAATACATTGAGTCAATTGCTTCGTCCACCGCAAGGAATGTTGGCTCCCTGTGCCGCGCCAGGAAATCTTTCTCCCTAGAATCGATGCTACAGATCTACAAATCAACCATTCGCCCTTCCATGGAGTATTGCTGCCATATATGGTCAGGATCCCCTACTGTAATATCACCTACAGTTTACAAATGTCATAGAAACATATAAAAATTAACGAATATTTAATCTAGTAAGGACCTATCATTTATATACCCCAAAACACATACGTAGATACCACATATCTATATTTACACGAACATACATACATATGTAAGTGTATGAATATATATATATATATATATATATATATATATATATATATATATATATATATAAAGAAATATAGTCTTAAGGTGTGCTATATTTATGGAATAAAGTGGTCAATATAAGAGTTAGAGCGTGTGTAAATATAAAAGTGAATATAGAAGTCAACACTTAGAGGCGACAGTCTGTTTCATGCTAAATGCAATCGTCAGGCCACATATGCTGTTATTTTTCTCGGCTATCTATATATATACGTGTTAGTGGTGCATTGTGGGTATTCTATTATGGCGGTTATGTTACCGGAAGTCGTTTGTTTATTTATTTGGGTCAAATTATATTGCTTGTTTTTATTTTTTATTTTTTATTTTTTTGTTTCTTATTTTATTTATTTATTAACGTAGTAAAAAATTGTTTATATCCTTTATTTAACAGTTTTGTTTTGGTTTGAGAATTTAATTAAAGCTATTTGTTCAATTTTGGGGTTGATTGTTGTAGTTCATTCCAAGTATTATTTTGGCGGGTACAGTTTTTAATTGATTATATTTATTTGGGATTAGTTTGTTTATTTATTTACTTGGATGAATTTAGGTCAATTTATTTTACTTGTATATTTTCTCTTTTCGGTTTTCGGTTTTTAAGTAACATAGTATGTTTTATTTCTATTTTTTATTGTTATTTTGTTTATTAGTATATTTATTTGTTTTTATTTTATTTTTTCCGTTTTTCATTTTTTAGGTTTCGTAGTAAAAATTTATTTTCATGACTGCATTTTGAGATGAGCTCGGATCTTTTGTTTAATAATTTATTTTGGTCGGGGAAAGTAATGATAGCTATTTTTTCCTCCAAGCAAATCTTGCAAGTTTTTGATTGGTTGTTGTAGGCTGATGATTTTTTCCTTATCTTCCAAGATATTTTTGGTGTGATGTGCGTTTTGTTTTTAATTTCCCAGATATACTTAGAAAGTATTGTACTGTTCCCATATTTACTATTTGTGAAAGTGTATATATATATATATATATATATATATATATGTGTGTGTGTGTGTGTGTGTGTGTGTGTGTGTGTGTGTATAAGGCGTTAGATTGAAATAAATAAATATACTGTTTAATAAATAAATAAAAATAAAGCATCTATTCAAATAAGCTTTTCCATTAAAAAATATGTTTAAATAAAATTATATATGTCGGATCAAAAAATAAAAAAAATACATTTCTAGAAATTGTCTTTGTTTATGTCAGGATACGAAACAGTACATATATGTCTATTTCGAGAATCGTGATAGATATATCTTCAAAAGTCCTACGCAGCTGAAAGGTCAAGGCACACCAGATATAATAACGGTTTTACCAAGTTGACTAATGATCAAATCCGGTCGGAAGGCACATATTTTATAAGATATTTCTCGAATATACTGTTTAATAAATAAATAAAAGCAGAGTATCTTCTCAAATCCATTAAAAATAACCTTTGAAGCAATCAAATAAATAAAAATAGTAATATAAAATCCGTTTCTAATACACACACATTATATATACATATGTATATATATATATATATATATATATATATGTGTGTGTGTGTGTGTACGTTGTGTGCCTATACCGTATTTGGAAATTGAGACTTCAATGGACAGCATACGCTCTAATATTTTTGTTACATTATTTCTTCAAACAATTTAGTGAAATCACACCTATTCTAAAATATTTTAACAATACATTTCTATATCTAAATTAATATCACAATTAAATATGAATCATTGGTTAAAGTTCAGCTTATGCTTAATTATTTGATCTACCTTCCAAGTATGATCTACCGGAACAACGAATCACTAATATATGTGATCAACGGGTTGGAAAAATTATTTACATAAAAATTAAATTATTACATTATATACGGCGTTAGTATAATATAATAGTTATTCATCTTAATTATTAATTTATCATTTTAAAATTCTGTTTCAAGCATACTTCTTCCTTCTTTGTTATAAGTCAATGAGGAAAATTATTGAACTTGATTTTATTAATTTTCGAGAATAATATGTTCACGAAACCCACTATCTGATCATCTGGCTGTGGTACCTTAGTTTACTTAAATCTATCTTAAAATTATATCTCGCTGTTTTTCTAGTGTTTGATGAAATATGGTTTCAATCTCATCCGTTTAATAGTGCTTCCGATCTGTAAAAGTGTTAGAAGACAATATCTTTCATTTAGAATTATGATGGTCGTGGTGGAATAGTCATCGATTTCATCATTATGCAACGGTTTAGAATTGAAAGAAAATATGGAGAATTACATCACCTAGAAGACATTCTCATCTGTAAGTAGACAAATATCATATAATCATTCTGCTTGTCCTACACTTTGTTAGTTACTTCTTTATTTAGTTCGAACAGCCAGTATGCCCTGCCATTTCCTCATAAATAAAGGACTATTACGTTTTGACCGCGTGAAATGACTGAAATAACATATCCGGGATGCTATTTGGTTTCAGTGAGAAAATGAAGAAAATAAGTTAAGATAAAAGTGTTGCGATTACCTCACAAATAATGGACTATTTTAGTTTCGATTATGTGGAAAGATATATCAAAGAGGTTACTTGGTTTCAGTAAGAAAGAAAGTAAAGTAGAAGTTTTAACTTCTGTTTCAGTGTAAGGGGAAAAATTGGTAATTTCGAATCTTTACTTGATTGTTATTACAATATTTTGCTAAAGTTTTTAAGCTCAAATATTTAACGACGCGATACGGAAATTTTCTAAGATATTTTGGTGTCTTAGAACTATCCATGAACTTATTCAATCATTAACTGAAGAATTAAGGTTTACGAGAAAATTCATATAGGAAAACCGTGCCCTCTCTTCGTTGATTAATTCCTTACTTCACACGAGTGTTAAGCTTCGTCAATATTATTGTATGTATTGATGTATCTGCTGTCAAAAAATCAAGGAGATATATCTACAAAAGAATATAATTATAATTATGCTATAAAGCACTCATTTCAAATTGTTACATTGCATAGAGTTGGCAGACCTCAGAACTATTACTATCAATAAAAGACTGTAAAAACTCGGACTTTTCACGTATACGGTTAGTAAATTTAAAATAGTACCCAATGAATGCTGGTGGTATGAAAGCTGTGTTCTATATAAATTTATATTAAGAATACATATACATTTATTTCTCACCGTTTAGTACAACTCTGAGTTTCATGCACGTAGTAAACCTCAGGTACGCATTGAAAACTGACCCTTTTAATACGTCAATATCTAAATCGGTTATATTAAAGGTGCGGTCCATTTACATACGAGAAAAATAAATTGGCGATATATGTGTACTTGTGCGCATGTGTGAATAGTGAGTGTCTACGCATAAAATCAGAATATGCCCTAAGTATTTAGAACAATCACAGGTTTATCTATCCAAAATTTGAATAATTTACTTGGCAATTACCTTCATGATAACTTCCTCCTCAAGTCGCGAGTAATAAATAAATATACGGAGTGATTATCAAAGTTCATTTGGACTTTCATTTCAAGTATCATATAATGCAGACATATTTTAAGAGAAAGTACATGATATTTTAATGTGTGTTTATTATAAGGAAAGAAAGTTTCTTTACTTGGTTTTTCTTAATACACCCTCACTTCAGTATCTGGCTATATTTCTGAGATGAGGTATTATGCACACTACTTAAATTATTCGGATTATTGTCCTCATCTTGGTCGCCATATTTATTACAACGTTTCGGCCATTGTAACCTGCGGCCTTCTTCAGGTGGTTGGAATGTTGAACTGAACCCTCTATTTTGCTCACAGGGGTAGACTGTTCTAGTTCCACGTGTCATGTTTAATGGATGTCATTTATCAGTAATGTCCTGCTAATTTCCCTCTGCAAGTTCTCCATTGCCTTAATATTGTACTCACACATTTTGGGTCCTGTCACTGGATCTAACCAACGCCTTTATCTACTGTGCCATGTGTCCTTGAGGACATCTGTGTATGAATTGCTGGGTATTATAAATCTAATGTCTCAGCAACAATTTTTTACCAGTGCTCATATTGCAAATCTTTGCTGTTATCATTACATGTTTTTACCAGAGCTCATATTGCAATTTTTATTGTTATTATCGATTTTCTCTGGCAGTCCTTATTACTGGTTTCCATATTGTAAACATTTCTATGCTTGGTCGGCTCAGGAAATTTTTGTGGCCTAGCATATTGAATTTTCCAATGGTGGTCTTTGTCTATGATCTCAACCTGATCCCACAGAGGTTGGTGATCTCACATTTCTCTCCATATGTGGTCAGCCACGCCAGATCTTTCCACTTCCCCTCGTGTTACAGCTTTTTGGTGTTCTTCATTAAGAAAGCGGCCTGTCTCCCCTTTATATTTCTTTCCGCAGCTGCACGTGATAGCGTAGACAGTCTTTAGTCATGTTCTCTTCTATGGGAGGTCTTACTCGGGAGAGATTGAGGTACTGTCCAGTGAATGTCGATTTACGGTGTACGGATGTCTTGAACCCATGCTCTGTTCAAGATATTAGAACATCCAGGAATGAGAGTGTTCTGTTACTCTCTTTCTCCATTGTGGACTGTATCGATGGTCTTATTGAGTTCACATGGTCCAGTAGTGGTGTGGCCAGAGTATGAAGGTGTCATCTGCTTACATTAACCACAGAGTTGGCCTTAGAGATATAGATTCTAATTCCATTTCCTCGATGTATTCCTTGTATATATTGGCCATTGCTGGTGATAATACAATGACAACAGCAAAGAATTCAATATGAGCACTGGTAAAAATAGTTACTGAAATATTAGGTTTATAATACCCTTAAATTCATACAGAGACACATGGCACAGTGAATAAAAGCGTTGGTTAGATCCAGTGACAGGACCTAAAGTGTGTGATTTCAATACCTGCTTAAAAGTGTGTGAGTTCAATACCTGCTTAAGGCAGTGGAGAACTTGCAGAGGGGAATTAACAGGAGATAACTGATAACCGACATCCATTAAACATGGTACATGGAACTAGAACAGTCTACACCAGTGAGCGAAATAAATGGTCCATTTCGACATTACAACCACCTGAAGAAGGCCGGAGCGTACAATGGCTGAAACGTAATAAATATGGCGACCAAGATAAGGACAATAGTCCGAATAATGTAAATAGTACACCCTCACTTATTGCTATGGTCCAGGTTAGGACCAAGAAAGAACAACACGAACACAAGAGTAGAAATAACGAAGGTATATTACACGAAATAATAATACAAGATGTGGAAGGTGTTAGTATGACTGTCAGTCTGGTTTGGAGTGAACTATTATCGGCTCGACTCGATTCGACCCTCTCTCTTCAGAAGCGTAGTATACATAGTGTTAGGAAGAGTTCATTCTGTAGTTATAGGTAAGGACCCATGACACTTATATAATAAACACTTGTGTTTCATGTGTTATTATTTATGAGGTCCTCTAACTTGAATGTTTGTAAGCATTTCTGTTTGCGACTGTAACGAAAGGGATTTAGCTATTTTTATGCATATCTATGGAAATGGGGTTAAATGAATGGTCTTATTCATGAGATAAAACGTAAAATCCTCTTAACATTGATAAATGTAGACATTTAACTTATTCAAGGAAAGGAAATAGCAATATTTGCCTTTATCTCACAGTCTGCCTCAATTTTCCTCTCCAAAATTTGTCTCTGGACAAATAGGTGCACGAAGACACGAATATATACAAACACACACATACAGAAACATATATTAAAACAGATTTTATAGAATTGGAAGGACCAGGTTTGTCTATTTTTTTTTATTTTTCCACTCTGCTCAATGGCTATTATACACACAAATTAAAATTTAAAAAAAAAACCTTCCAATATTAGCGTTTTGTTGATTCTGTTTCTGTATGTTTCTTTTTCATCTGTGATATTATCCGGAATTAAACGCCATATAGAAGAGTCGATATTAGACAATTGTTCAATTCTATTTTCTTTGTTTCCAACGAACATTTCCTGATTTTAATAGATTGGTTAGCTTTTCGAGGGTATATTCCGCTATTCCAATACACCTTCGTTTCCTTCTGTCGCATTTTTCGTCCTCTGTTAAAACACTTACCAGAGATTTATTATTTTGTATTCACTTGATGTTGGTGTCTTCAGTTTCTACTCTGACACTTGGGCTGTTCCTTGTGCTGACAACCCAGTTGTTCACTGTGAAGAACTGAAGAGCAATTAATGCAGGATCGTTTAAACATAATCAAATATAGAAAGCTAAATAAAAGAAAAACATATAATGACAACCAGTTTCGTAATTAATAACTCCTTTTCGGCAAGAAGAAACGTGTAAAACATCTGTCACTTGACCATCTGTCAGGGACTGTTATCAAAATATAAATATACATCATCATTTGGAAGGCGTACGTAAGGAACCTGTAGTCATATGGGGAAGCAGAAAATAAAAAAAGTCTTGAAAGTAAATTGTTAAAATCAACATTTGAGGAGTATGAGTAACTTAATGGTTAAACAATAGATTCCTAAAAAGTGACTTACAGAAAATGATATATGCTGGTGGAGAAAGAACGATAAATAGTTGTAAGACCAATGTTAGATGAGTGAAATCTACTCAGTAGACATAGTCATTTGTTACTGGTATTAGAACTCAATTACTAATATTAATAATACATTACTAGACTAACTGTGATCCCGTTGCGCCGATGACGTTTTAGGTTATGAAACATTTCAATAAAGTTGAAATAAAAATACTTGCTGTATAAAGAACACTTATTTGTAAATGTTATACAGTTAAAATGTTTTAAAATCAGATTAAAGTAAAAATATTTTTAATATACTAAATTTAAAAAAAAAAAAATAAAACAAATCGTGGTAGCTATAAAAAGGGTTTGGCAGCGTTCCTTGGGGATTTAACAATCAAATAGTGGCAACCCGAAACAAGAACTGGAATAATTTCACTTAGAGAATTACAATTTAGATGTGGTAGCTTAAAAAGGGTGCTTTTATTTCGTTTATGAACTGCAAGAGACGGTAGTATACCGGAGACATGTCAACTGCTTCTAGTGAAATGGGCTCTAGAGCTAATGCCGACAAAAAAGAAATAGACTCCATCTATAAGCGTTAAACAAAAGGAAAAATACGTGAAATGCATCACTCACGAAAATCATGCGTGGAAATAGTGACAAACTGAGAGTAGTGAAGACTTACAGAATTTTGACTACCGGCCAACATGTAAAGAGCCTACAACTCCTCTCTATAGACAACATTCTTAGTTTTTCTGTTTGAAGTGAAAGTGAATAAAATTTTTTTGCTTCCCACTCTAGAAGAACCAACATATACTTGTCTATGGGAAAAGCATGGCTCATCTCAATATAAACCTATTGTGGAGAGGGTTTGTCCTTGAGACTTGTTGATTGACATCGCGAAGTAGTCTTAGTGAAAATTGAAGTCTGCGAAGGGAAAAGGAGATTTCCGCACCTGATGAAGTGAGAGGTACATCCTCTACAATACCATATCCTGTGATAATAGTTGTCACAATAACATGTGGCATTAGTTTCTTAACGACAAGTCGTATTCCACTGCATAGCGTTGGCGGTTCTAGGTTTCTCGGCAACTTAACTGGGTCTCCAATTTGGGGGTGCAATGAATGAGCCAGTGGTTAGGAGGGGTTCAAAGAGTTTAGAAACTCTACTGGATAGTGAACCACTTCTTGTTTATCGGCAATAGTGTTAATTGACTTGTTGGTTTGAACTGTTACTGTTTGGTATTTCTGCAACAGGAGGGAATATTGTCCTCTTGCACAACCAAGTGGGGTTTACAAAATTGGTAACCACATATGGAAAAGGCAGCAGCGTTGAGGTCGTGAACAGTATTTATAACGAATCATATTTGCCACAGAGGTGATGACTTAATGCATGCTTTCACAGAGTCCGCCCTGTACCTTTGGGAACAAAAGGGAGAGTTTGCCTGAAATCACCTGATAGAAGGAGAGGTACACCTACCACTGGATGTTGACAATCCCTTATACATCGCAAAGTTCAATGCAGGGAATCAAGAGTTCCTTTCTGGGCCATCGTGCACTCATCCTACGCAATGAGTTCACACCTTTTCAAGACGTCAGCTTTATCGGAATATGATGTTGCAAGTCGCTGAATCAGACGAAATCAAATTAATTGGCTGCTTAAAGGGATAGTGCGCTGTCTTACAACCAAGCAGAAGGGTTGTAAGACATACCATCAGGATACCACAGCCAAAGCGATCCCGTTTTTTGTCGTACTTTTGTGATCTGAAGCTTCATAACGAACGTTTCACTTGTTCCTTTAGGTGCATCCAAGAAGAAAAAAAAAACACTTTTCGAAAAGAATCAAAATGGTATTGTATGCCAACTACTGGTCGTCAAGCAACTTTTGCTCGTTTTCGCTGACATAACGTTCAAGAGCGTCGACGTAGAAGGAAGTTTTCTGAACTACACGTGTTGGAAGAGTATTTGCACTCGTTCAGTGAACTTAGGATCGTAAGTTAGCAATGAATTTACACCCAACAATCCTATCTTCGGTGACTATAAGTGCTCTGTTTATAAATTCGTCACTGAATCCTGAGTCAAAACCAAGAAGTATTAGTTTCCCATGGTGTTTGAAGTCTTCCAAAAGGTCCTCTTTCTATTTTTTCCGTAAAGACAGGGTCACAGAGGTCACAGGTAAGAATAACAAAGCAAGTAGTTGTCAGAGACTTCTTGCTGTTCGCACTGCAGCAGCCTCCTCAAGAGTTACATGCCACTGATCACGATCATCCAGTACCTAGTATTTGAAGTAGGTCGTGCTTTACATGCTGCAAACGTGCCCAGTATTTTTTTTATATCATCGAAACACTTTAGAACTCTTAACTCATATAATAAAGCCGAAGTAGAAACACTCCTGTTGTCTGGGGTGAACTGTATATACATTGGTCAATTATGTCTGGATATCCATTAACAGTTTATCCTACCATTCTTCGTGTCCATTTGTTGTCTTTCCAAGTGAAGTATGATGATAGTGTTAAGGTGAGCAGGTCAAATTTCATGTTCGCAGTTCACCCCTTATTGTCAAGCTATAAGCATAGAAAGGGTAAGTCATTAAACATTAAGGATGTGGTACAAACAGACGGTCAAACGAATTAAGAGGTTGAAAGGAGGCATTATAAGTGTTTACATGCACAGGACAAAATTGTGTTTGCAATCATCCACTTCTTAACAAACAATGCCCAAATATATATCCCAGTTGAGGAATATGTTAGTGAAAAGGGGGTCATTATGGTCGTGTGCGATAATAAGGTGCAGAGTGTAAGTGAGTAAACACTAAAGACGTGGTTAAACAAATATTTTACACCAAATAAGACACTGAAAGCGGGGCGCATTAATAGTGTTCAGTCTACACGTCAAAGGTCCTGCTCGCAGTTCAACCCGAGTTATCAAACCATGGGCGAAATAAAGTTTAATAGAGGAAGATGAATCAGGTTAATCAAATAAATAGCACATTTAATGCGAATAAACTCGACAAAACAATTAATGTAAAGCAATCCATTAACCATGGGTAATATTCTTGCCAGATTTGGAGTGAAGTAAACTTTAATCTGTTTAATGAGATAACAACGTTTAATCAAATAAATCGCAAATACGAAGTGAATTAACTTGACACAAAATCATTCGAATCATTCTGTGACGCATAAGTAATGTTCGTGCAAAATTTGGAGCGAATCAGTTGGTAATTGCGGAAGTTAATGGTAAGAAAAAACGAATGTTGCGCAGTTATTCGCAGGTTTTTAGGGATTAACGTGTATGACCTTAAAAAGATTTAATCAAAACAATTGTTTTGTCATAAGTAATGATCGTGGCATCTTTGGCAAAAATCGTTTTGAAAAGTCAGTGAATTATAGGCAAAAACTTGTTTTCTAAAAAGTTTCTGGCGCTTTCTAGTTACACGCGAGAGTATAAATAAAGATTGTCTTGACCACTGTTGAAGCGTAAGCTATCAGTACATCAAGTTTAACCGAGGTCGGTTGAAAAATGTGGAAATGTATAACGATCAGATACACACACATCTTATATATGTGTGTGTGTGTGTATTAAAATGATAAGAAAAAAAACAATAATATATATAATCTGGTGTTCTTAGCAGTTGTTTTTATTTAAAAAGAAAAAAACTGTGCACGATACAAACAGTAGAGCATAATATTATAACTATTTTCTTTTTAAAAAAAATATGATACTATTGTGATACAGACATTTCTATTTTTCAAAAATGAAATTAAAATTGTAAATTTAATTTTAAAAATTAAACTTAAAATCCAGAGTTTAATGCAAAAAAATAAAAATAAAAATGAAAACATACTTTTTCCTTCGACGGAATAACGTAACAAACAAACCTGATGTATATGGTTTTAACAGTTAGAAAACAGGACCGTTCATTCAAAAATTGCCTGGTTTTGAAAATGATATACTGCAAATAATAAATAGCATAACTTTCCATAAAAAGAAAAGGCTATTTCCCAAAAATTCTCGACACGATAGTGAAAGATTTTAATACCACTGATAATATTTTAATGAAATCGGATAAACCAGGATTTTTTTAAATAAATTAACAGCAACATATTACAACAACCTAATTAAAAAAGAGATTTAAAGAACTATAAAAAAGGGTAGTAATAATTACGTGAATATGGTGTAAAACATTAATATTAGTACAAACATCACAGATAAGTTGAATATTAGTGATAGGGTAGGTAAAATTACCAAAAAGTGTGCTATATAATCATAAAGGATCATAAACCCGATTTCGAAGCTAATCCGACTAAAAGAATTATCAACAAAACCCCGACCTGAAATCGGCAGAATTAGTAGGAAAATCCTGAAGGTGTTAGCCAAAAAATAAAGGATTACCTAGGATTAAAACTTTAGATCAATACCAAAAAAGTTACTAAATGGTTTACTAATAACAACGAGAAAGCAAATTGTACACTAATGCAGTTTGATACTGAGAATTACTACCAATCGATATC
The DNA here is from genome assembly GCA_963932145.1 of Acanthosepion lycidas. Classification (NCBI taxonomy): domain Eukaryota; kingdom Metazoa; phylum Mollusca; class Cephalopoda; order Sepiida; family Sepiidae; genus Acanthosepion; species Acanthosepion lycidas. The sequence goes on from OZ010574.1 coordinate 145,980,985, forward strand.
AAAGGAACTTTTCTCGAATGCTATGGATTTTGCAACCCAATACTTGGACATAACAGATGTAGAGAAAAACATAATTATGAATGCGAAAAAATCGGTACGTATTCATAACAACGAACATTGGATTAAAAACTCTAATGACCACTTCGACATCAAAATGGGATTATTGGACTCTCCGGAGTCTTCTGACCTTATTGTTTTTTTTTATATTATATAATCTTACTGCATATCGATGATGGCCTTATGGATTTAAAGATTTCCACAATCTTTAAAATATATACAATTAGAAAACTATTACACAGAGAATTTAAATGCCTGATCTTGAAAATTGCTATAAATACTAAAATGAAAAAAGTTAACTTCCTTGATATAACATTAGATTTATCGAATAATATATACCTACCTTACAAAAAGCCCAATACTAATCCTTTTTATATACACTCTAATCTAGTCATCCTCTAAATATAATTAAGCATATACCTTCACTTTTGAAAAAAAAGAATAAGTAAAATTCAGCAAATGAAAAAAACATATAGTAAATTTAGTAATTTCTATAATAAAGCTCTAAAGGATAGTGGCTATAAATGTCCAAAACTCAATCATATAAAAAATGAAAATGGACACCATAGAAAAAAATAGAAATAGAAAAATAATTTGGTATACACTCCTATACAACAAAATGGTAAGAAATATGATAAAAAATCCTTGCATAAATTGATAAACATTTTCCAAGAGATAGTAAATTCAATACATTTTTAAAAGAAATACACTAAAATTAAGTTACAGTTGTACTGAAAACTTAGAAATGATTATAAATAAACATGATGCTAATATCTCGAATAGACTCTTATACCAAAATCAAAAAAAATATAGATCCTAAAATAAAAAGAAATGAAGAAAAAGAAAAATTATGGAAATAAAGAAATCTTCAAAACTATCCTCGTAATGATAAATGTCGAACTGAATCAGTAGCTTATCAATGCAATATCTCATCTATTGAAGATCCAGACATAGTTAATATCTATATTGCATGCACAAGGAATGAATACAAAAGAAGGTAGAACCAACATCAAACGTCCTTAAATAATAATAATAAATAACGGAATCAAATATCCCTATCTAAATATTTCTGGCACTTAAAAGATATCAATATAACCCAACAGTAACATGGAACTTAATAAGAAAAGCGACAGTTTGCAGATTATTAAATGACCCATGTCCTTTGGATAGACATGAAAAAATTTACAACATTAAGTTTCTGAAAACAAAAACGTTTACTAAATCAAAGAAATGAAATAGATTTTTTGTAGCCATTGTCAAGTATTTTCCTTAAATAATAATTAATTTTAGCAAAAATATAAGAAAAGAGAGATGAAATATACATATTTATACTTGACCATTAATTAATATATTTTAAATACGAAATTAATTTTAATATCTTTATTTGTAAAAATACCGTATAGTCTATTATTTATTAGATTTAAGAATGATATTTTAAATATGTAAGAATAACATTTAAATAGCAAATATATGACTTACTCATATTTCGATGACGCTTTTAGAATTTTTTTGTCTGAAATTATGAATTAAGCGGATAAAATAAAAAGTCAAAAATTTTCTGTCATTGAAAACGCAGACGACACGCTGAATAACGGATGTCTATGTTTGCACACCTACCCCAACCTAAACTTAACCTCCCTTTTTAAGTAACATACATTTGATACATACGTTGTCTACGAAAATTAATACCCAACCACCCTAATCAAATAAATTGAATTTTCCTTAAACTTAACAACTCAAAACATTAAACTTGTCTGTACTTATAAATTAAATAAATTATAGGATGTTTTTCCAGGGATCGCTTAACAATGCAAAGAAACGCTGGATTTTAATTTTAATTTTTATAATTAAATTTACACTTTGAGCTTCAGTTTTAAAACAGAAAATTCTACGTCACGATGGAAACATATTTAAAAAAAAACGGGGATATATATATATATATATATATATATATATATATATATATATATATATATGACAAAAGTTAAGTTTTATATTAAATTCAACAGATAATAACAGCAGTGTATATGAGGTACCTCATAGACATATGCAGTAGCTCATTTAACAGATTCACCAGGCATTTTTGAATTTCGTCAGGTCGAAGAAGAACACATTGTAATGTCTTATGTTATTAAATACAACACTCAATCTATTTACACGTAGTCGTAGCAATTTTTACTCAGACGTCTTGTATACTGTTCTTTGCTTGCATATTCCCTTCTGTCAACCAATCGGACCTTACAATTCCGTACGAATAGACGAACGAAGAAAAAAGTCTAACTTTTTAAACATAATATAATATAGATAGATATTCTGAACATTGCCGAACAAATATTTCCCTGTAGAGAATCATGGTACTGACAACCATAAAAAAGTACATACTTAATACTGCTTTGAATGAGTGATTATTCTGCACAACTAGTAAATGGAAAAAGAAAGTGTCACGTAATGGTATATTTCCAAACAAGTTAACCAACATTATATACTGAACTTTTACTTCACCCCAACCAAGAACAAAAACTGTTAGCGTGATAATTGAATGAAAAAGAAATTAAATAATATTTTGCTCGTAAATTATACACATAATATGATTCTGAACAAAAGAGAAATGTGAGATTTTAAATGAGACACTGCCATAGTTACACTAAGATCATGATAATTAACTGCCGATGGAAAAGGCAGAGTATTAATTTCAATATTTCATGTTGTTTCATTCGACATAGAACTTTTGTGAACGTATGGATATGAACTACAGCTCGCAGTTTGGATAACACAATCTTCGAAAATAAAAATGAAAATATAATTGGAAGTAGTTACTGAATCTATCGCCAAATACGGATATCGGGTTTCGTCATTTTGCATGAGTTGGTTCGTCGAAGATTGTAAAAGCAAGGAAATTGAGGAGGAAATTGGATAATACCTTAACTCTACGATAAAATTTCGGAAATTTGGAATCTTTTTTAGTTAATATGTTATTTTGCTTCGTGAGGTTAACTCTCCACCGATTCCGCCTCTTTGGGAATAACTTTTTAAGAAAGATAGTTGACTGGTTTGAAGTTTCTTTCTCTTTAGTTTTGAATTCCGATGATTATATTCAGGTAGTCTAGCTGCACTTCTAAGACAAGAGAGTTGGTAGGAAGAAGAAAAGATGGATTCGTTACTTGCCCAAGGTTATTAGTAGGAAGTAAATGTCTTACACTCGATAAGAATTTCAACACATCTTTGCAATTTCATTTTCCAGACGATAAACATTAAAATACCAGTGCTTCAGAAACATGGAGCATAAGAGCCTGTCCTTCATAGACATTGAGCAAAAATCCTAATCCTTTATAAACAGGGAGCGTAATTACAATAATTTAAACTTTCTTTTACTTATATAAAATATTTCAGAATAAACGTAAGCAAAAAGAAAACTATTGGAATAGCTCAAATGACAACAGGAATAGAATTGCAAACTGAAGTGTCAATAACAAAATAGTGTGGATATGTGTTTTGACTTGAACTGAAGCGAGACCAAAAGAATAATCTTTTATGTGCTGTGATACTTTTGTTGCCACTCCGAATCCCTTCACTAACATATATATACAAAATCACCTTGGTTAGATTACTCGCTGTTTTACTCTATCCCTCCTAATTTCAATATATCCTGTGAAGACCACATCCCACAGGTTCTTATTCCTTATTATGTGTCCTAGATATTTCAACTGTCTTTTACCTTCCATTGTCCTTTTTGATTCTGTTTTCCTTAAAACTTCTTCCTTGCTCACATATTTCGTCCATGGTATACACAATACCCTTCTATATAAATTCACTCCGCCGGAAATTTGAAAATAAATAATGTACTGCTTGGCATTCCCACCGGAAAATCTAAAACGAATACTTCAGAGTATTTGTGAGCCAATCTAAGGAGAGTGTACAGGATTCTGAAAATGTTGGATGAGTCTAACGGTGATTGTGTAGGTGTTTGGAGTGATCACGAATGATGGTGACGTTATGCCACATTCATCTTACCACAGGGCCTCAAACACAACACTGGCCAACATCAAGTGCCTTGATGTAGTGCTGCCCTGGGTCAAGGAAGTACTTCTGGAAAAACCTATATCTGTCAGCAGGACTCTGAACCATGCCACACAAGAAGGAGAACCCAGTCAGACAATTTATCCTACCATATCATCCCTTATGTCTGTGAACCTAACACGCCAGATTTGATTGTTATGTGTAGGACTCAGCTGAGTGAAAGACAGCCAAAACCCATTGTAACAACAAACATGAACTGAAGTCACACCGTCCTGAAGAGATGCAAGAGACTCCGAAGTCACCCGGAGATCTTGGTGGAAGACAATGGCGACTTTATTGAATAAATTTACTCTTTACTATTTCAAGATATGTTTCTTTAATTTTGGTAAGTATATTTGTTAAAATGCGATGTCAGTGTTATTTTTATTTTTGCGTAATTTAGACCATAATTTATCTACCACTTCTTGTACTTACTTAATTCTTATAATTGGTGATTAATCCTTTCTTCTTACTTACTTTTACAATATTGTGAAGAAGACAATGCTGTTTAATTTTTTGCCTGCTATGAATACTGTTATCTGCATTTCGTGCGATCATGTTCATCAAACTGATGCTAAATTTAAACAATTATATAATGTTAAGTTTAAACAACTAGTAATCCTAGTAATCGCACCTAACGATATTGAAAACATTTTCCAATCAGGATTTATAATTCTGTTCGAATACTCAAAACTAAAGAGTCATACAATTAGAATACTGAGCAAAAAAAATCAAACAAAAAAAAACAAAAAAAACTAATAGTTAATAAGTAAAAATGAAGGAATAATTAATAAGAGCATTCTGACAATATAAAGATTCGTCTTAAAAAGAATTTGAACTTAAAAGAACGGAGAATTGAAATAAACAAAGAGGTAGTAAATCAAAAAGCAAATCAACAATTGAAAAGTTATTTAAAAAAGAAACAAGAGAAAACTTGTATAATTGTAAAAACAAAGATTTTAATATATATATTATATAAGATTTTAAAACATGGGGTAGATATTGAAGCAACAGAATTCAATTTCCTCAAACGATAATAGAAAAACCTGGCACAAAATAAAGCTTCACTCGTGGACAGAAGATTGAAAGTGACGTTTCTCTAGATTTACGTTGATATGAAAGTGTATTTCAGTGAAATAAATTGGGTAAAAATATAATGTCATACGTAAGAATATTACATGTACGAATGTTTATCCTGTTTTTGTTCTGCGTATTCATTTGAATTTTCGTAAATATGATGATCACTGTGTATTATTCTAAAATATATTGCAGTAGCCACCATCACGGTCGGCTCATCGGACACTAAACAGGTTCTACCATCATTTTTTACGTTGTTTAGGGTGACTAAACAAGCAGCACGTTTAAATCTTAAACCCCTGTTAAAGGGTGGAGAACATTGTGTAAATGTCCCACGTGTGATCTCTCTCCACGTTCCTATCAGTATGCATTAAAGATGGGTAGAATGAATCCCAAAAGAAAAGTTACAAACAGACATCACGGCAATAGTTGAGGACTCGAACCATGTTTCCACCATATTACGTGATACCGTACTTTGCTTCATCAAAATAATTTCGTTAGAGTGTATTCTTTATGTCTGTAAAAGGAAGGCATTCTCTCTCCCTACATCCCCTTCTCTCTCTCTCTAACTCCTTCTCTCTCTCTCTCTCTCTCTCTCTCTCTTCCACCTTTAGCTCTTGGATTCAGTTGTAATCGAACGTAGATAATGAACGCTGGCACTGGGGAGCTTTCATTTCATTTGTCCTCTGTTAACTGAATTCTCGCACATATACACATGTGTATGATTCACGCTTTTCACGCACTCACACAGAGACAACAAACACATTCTTAAAGCTAGGTTCAATGTATTAGCCTTACGGTTCAATTCTATACTCATGCAATTACATTTGTCAATGCATGCATATATTTGCCGTTTGTCTAAAATTAATATTTTTTTATTTTTACCCGGACTCACATGAGTCCGCTAGTACTGTTTACGGAAGAAATGTTCCAGGAATCCATAAATATTTACTATACAACAGATACACACTCTTATAAAAAGTTCTGATTCAATCTACAAGATGGTGATTTATTTTTTATTCGATTTCAGCACAGAATTTCGCAACAATGTTTAATTGAGGGATATACCTGCACGATCTTAGTGGTGGGTATGGAGGTAACACATGAGATATTGTACCATTTAAGTCGAAACAATTAACTCTTCCTTTCATTTAATCACTTTCTAACCCTCTGCCTATTTCATCATCTTGATACACGACTGGCAATTCGAACCGACGGTATTAAATTTGCCCTAGTCACTGCTTGCCACAGTTAACAGGAGATAAGGCACCACGTTCCATCCCAACCCCAACAATTAATATAGGCCAATAATAAAATATTCTAAATGGGTGTTTTGTTGTAACATGACTCCAAACATTTTAATTTGTATTTATTATTTTGTTCCTATTCAGTAAAGAGATTGAACACTTCAAAAAACATACACCTCAGGTGTTATCGTTGGTAAAACGCGAACGATTTTCGATCTCTCTCTCTCTCTCTATCTATCTATCTATCTATCTATCTATATATATATATATATACAAAACTATTATTCACTTATGCATGTCTTTATTATGCTGCCGGTTTTAGACACAATGGTATGAACATGGATCCATAGTAATGAATGGTATCCAGTTTTTGATGACACTGCATCGTTCGGCGGAAGGATACCTAGAGCAAATACAAGGGCCAGGTTGCAGGCTACCCTGTTGACTCTACGGCATTGTGTGTGTTACCAAGGAAATTTCAAGTTGGGTATCGGCTGTGATTTTAGCAGGACAGGGATGTGTTCTGTCAAGTTTATTTGCGCAATATACGCTATGTATGAATTAATATCGTTGCGGATTTCTGTACAGATATGGCAACTGTTCATTGGCTAAACTCCGCAGCCTACAACCACATCCGATCGTGGATTGATGGTGATTATGATGGTGATGATGTTTGTGATTGTATTTACGAAAGCGTATCTATGTGCCTTGAGCGTTTAGAATAATAAAGTGAGATATCCTTCGTTAATATACAAAGCTTTCCAAATATTCATATGCATAATAAAAAAAATGAATATACACAGCTACATCTAGCTAGAAATAAAGTAAAAATTGGTGTTCTACACACAAGCTTATATACGTGTAGATGCAGAGTATATCCATCTCTGTCAGCTGAAAACATCCTGAGATTCTGTTGGTCGTTTATTGGGGAGTGGAGTTATCGATAAATCTCTTTAGGACCGCTGGATATGTATAGAGATGATGAGTGAGAAGGACATAGATTATATATGTAGCCTCAATATAGTTGAAAATCGCCGATTTAAGGAACGTAGATATTTGGATATACTTTAGCAAGAGGAAAAACCCGGATTTAAGTAGTGTTTATGTTTATCTTTATATTTTAGTAAATTAATATTAATAGTGTCATAACCTAATACATGAAACATTTACTTCATTTAAGATTATTATTTTCCAACATCATAGTAATACTCGATATATTAGGTTGGTGCAAAAACAATGACGTAATAATGTCGTTTTTGGACGTTCAAAAAACGACATTATTACGTCATTATTTTTCACCAACCTAATACCATCCATTTTTCCTAGAGAGTGGCCTAAAATTCAGCAATCAATTTCAAAATCTATTAACTCCTTTATTTTTGAAATGTAATTTTTAATAACACAATATTATACAAAGTATGTATGAGAAAGAAAATTCCCCTAGGTGTGAGAAATTAATTCTTTTAACTGTCGTCCATTTTCATCTTTGCATGAATGTGTCCTTTATGAGGCATTTTCTATCGCAGTTCCCGATGTTTCCAGGCGCTTGTACACGGGTTTCTGTCTGAATATTGTCCGTCTGCTGTTGAAGAGTTCAACCTTCACTCGTCACATAGAAAGAGATTAGTTTTTGTCAGATGTGAGGAATATCGTGCCCTGTGATAAATTATTTTGTTTATTGTGCTGTGATAAATTATTTTTTCAAAAGTTTCCCTTGCTGTTTGAACTGTCATCCTTTCAATTCAATGCCTTTAACAGTTCGTTGGAATGGCACCCGAGTGATTCAAAATTGTCGAAACCGAAATCCAATTGATATCCTCGATTTTTTTATGCTCTCCCTACTTGCTCAACAATAACTTCAGGACGGAAGAGATCATGGCTTCTACAATTTTCTGTCCCTTGCTGATCTAAATAAATTCTGTCTTTTCTTTATTTCTAAAACTTGTTGCATCATCCATTTTCTCAAGCTCATCAATTATGTTATTCTTTGCCCTTGCCCTGAAACGGTACGTTGCTTAAAAGCTGAAAACTAAAAACGAATACCATGTGGAATTCCACTATGAAACATACAAAAATACAAACTATGTAGAGCGTAAAATACTTTACCGAAATCCAATACATTACTTTAAACAAATTTTTTATAAAAACGCAATTAATACTGACATAAATAGACACATTAAAAATAAATTCAAAATACTAAATACGCAAATAAATACAAGTAATTTAATAGTAAGCAGCGACAAATAATTAAATAATCAATAATAACTAATGAGTAAACTTAAACAAAAATAAAATAACTACAAATACCCACATTTGTATCCACAATTATTCTAACGCTATAGCCTCTACAATATTTTGAAACAAGGAGTTACAGCCTACCCAATAACTGTTAGAATAATATAATAGACTTTGATACATATAACGCTGCATTGATCAGGATATACAAATAGTGGAGGCAAAAGTCCTGAAGATTGTGTTCAAGTATGAGACATACTGTCGCCGCTTGGCGTCCACACACGCTCTATATTGAGCACTTTTACCCATAAATATAACGTACTTATATATATGTATGTATGTATGTATGTATATTCCCTAGCTAAGTAAGTAAAATCCTACATTAGAGACACAACAGATCTACTAGACAAAATTAATCACATACAACAGTGACAGAAAATGCTATTCTAGTAACTATGGACGTATGATCACTATTTTCAAACATTAGACACATCGCAGGACTAACCGCCCTTAAAGAAGCACTTGCTAAAAGAAGAAAACAAAACCCCCACCCACAGAAGTTAACATAAAACTAATGGAGCATATTCTTACATTGAATACTTTCAACTTCAATGGAGCACACAACCTGCAAATAAGAGGCTGTACTATGGGCAATATTGCATCTCCAGCATATGCTATAAATTTCATGAGAAATTTTGAAGAGACCATCTATCACTTCATCGCTAGCGACAGCATATTCTATGTTATATATATCAGGGATATATTCTTTATATACTAACTATCTCAATTCCTCAAGACCCTAAACATAGTACACGACTCAATTAAATTTAACTAAGAAAATTCCACAATTCGGTATTTTAGACACCCGAATTTACATAGATTAAAACATAAGCCTACAAACGACACTACACATGAAAATCACAGATACCCACAGCTATCTACAATTTAAGTCTCCCACCCTAAACACATCAAGGAGAACCTTCCCTATTCAAAAGGAAATAGACTCAGAAGCATATGTTCTAACACACTCAATATCTCGAGCATCAATTCACGACACGTGGCTATAAACAACACCTAATCAGGGAACAAATAAATAAAGCAATTTACACACCTAGAGAAGACACCCTAATGTACAAGATTAAAAATAATCTCAAACGCATCCCTGTAGTAACCACTTTCTATCCCACTCTTCCTCCACTATCCCAGATAATCAAAAAAATACTACACCTCAAACCAGACCTAAAAAATTGTTTGAGCAACCTGGACTAAGAAGTTAAAGTAAATTACAGGTAGTAACAACATTTCAGAGGACAAAATAATCTTTAATAAACCCAAGAAAAAAACAACAGGATTTTCTCAGCATGTAACAAGTAAATGAACTTCTGCTGTAACCACATTAGGCACACCAATTCGTTCACTAGCTCAGTCACTAAATCTACCACGACTCTAACTGTAGAAGTCTTAACATAATTTACCTCCTAGAATGCACACTATGCCAGAAACAATATGCGGCAAAATATGATTGCCCCTTTCATTACAGAATTAATATTTGAATTAAGTCGGCTACCCACGAAAGTATTCTTACCTGTAGAAAAACATTTCCGCCTAGAAAAACACGATTTTAAAAGCCATAGCAAATTTACTATACCTGAGAAAATACAAAAGTTCAGAACATAATATTACAAAAATTTTAGACGACCATGGAGGTAAATGGATCCAGACGGTCTTAATCAAAAATTTAACAATATATATATAGAGAATTAATATATAACCCCACTAATCTGAACCTACCCACATTTCTCAGCCACACAAGACAGACATGCTTGCGGAGGTGTTGAGGCCTCACATTTATACACACAACAATACTAGTACTGGCACGCATCATACTCACTCACTCCCGGTAGAACTAAATGATAACACCCACTTAACACAGACACACCCCATTTCCAGGAAACAAAACTGTCAAAATGACCAAGGGAATTCAGAGCAGCATGAATTTATCCAGCTTCTATCTTAAATAACAACTTAAAAGAGACAGTTTGACCCACACAAGGACTGACCAAAATTTTAAAAAATAAAATGAAAATAAATAAACAAGGAATATAAAAAAATAAAAAAATGAAAACTACAGATAAAGATCATTATCTTCATCAAGTCATTCATTCATGTAGTTGACTGCGACTAACAAGCAGATATTTTTTCTCCTGTAGCCTAATATGTATTTGGTGGCAGTGTATCAACGTATCTGTGTATGACAGGTGTTTATCTATTCATGTAGGAAATATCGACGAATTGCTATGTTCCTACATAACCTTTGCTTTTTGAATCTCTTTCTGGGGATTTTTCATATTTTTCCAATTTCCCTCGTTTTTTATTTACTTTATCATTTTTACTCAACGCTTCGTCACATTTCACTTACATTTTTTCGCTACATTCAACATCCTTTTCCGTTTTGCTTCCAGAATTGCACTTAACACTTTGCGGAAGGAAGCATTCGACACTGAGAAACCTCATGTAATGTATTCGTCGATCTGGGCGTTCGACTAGAAACGGACACGCGCGAAATCTTCGGAATGCTATCAGTGTGTGGATGAGATGCATTCAACGGATGTTAACCGGTCATTCGATGGCCTATATCAAAAGTTCTGTCTGAATTTGCCACATTGGCGTTCCGCCTATGCATGTTGAGAATGCCAAACGCTTTTCGTTGTTTTTTTCCTGTTGATATTTGCGATTTCCTTCTGATAGTGATAATACAAATACCAAAAATACATTAAATTCATAATAAAATCGATGTTAATAATGATAATCAATATAAGAAATAGTAGGTGTTTTATTGCTAATTCTTTTATTATTTTGGACGATGAGAATTACCAGAATTTCACAAATCAAAATACAACATCCCATCTGCTGCAAACAGCTAATGATACCGAAACTGTGTCTTCATATAATATTGATAGTTTTACCTTTTCTCATTATCACTCTTTTTTCTCTCAGTCTCTCTTTTTTCCTCTATCTCTCTTTTTCTCTAATTATCTCAGTTTTTTTTCTCAAAATCTCACTCGTTCTTTTCACAATGTATCTTTTGTTCTCCATAGTTCTTTGTTTTCTCTATGTGTTTTTTTCTTTATATCTCTCTTCTTCTCTCTATATCTCGTTTTTTCTATAACTCTTCCTCTTTTTTTTCCATCTTTTTTCTCTCTCTTTCGTTTCTCTCTTTTTTCACGATCTATCGCTTTTTTATGCTTTATCATTTTTTACATTCTGTCTGTTTTTTTCGGTCACTTTTTCTCACTTTCTATCCATCTATCAGTCCGTTATCTCTTTCTCCCTCTATGTCTATATCTGTCATGTCTCTATGTTGTCTCTCTCTCTCTCTCTCTATATATATATATATATATATGTGTGTGTGTGTGTGGGTGTGTCTTGTGACTAAATGAATGGTTCCAGAATAACAAAAGTGTTCGCAGATGAATAGTATTATAACAGAAGTGTAGTACTCGACTTAAGACTGTGTGAAGGTACACTGTTAATATTTAACAGTCACCCCCACGCCCCGAGGGATGTATGTAGCACAAGGCCTAGTTTTACGTGGGTTCTCCGACCCTGTAGGCTCGACCAAAAATATTCCTATAGGACCCGCATAAAATGGTCCGGGTTTCTCTACCTCCCCGGACGAAAATTTGCCCTTCAGCAAAGCCTAGTCCGGGTTCCTCTCTGCCAAGACAGAGACTTCGACATGTGACTGTACAGTTTATTTAACTCTTTTATTTTTTCGGTACACCGTTTCTCTTCGGTTCCCCGAGATTTAATTCTTATACCTAGTGGAAGAGTCCACGTCGACGCATTGTAGGTAGTACACCACGACACCCCCATTTTCAGTCTGAGTCCGCATGAGTCTTTTTTTTAATCATTATTATTATTAACAATACTTTATCCAAAGAGGAAAAAATAGAAGAAAAATCAGCAACCACCACTTTTGAACAAAGCTGTATGTAGGAATTACGCTACAGACCCCCTCTTTTTTAGCTTTTCTTTCACTTCTTTTGTAAAATCCTCATCGGCTGCTTTGTCAATCATTTCCTTGATTGTAACTGGAAGATCCCTGACGGTATTGCATAACGTGCTCTTGACGTCGACTTCAATCCTAATGGTAGTATTGACTGTGTCTTCCAGGGCTTCCATGCATTTAGGGATCAATCTCAATAAACTGTCCGCATGACAAATTTTGTTAGATTGGAGAAACACCATTGAATAATCGTAATTAAAGAGAATGGTTACCCATCTTTTCAGTCTGTTGGCCGTGTGTGTTGACAGACCCTTTTTCGAACCAAATTTAGTCAAGAGTGGACGATGGTTTGTCTGTAATTTAAAATGTCGTTCATGAATATATCGATGGAGTTTCATTACCGCAAATATGATTACTAAAGCCTCTTTCTCAATCTGTGAATAACCTTTCACGGCCGGTAGAAGCGTCCTTGATTCATGGGCGATTGGCTTTAATGGTACGTCCTTAAGTTTGTGTACAATACATGCCTAGTTACCGTACAAGCTGGCATCGCTGGCAACAATGTCAAGTTTCGGATCGTAATGCATTAGGTACAGATCTGTTTTTTTTTTTTTTTAATCTTTTCAAATGCTTCCTGGCATTCGGCTGTCTATTCCCATACTTTTGTTTTCTTTAATATTTCGTTAAGTGAAGCTCTCAGATTGTGCAAGCTTGGAACGAACATATTATAGCCAAACCGAGAAATCTTTGTAGTGCTGACATATTTTAATTGCTGGAATATTCCTTATTGCCGTTGCTCTCTCTAGGTTTGGACATCTTCCGTGTTGGTCAATAATTTGTCCCAAATATCTGATCTTCTCAAGAAAAAAATTCACATTTTGCATCCATAATTTTGAATCTGTACTCCAGGATTCTCTTAAATACTTGTCAAACTTGAGATTTATGTTCCTCGACGCTCTCACTTTTCATTAAAATATCGTCGAGATAGGCCATTGCAAAATCCAGACCATTTAACATTGTGTCCATGGTTTATAAAAAATGGAGGGAGCGACCTTAACCCCTAAAGGTATTCTGTATAAACGTTTGTGGCAGTTTATACAAAGGGGGTTCGAGCACTTCTCGTCCACCGGTATTTGTAAGTAAGCATCACTAAAGCCGATTTTCGAGAAAAACTTTCCTCCACTGAGCAAATATCTCCACTGGACTTAAAAAAAGGATAATGATGATCCTTCAGGGCGCTGTTCAGCCCTGTAGAGAAGTCAGTACATTCGCAAGTTTCCTTGCTCTTTTTCTTTTAATACACTGTAGGCGATGCCCACTCGGCATATTCCACTTTCGCTAGAACTTCCATTTCCTCAAGACGATATAATTCTTCGCTTATTTGACTTACCGAGGCAAATGGCAGGTTGCGTTTCTTCTTGAACACTGGTTTTGCATCTGGCTTCAACTCAAACTTAATATAAAAATTTAGTACATTTTCCCAACCCTCCACTAAAAATGTCGGGAAAATTTTGTTTAAGTTCACTTATTCAATTTATCCGCTTCGTTAGACCAATTTTCAACATTTTGGCATAAAGAGTTGATGGGCATATCCCATAGTTGAAACTGTTCTAGCCTGTCAGTTCCGAATTAATTAACCGCCTTTTTCATAACATACGCCTTTAGTTTTATCGTCTTTCCTTTGAACGACACGTTCGTAACAAGTTCACCAATAAACTTGATAGTGTCGCCAGTTATTCCTTTCGCTATTCGGTTTGTTTTAATCAACGTCGGTTTACCCGGTCTCTTCCACGTTTGATAATTAATAATGGATAATTCCGACTTCGAATCGAGCTGTGGCCGTATATTTTGTTGCACATTAGAAACTCTATATACTTTCTAATATTCCTACATTCTAGTCCGTCAGACTTTGTACTTTTCATAAAACTTTTTCATCATCTTTTTAATCCTACAATGAGAACTTTTGTGTTCCACTTTCTCACAATTGAAATATATTTTTTGTCTATAAACGGATAATCTTTGTACCTGTGCAATTGACCATACGGGAAACATGGTCTCGACAGCAAAGTAACTGTATTTTTTTTTTTTTTGTGGTCCTTTTTTAGCTTTTCTTTGGCGTATTTTCTTAATGTGAGTAATGCCACTTTCTTCTATATTTTCGAATCTTTTCTGACGCTCACAAACGTTTGGCAATCTTAGGCAACTTGCTGTACGTGACGTAGGACTCATTTTCCAAATTGTTGAGCACTCTCCGACGTATTTCGACTGAAATCAAACCCTGTACGAAGAAATTATTGGCACTTAATTCTGCCAGTTTGAAATGATCGCTGTGTAGTGTAAACTTTGTCTTCTTTGCGGGTACGATTCATATATTTCCATCGCTTGTGAGACAATGGAGTTTTCAGACTGAATAGTTCAGTTAATAATTGCACCTTCTCTTTAAACTTCAAGTCACTAGACTTTTTCGGCAAAATATAATTAATAAACTTAGTATATTCTACTGTGCCCAGTAGGCGAAGTTTTTTATTGTCCTCCCAAGTCACACAATCAGTGTTGTAAAAATCCCCATATCGTTTGAAATACGAAACGAACGTGATTTCCTCATCCGTAAGTGAAGTTTTCTATCGCACTCCAAATGGCATTTTGCGAAAACGCATTTTCGTTGTCTTGATTTTGACTTCTGTTGCAAAAATGCTTTTCCTAGTTTTGAGTTTGCTGGAGCATTTCCTCCAGCTTCTGCTGTCGAGCTAGTAATTATAACTGTAGTTTTTTTTTTCTTGTTCGTTCTGCAAACGCAATTAAGCCTATTCTTTTTGGACATTTGCTTTCTCTTGTTGAAATCTCTGTTGAAATTTCTGTTGGTGCTCTGCTAGTTCTCGTTGCAATTCCAGTTGTATTTCCTGAAATCTTTGTTCCAACATTATTTGCTGTTCTTGTTGGTGTTTTAACAATTCCAACATTGCCCTTATAAATTCGTCGATTTTCCACGAGTGGCACGAAAAATTAAGTCAATTTTTTTTCAACGAAAAAATAAGCTAGCTGAAATTGCACAACAACGTTCACCGAACACTGAATTGACTTGTAGATAACCTCTAGTCTTGCAGAATTTCTCTTCCTACTGACAGTGTTGCAATAAACAGTAACTAGCCTTTTGTCCTAGAATTAATTTCATAAGTGTTGTAGACACCGACGAAATTTTTAGCGTAAAGAGCGTTTCTATAAAGCCTTCGTCGCCAAGTTATTGTAGACAAATGGCGACGAAATATTTTTACAATCCACGTGAGGAACGTCTCTTCGAAATCCTCGTCGCCAATTTGTTGTGGCTAAATGAATGGTAACAGAATAACAAAAGTGATCGCAGATTAATAGTATTATAACAGAATTGTAGTACTCGACTTGAGGGTGTGTGACGGTGCACTGTTGATATTTATTATGTAATAAAACTAATTATGACACAAGGCCAAAATGTGGAAGGGGTTGGGGCTGGTCACCACTAACTAGCTAATCCGACTCACGACCCATTCACTCATTACAATTTCCGCATTCACCATAAAAGATCGTCCGTATCAATCATTCCCCCATACACCACAATACCGCATCCTCTCAAGGGGAACCTACAAAACGCGTCCAATGACATAAAAATTTAATGATAATAAATTATTATATATAAAGATCTAATGATGAAGAATGAGAGGGGAGGGGATTGAACACAATAAAAAAAACAAATAACAACACAAGCTAAGCATAACTGGTGTTAGTAGGACCCGTCCAACCCTCAAAAATGAGAGGCCGCTGTATTAAGCCCTACTACACAATCAAGAGGCTCTCTTTCTAAGGGTGTGGGAAAGGAGAAAATATATACGGGTATGGGAAATATAAAAAGTTGAACTGTCGAGATGAAAAAGGGAGCAAAAACAAACTGGGGAGGTTGGGAATCACAACTTGGATCATAACCAAAGCGGCAGCCGGGAACAGGCCAGGAACAACACTTACTCACATTAACTATGGTCACAAAATTTGTCTAACCTAACTAAGTTTAGGGCGCAGGAAATCACCCCGTTGTGACGTAGGTTGACCTAAAAGAGAAAATGAAGACTAACCCCGTTCAAAAGAAACAAGCTCGCCTCAGTCACCCACCTTTCGCTGAAGATTATCGAATGCAAGCGTTTTCTATCAGTTCTAATTTTCATCTTCATGCTGATGCTCAAAGAATCGGATCATATCATGATGAGAAAGACAGTTGCCTCGCAATTCTTCCTCTTGTCGCGTTGTCCAAATCACCATTTGGGCCATGACAAGCAGCATCAGAAACACTATTCGTTTCGCCCGAGAATACGGGGGTGACACATTGTCACACGCATATGTGCATTACATGAGCACGAGCTTTTTGGGAGCGAGACGAGCTGTCAACTCGCCGACATGATCCTATAAGGGGCGAACCCATGGACAATAGTAGGTGTTCGAAGCTGTTTCTTCTAAACTAAGGTCACACTGTTCACAGTCTGGCAAATTCACCAAGCCTCATATGAATGTCATTGAGAGACAGCCGATTCCGAGACAGTCGCCAGGTAAGCAAAAACTCAGGGTTAATGAGATAATCCGCCGCTGGCGCACAAGACCAAAAAGAGCGAAACTCATCCTCAGAGAAGTCGAGCCGCTCACGTAGTGAATCCTTCTCGACCCTCTGCACTAAATAAAGATAGAAGACCATCCGAGGGCGTGAAAGGTCACTGGACCGAGGAATGATCGTCAGGGGGTACTGACACTCGCAAAGGAAATTCGATTGATCCCGGGGTTTACGACGGCGCTCAACCCGCGAGATGAGAAGACGGATAGTAAGGATAGGGAATGCGTCCCTGACAATCCCTGCCATAATCGAATCTCTTGACAATGGGCGGCGTAGGAGAGCCAAATTCGAGGCGAGTTTGTGGCTCGCCAATTGTGGCATTCCCTGCCCCCACCCCATGACACGGAAGTTGAGCACAGACTTCTCTGTCGGACTGATACTTGCGTACCCTCCATAAAATGGAGGATAGCGAGCGCTCGAGCAGCTTCTTATGATCCTTACAGAGAGGAAGTACAAACAATCGATAATGGACAATAGGAAAACGTACATAGCATACGCCTTCGTCCTGCCCTTCACGGACAACCTCCGTCGACGCCAAGTCTGCTGGCCGCATCGACCTTTGCTCGTACTTCAGACCAATTTTTCTCCAGCTGGAAGTCGGGTCCAAAACTAACTCCAAGAATGTGGACAGGACTCTCCGTCCAACCGAAGTGTCTCGGAAGATCGACCCCCTTCCAGGCATCCAACCACAAGTCGGACGACTTGTAGCGGTTTGTCTTGCCCCCTGTCTTCTCTTTGTACCAATCAAGCGCCTTCAGTACCACCTCGATGTCGCTGCGGGACGACACGAAAGTAGATACGTCATCGGCGTATGCGGAAACACTGGCTCGAACCCCTCCAGGAACGCCGATTCCACGTAGGGCCGAACTGCACGCCCTGTCCGTCAGCGATGCAGTAGACAACACTGACGAACCGACCTAGACAGCACAAAAGCACCCGACATCTTCCCGTTCACCTGTACCACAGCACTGGGGGAGCGATACAGGAGGCTAATCTACGGGCTGAAATCTGGTGCGAATTCGGCGGATTGCAAGACAGCAGCAAGATAGCGATGGTCAACCCTGCCAAAAACATTGGACTGATCTAAATTGATCAGCGCGGCCTCATCGTCGTCTTTTACACCCTCTATGATCGTGCGGATCTGATGCAGGTTACTCTGAATTGTTCGGCACCTCACAGATCAATCATGCTCCAGACTAAACAGATACTCGGCAACTGACTGCAAAAGCTCCTGCAGGATCTTGGCCAAAATCTTTAACTCTGTGTTTAGCACAGTATCCTTGCCCTTTTCAACAGCGTGATCACCCCGATTGAGATATGGTGGGAGACGGACCCTTGCCGGAACCAGTTGTTAAACACAACTGTCAAAATGAGGACAAAGATGTGCAACAATTCATAGGGCAAACCATCCAAACCGGGCAACTTGCCTATGCTGACCTCCGCCAATGCCGCGTAGACTTCGCCTTTCGTGATCTCTCCCTCGCATCTAGCTGCTTCAGTCGACTAAAGCCGAGGAAAGTTAGTCAAATATCTGCGAAACTCCTCATCACGGAGACCAGGCTCCTTAGCAAACCAGTTCTGGAAATGACACCAAAACGCCGCGGACATGTCGTCAGTGGCTCGAAGACTATGCCTCTCCGGAGTTTTGACTTCACGAATCAGCTGATCGGACTCCAGACAGATCTCTTCCTTGCGCAATTCTGAGCCTAGGTTCACCGCTTCAGAAGACATTTTGCTTAACCTCTGTCTAATTACCTGGCCCATGTAGCGCTCGCTAGTCAAACGCTCCATGGCCTCCCCAGCTAAAGCTATCTTTAGGGGATACCCCAGCCACCGCCCAGGAAAAATAGCCTTAAACATCTTCACGATCTCTGCTCTATGTAGGACGAGACGTTTGCTGAAATCAGTGGTGAAGGACTTAATCCTATTCTTAAGTCTCTCGCACCACTTATTCTCCATAACCGACCTCACTAGCTCTTGCGACATTAAGCTGGTTAGCTGCTCCTGGAAGTCCCAGAGAAAATTTTGATAATCATTTTCGTGGATATGAGCTTACATTTGTTTGTGAATATGGCACATAAATGGTTGTATGCAAAGGGTCTGGGACACATTCCAAGAAACATTGCTTGTTGTTCAGGAAATACTAATGTGGGAATTTGAATTTTACGCTAACGGGATCTTGCTTTTGCACAGAATTGATGTGATGTATGCGTGATCCTACTTTTGCACAAAATTGAGATCTAAGTCATATAGTACATATATCTATTTATGTCTTTTATAGTTTACTACTTATATATATATATGTATCCGCTATTTGTTCCCCTCTCTCACTCTCTCCACACACACACACATATATATATATATATATATATATATACACACATAGATAAACCCAGCGTCTCTCTCTCTCTCGTCATCAATCTCTTTATATATATATATATATATATATATATATATATATATATACTGCACACATTTTAGGAAGGCCACTGAGTTTAGAATTAGTACTTATAAAAGTAAACAAAACATTTGGATGATCTATCAAAATTGCATGTTTCTCGAAAATTAGATCTGTAAGCTCACACTTACTCGAAAATTTGAAAAATACAAAAAACTTAGCAGAATATAGTATCTTTTTATTTGAGATTGTTTAAATTCATTCTTACTGACAAAATATATTTACTAAGAAACACACATCTAACACCAATATAATTAATGTTCTGTCATCGATTTATTTCTAGAATATTTATATGTTTATCTTCCTTCTAATGTATTACGAGATTCGCAAATAAAATGTTCATTTTTAAGGATAGAGCATTTCCTCTGAAGAAATATGAAAAAACACTCAAGGAAAATTACAAAATGAAAGAAGAAAAGAGAAAAACACCTAATGAGAGACATACATTGTCGTTTTTAGTATTTCTCTTAAATTAATCATATAATTTCTTTAAAAAAGTTATTACTCATTTCGAGAAAATGTGAAATGCTCTCTAAAATTTTTTTCAAACCCGTACATACGAATTCGCCTTTACATATTGAAGAGTGTAATAAAGAATGCGGAGTGCTTCATTATCTATCAGCATGTCGATAAACTTGTCTGGAATTTGTTTTTTTTCTCTTCCATGCTAACTTATTGAAAGAGAATTCGGAACACTTATTTTGATTATTGGCTAAAGTAACTGGGTAACATAAAAATGTTGATCATATTGATTCTGTCTTTGAAAGAATATGTATCCATGCCTGACTGATAGAAAATGCAATGTTTGTAAAAAGAGAAATTTCACGAAATTCAATCAAAAATCTTTGCCACTGTATCAATTGAGGAATATTGAAATGTTTTTACACTAAAATGTTGAGTGATCTTTACTAGGTCCGACCATTTATTCTTTTGAAGATATTACGAACTCAGATACTTATCACACTCTTTTCAATAGTGTGTATTGAAGCGTGAAATCTGCAAAAGGTAATTGCTTAAGGAATTTATTAGAATAGAAGTTGATATTTCGCTTTGTCGGTTGCAAATAATAGCTATTAGGGATGCGAGATGGTGCAATTTCCTTAGGCGTGGGAAATGAAATTAGCAGGCCATGTCCAAATTAGAACCGAAGTTGTTGAATTCACGTCACCCTGAGGCCTCCGAAAATATATCTCTTCTTGCCTATCAATGGTTAAATACCATAGTATACTGGGATCTTTCACATCTTTAAGGCAGTTAGTCTAGAAGAATTTTTATTTTTAATGTGGCAGAGTAATGTGAAATAACTCCGTTTTTCCCACGATCTCAAGGCGGTACACAATTTTTTTTTAAAAATCAAAAAATCTATGGTGATCCAGAACGGCTTGCATCCTTAAGAAACATGGCATTAAAGATGATAGATCTTGCAGCCTAAAAAGGATATTCGGTGTGAGTTAAGTCTTAAAGAGTTCCCGCTATTTCTTGTTTTCACTGGTTTATATGAAACTTTTATAACTTAGACAACTGATCACCATTTGAGATAAGCCATGTCAATTATTGAGCAGTTGAAAGACATTTTTGTGTGTAATAAGTTAAACATAAGTGTGGTTTCTTAATGTTCAGCATGAATTGATTTTTTTATATATATATTAGATCATGGCAAATGATTGTGTCCGTTGAGAGAATTAAAAAAAAATAAACAAAACTGTTATGGGGTCCTCCCCTTTTTCATATAAGTGGACTCGATCAGAGTGTTACTGGGATTGCTGCCGTTAAATACCCTGAGTCAGTCAGAATATACAAAGATAGAGAAATAGTGTGAGGTAACCGCTTGTAGAAGTCAGTTACAAGCACGTAGACTATAAGGAAGTCCTACTTCGAGATTATATATATATATATATATTATGACTAACCGCATTCCTGGATTTACTATCAATATACCCATTGTATTTTTGTGTAAATACATTTAATTTCTTATCTTTATTTCTTGCGTTTGTCATTCATTGGAGACCGAATTTCATCTCGGAATCCACAACAATAACTTTACTTACAAAAACCATATTGATTAGTCAAGAACACTGTCTCCATTGGTTTTAACTCTCATTATTTTATAAGTATGTTGATGCCCATTTCGTCTGGAGAACTGGAGCAAAATCCAAATAAGGCTTTGGGATTTTTGTCGTGGTTCTAAAGCTTACTTCTTTCCGAAATTCATAGAGACTAATATGGTGAAAGTACAAGTTTTTAGCCTTCATATTTCAGGTATGCTTTTGTGGATAAAACGTCAACATTAAAAAAAGTCTAGATCGAAAATGAACGATGAAAGTTTTCAATCTGAAACAAACACGAAATCGGCACCATAAAAAACGCCAATATGAGGTTTTGTCAATTATATATTAACAATGAAAATCTCTCACGAAATTTTGAAGTGATTTTTTCCACTAACAACAGATGACTTAAAAAAAACCTTCCTTTTGTCGTACGTTAAAGAACAGCTACTTGGATGTTTTGTAGTGTTCTCTGAAGTTTTCGTATTTGTTCGAATCAATAGTTTGATTTTTCTGTAAGCTGTCATAACAATCCTATTATTTAAAAATTAAGATAGTCTTTTCAAAAATATTGGCCAGTGATATTTTAAGTCTCAGTTATTAAATAAATATGGATAACGCACAGGAAAGGGAATAACATAGTGAAACACAGTTAACGGTTATTTATGTCATATCTGCATGTCATTCGCAACTCCTTGTTATTTAACGAGGATTATGTTTTTATTAAGACCTTTAATTATTAATTGGTTCTTATTTGTATCTGTAGTTCATATTTTTTCAAGTGATTGGTGGACATGCCACGTCATCCTTTTTAAATGTTCTGATAACATTTGGTCATTTATAATTCCTCTTTATATCTGCCCTTTCTTTCTTGACTTAATGACACGTTAAATAGTATAGATCACTTTCTTTCAATATATCCTATGTGAGTTAAATTCTCCAAGTAATCTTTCGCCATATTATGCCCCGTGCATTTCGATTGACACTTTTTGACTAGAGTTTGTGTCTGAATTTCTCAGATGAGGAATTGTCATTATTTGCTTGCGGACTATTGTACTCATTTTTGTGACTGTTACCATTATGTTTCGACCGTTGTTACATCGGGCCTTTATCAGGTGTATTCTGATTCATGTAACCTAGAGGGACATCTAAACTGAACCCTTTATTTAATATACGGGAATGGGACTTGTTCATTTGACCATGTCTAGGGATATATCGCCTAATTCTTATTTGGTAATACTCGTTTATTTCTCGTTTCGTTTCCACTTAATCCACATAATGCCGGTCCCGGGACAGAACTCAAATTTACTACTTCAGATTATTGCTATTCATATATTTCAAAAGTCGTCTTCGTTACTCAGAAGATATCGAATAGTATAATTAGTAAGTATTAGTAAGCACACTTATTTAATCGTTCACCACAACCACTAAGACGTTGGGGGCTACAGGGAGTGAAAGACAATAAAGAGACTTCACTGAGCAGAAGTGGGGAAAGGAAAATAAAAACAAAACAGAGTGCAGCAAGACAGAAGATGTCGGTTGGCGTCGCATTTAATTTTTTGAAGACAGGACAGCTATATAGCTATACCACGCCATACAGTATTTACGCAGATAAATAATATAAATAGTACCCAAAAGAATGTTAAAAACTACATAATGGGTTGTATTTATTTGTAAGCAAGTTAAAGAGAATATCTCTAAATTTAAATAGCATGGACAAGGTAAGTAGAACAAACCCACAATGTTTCCTAGTAAGACATGGTCATTATTATTTAATAAACAATATTGAATATAATTTGAAGCGGAAATACAAATACTTAATTGACATATAAATTTTCAAATTATTTCACTGATGAATAGAATGAAACTTTTTGTTTTCGAAATGTATGTATCTAAAAAAATATATTACGGTATTATATAGATTTATATATTATGTAAGGCCAATGCAGAGTGAAATTACTTTATATATTGCGATAGAATTTTCGTGGGATTTGTAAACTCGTTCGCTAATCATTATCTAAAATGAGAAATTTTTGATGAGGATCACGATGGAAACCACATATGTTCAGGATGGTAACAATAAAAATGGAGAGGTGAAGTTAATTATTCCCCTTTTGTGTCATCGCTTCTTCGCGATTTTTCCCTTTCTACAATTAAATCTCTGTACAGCAAAGCAACAGCTGGGTATAATAAAATGCTAATCAGCGCGGGCTTCTATAAATCCCTTCCTAATATATTATGCAGAGAAATGGAGTTCATTTTTTTTTAATTCATTCTTAATATGTTAGATTTTTAAACTAATTGAGCAGGAAATAGTCACTCAGGGTGTTATATAAATGGAGGGTTTTTAGATTAATTTGCAGACAGGCATGTAATCAAAAACAAATCTGCATTTAAATCAGTTAGAAGCCATTCTGAATTATGGCATAAAACCACATTTATAAATTTGATATGAATCGTGGCAAACGGTGTACAGTGGGCTATGATGAGTTTTTAACGACCTTCAATTACAGCAATTTTGCCTTGTGTAATAAAGTATCTTTTTTTCAGACAATACCTTGTTAGTATCAAGCTACTCTAATCTATGAACGATAGTTGACTTGTATTATGAAGTGAATGTTTGCGAATGTAAGGAAATTGGTAAATTTCAAAGATGGCAAATAATAGTATGGCATCAGTCTGGCAAGTTAAATAGAGAAATTGCTAGGTTTTTGCAGGTTAATCATCAAACGGTTTATAATATTGTCAAGAAATTTAATGAAGAAGGCCATTGTCACGTGTAACAACGTTCACAAAGACCAAGCATAGTGTCTAACTGAACAAAAAAGGCACTGAAGATGGAAGTCATCAGAAACCGTCGTCAGAGTGACAAAGATATCGTCAACAGCATCGGAATGTCGCCATATGCGGCGAGAATGACTCTGAAAGAGCTTGGCTATCAAAGAAGTGTTGCAAGAAAGAAGTCCTTTATTTCAGAGATTAACAGGAATAGATATATGGACTGGGTGATAGAATTCGAAAAAAAAGTTATTAATTTTTGCAGTCTGTAATTTGGTCAGATAAAAGGAAATTCTGTTAATATTCGAATTCAAGACAGGTTTATGTTTGGAGAAATCAGAATGAGACTTGAAAAACTGAATGTCTGCAGGCAACCATGAGACATGTACGGGTTGTGGTAATGGTGTGGGGTGCTGTCTGGTTTGAAGGGAAATCTGAGCTAATTCTTGATGACGAAGTATGAATGGTTCAAAATACTGTCAAATATTAGAGAAATTACTATTCCTAATATTTGAAACAAATTAGATTGATAAGAATATCTACCTTTTTCAAAATGGAGCGCTATATCATAGGAGCAAAGTAGCAAAGGCCTGGAAGGAATCGCAAGTAATCAAGTCACTGAGGTGGGTATCCCAAAGTCGTGACATGGAATTAATAGAGCACGTTTTAGAGCAGCTTCATCGAAGACTTCGAGAGCGTGCAACCAATATCACTTATGTAGCAATCCTTAAAGAAACATTACTAAAAGAGTGGCAAAGTATGGATCAGACGATTGTTGATAACTTGATCAAATCCATGGAAAATCGAATACAAGCACTGAAACAAGCAAATGATAAACCTACTTTATACTATTAGGTTGGTGCAAAAATAATTACGTAATAATGTCGTTTTTTGACGTATTTTTAACGTCAAAAAACGACATTATTACGTCATTATTTTTGCATCAACCTAATAATTCCAAATACTGTTTATTTATGCTGAGTAGGGATTGTGTAATTAAATTTTGAATTTGGATGAAGTTCATTAATCCTGGCTAAAAACCTTTCTTAGGCCACTGTATATCCTTGAATTATTTCATATTATAATATAGTTTGCTCTCTTATTGTGAAATTAATGTGTCTGAAACAGGACACCTTTGTTCGAGTTGAGGTAATCTCAAGAAATATAAGATTTTTGTTTCATTCGGACGGTTAAAAGTAAAGTTTTATTCCACTAAAGTAGCAAACGAAATCGTATGCCTTTGTTGTCTTATTTTCAATATTTTATCAAAATAATTAAAATTTCTTAAGCTCTAGATATTGGAGACGACCACACCGCGTAAAATTTTCTGTGTATGATGATATTCACAGACGAGTGCAAAACCCCATTCTAAAATGTACCCTGCAGATAAGTAATATTCATGCGTTTAACCCTAAGACCATCCGCTCCAATTTTTCGATGATACTATTTTCAAGTTTGAGATGATGGCCGGGAGTAGTTGGCGTTTCCATAGAAACCTGTAATTTTTTTTTTTTTTTAAGATTTCCTACCTTCTATGCGTAGTGTCACTTCAGTATGTTGGCACACTTGAATTTCCCCACTCTCCTATCCTTTGTATCAGTTAATCAATTTTGCAATCTCTACTGGCCCGCGTTATGCCATTTACAGAATTTGAGTTGTTTTCTCTATCTTTCTTGCTTTCAAACAGTCCCGTGCGTATCAAACTTTTCATGCCGTCCTATCTCATTAAGTTCTCAAAACATTTTAACAGTTTCTTTCTGATGTTATATATAAGGGCCCATTTGTTTACAGAAGGAATAATATTACGTCATGTATTCCTTTGTTTTTAACGACATTTTCCTGTTAATATTTTGCTTAGCATAGGAAGTCATTATTCGCTATCCCAATGCGCCTCCGGAGTGGAGTCTCACACGTTCCATTCTCTATATTGCTACCGTATAATTTCCCCTTCTAAATTATTGATCATGTAAATACCTTCGATCAAAATAAAAATATGATAAACCTAAGAAGTATGAGACTGATGAATAGAGTGAAAACTCACAAGACAATTAATTTTACTACGTTGAACACTTCCTGTTTAATTCATATGCTATAGGATATAATAAGTTATGAATACGGATTAAACCGTGAGAGGCGCGGATATACGTTAATCTTCTCTATGCATGTCGCTTCATATGCAATCCAATCAATAAGTATTTAATATGTAATCATTACTTTCTTCAAGAGATATATTTACCTCAATAAGTAAACTTTCATTGCTGAAAAAATAAATTCAAGAGAAAGTGTGAATATCTCTGAGAAATTAATACAAACATTCAAGCAATTCGTCGTAATTTAAGCATTATTTTAATGCTGGATACACTAAATCTTCCACTTGATTCACTGAAATATAAGAATTTCGTTTTGTGCTATCGAAACACGCAATCTTGTGTCTTCTCTTTCTCATATCAATGTTTGCCCAGTCAACTTGAAAAGATTTCCAAATTCTGAAAAATAGCTTAAATAAATAAATGTTATTGGAAGAGAAGAGCAGGGATCAGAATAAGAGGAGGAAGAAATTTTTGCAGTGGGTTTGAACAAAAATTAATATAAATCCAGAATGCAGAAATCTAAAAGTAATGAATCTGAATGACCAAGAGAGGAAACAGTGGAGAGTAGAGGAAAGAATAATCAATAAGAAAAGAAACAAGAGAGAGAGAGAGAGAGAGATAAAAAGAAAGCAGGAACAACAAAAGAACGCGTAAAGTAACACGACAGAAAATGAATGCAGGAAAAAAAGTAAAAGTGGGTAAGGTGAAAGGGAGAAGGGGGAAGAAATGGAAAATAAGAAAACATAAGAAATAAAGAAATGAGTAATCAGTAAGGTAACGAGTTAAAAAATAAAGAAACAATAGAAAAAATTAAAAAAGGGAAGGAAGAAATGAAATAAATAAAGAAATTTCAATGAAAAGATATTAAACTAACAAGAGAGGGAATAAAATAGAACATGTAAGGACGGAAAGTATGAATATCTGAGAAATAATGAAAGTAACTAAATAGATGGAATAAAAAACAAAAAAATCAACAATAATTGAACATAGGAAGTCCGACTGAAAGATACTACTCAATGAGAATTATTGGATTCGCTTATGAGAGTAAGATATAAAATAATTTATCTAAATAAAAAGAAATAGTAAAAATAACGAAAATTACCAGAATTTAGGATATAAAAATTCAATGTGTCTATCAGAAATTAGAAATAAAGTTTAAAACGATGATAAATCAAAAAACAAAAAAATAGTTTGAAACTTCAAGGAGCGTCTCAGGTATTAGGTTGTTGCAAAAATAATGTCGTTTTCTCAAATATGTTACTATGTGAGAAAACGACATTGTTTTTTGAACCAACCTATATCAATATACGACCAGATGTCAAAATATTGTTATTTTTATTTATTTATTTATTTTTTTTTGCTTTTTTTAATTTTGAACATTTCAGTCCCTGCTATAGATAGTAGATGATGGAAAATTGGATGAAATTCAGAAAAAAGAACGGATGTCTGGAGAAGAGAAAGAAAAATGAATAAAAGGAAGGAAATTGTCTGAAGGAAAGAAATTATCGAGGAAATAAAAGAAAAAAAATGATGATCTTGGGTAGAAACTCGAAAAGCCAACGGTTGTAGAAATAGGAATGATATGAAAGAAGAATTCCTGAAATACTAAAAAAAAAAAAGATGTCAAGTAAGAATGATTAGGGACATTTTTTGCTTGTGGAGATTTTCTGTCTAGTTAAATAGAGGAAACGAAGACAAAGTGGAAAAGAAACAAAGAAAAGTCAAACGATTTCATGAAATTCGGTGAAATTAGTTCGGGTAATTCACTGAAATGTTTCTTCTATTCAAACAAACTTAAGATAATAACATCTGCCAACAATTTCCTTTGTACATAACAATATAAACCACCGATCTGATCCTAAACACACAAAGCCCGACCAATTCCACTTTCGCTACAATTTGACTCTACATTTAGTCACTCCCATTTTCTCCTCGATTTTTATTAGAGATTTGAACTCCGCTAAAGTCTGAAGAAAAAAAATAAAATTTGAGCTTAGTCAATTCCTATGAGTCAATGAGAAATCTTCACCGGCAGATAATGACGAAACTACTTATTTGAACTCTGCGAATAATTGCAACTAAGTAGCGCATACAACGTATGTATTTCTTGTCTTCAGCAAAGGTGAAATCTATGTCAAGTAACGATGAAAGACAGAGAAAATGGGACTACTGTTGTTATCTACAACAATATTATCTCTTATCACTGGCATAAACCCATAATGCTTCGCCTTGTATCACGATTTGTGATATCATAAATGTTAGTTCCTTTCTAAGTGTTATATAGTTATAATTTTCTTATTTAAGAAACAGCTGCATTATATTTTAGGAAATTTTCTTATATTGTTTAATATGATCAATCAACTTAGAAGATATATTTAAGTATAAAGCTTTTGATAATTCATTTTTATATTGTGCGCAAAATTACTAAGTCTCCATTTTATATCAAGCGAAATTAATTTAAAATAAGTTTCACTTCTAACAAATTCAGCAATGACAGTAAGAGACGCGATCGATATAATGAAAAAAACTAGAAGTTATCTAAAGATTATTTAAAAAGAGTAATTCTTTTATTAAATATAGCGTTTTTATTTTCTTTAAAAATTTACTTGTGTATCTGTTAATGAAATGATATCAATTGCTCTTCAGCGCAATATGATTCTCAGCACTAATGTCTGAGTAGGCAATCTAACTGTTGCTTACGGTAAAAGTCTTACATCATGAAAAAATGAGAACGAATATTTTATTTCTATGAATTAATATTATCTTGTGAAAATGAAAGAAATATATTGTAAACTATGAATAATGTTTTAATCAAATTCTTCATTGAATTATTTCTTGAATTTTCCATTTCTCGAAGCTAAACAAATGCATGCATAAGCCAACTTTAACTACAACCATAATCGCATAAAATTCTTAACAATCTGATTTAGGGAGATGAAAATCGATAACTCACTAAAAATATTATTTCGATTTTACTTTTCATGTTACATGTTTCAATGGATTTTACATTTTCATGTCAATATTTTTTTTTTCAAAGTGACCTACGTAAGAAAATTAATGATTGTGTTGCCTGATGAGGAAAAAACGTTCTGCATATAATATTTCCCTACGACAAGATATTTACTTTCGGTGTTAGACATTATCTTCTATGTGCCATTTGTCATCTGCTAGTGGGCGATCGTTGAATTCCACATGTTCCCATCATTTGTAAATCTTAGTATCGTTTTTCTTTTTACAATACCTCCCATTCAGTTTTGTGTCCTCAATAGCTTCATCTATTTCAAGGGAAATTGGTTCTCTGTATCGTACCCGAAAGTTTTTCTTGTCTAAGATCATTCTTCAAATCTGTAAATCAACTATCCGTCCTTGCATGGAATATTGCTGTCATATATGGTCTGGTACCTCCGCTGTAACTCTCGAGGTCTTCGACATAATCCAGGGACGAATATACCATGTGATTGGTCCTGATCTGGCATCTAGTCTTTCTCACAGACGTCGCCCTGACTTTCACTGCTTCCCAGACGGCATTAATTTAAGCGAGTTACTAGATTCACTACTACTTTCACTGTCGAAACGGTTACATATAAACATTTCTTCTAGTCAAACAGCTTCTTTTCTCGCATTTCCCATCTCCGTAATTCTCTTCCTCTTACTTGCTTCCCTGATAACTATAATCTTTAAATATTCAAGTGTAATGTCAATCGATATCTTCTGATACTTTGATCTTGTTTCCTGTCCTTCTCTTTATCCTCTTGTCTAACACGCCTCTTTACTCTTTGTTCTCTACCCTCTCTAACCACTTGCTTTCTAGTGGTATTCTCGTTTTGCTTAGGGTGAAATGCTTAAAAACGAAATATATTTGCTTCCGGTATTTCGGGTATTGTACAAATCTAATAGTTTCTATGATGCAGTTATTGGGATAATAATGAAAAGGATATAATGGAAAGTGTACCGTCTAGTATTTACATTCCTTCAACCTCGATCAGATCTTTTAGAATTACGTAATGATTGGGAGATGATGACAAGATATAGAGAGAGAAAATCTCCGACTCATTGAATTCTGATAATGTATCGGACGATAATACGTTGAGAGTAAGAAAGGAGTTGAAGGCAATGATCTTCTTGGAGTTGATATTTTATGTGATATCATAAAATAGCAACTACAAGTTCATTTTTTATTTTATTTTATGTTATAACATAAAATATCCGTTATCGTTTTGCTAAAAAACGGATTTCCTTTAAATTAGGAAAATTATTATTTTTTTTTATCTCGCATATAATCCTCATTTAGTTTTTTTTTTTTTTTTTTTTTTTTTTCAAGTGAGTATTTAACACATATGTTATAAGCTTGAAAAGAACTTCTACAATAATTCTGTATTTTCTTTCATTCTTCTTTCTTTTATTGACTTTTCCTTTCACATATTTCTTTACATATCTAACCTCCTTTGGTAATTTTTTCTATTGATATTTTAGTGTCTTTTTTCTATAATTCGTAATTTGTGCTTAATCTTATTCCTTCAACTCTTCACATGTATATTCTCGAACTACTGATTATCCGTTATATTATTTAATCCTATCAATTGTAGGATTACTATATCCTTAAGTATTATCCATTAACCATGTGCCTTTCCTTCAAAAAATCTTATAAAACTTTTCATCATGTACTTACATTTCATCCAAATTACTGTTTAGAATCTGGCATTGTACTGCCGTATTTTCCTGATTTTCAAAATCCCAATTATCTGTTTCTCTTTATTCCTTACATTGTTTTCTATAGAAATCTTTTTTTTTCTTTTATCTTCATGATAATACGCATATCCTCGAATTTTAATAGAATAAATTCATTCTGACCTTCTATCATTCATTCTGTCGTTCTTCTCGTCTTTCTCTCTGCTTTGGCTGTCTGTCAGCCTTCCTCTTCGTATGTATTTATCTCTCTATTTGTCTCTCATTCCATCTCTGTCTTACCTTTTCCATTTCTTGATTTTCTAATATGATTTCAATTTCCTATAATTCTTGTATTTTCTCTCTATTTTCTAATTCTTTTCATATGTCTTTTTTATTTCCTGATCACACTATCCCCCATCTTGTTTTGACATTTTACTTATCTTATTCTGCCTATAAAATTAACTAAAAAGGGAACAGAAAAAGACAAACTTAAACAACAATACAAACCAAATTGGTGCGAACATATATACACCAATCAAAACATGATTGCATGTACCTCGCGAACCGATGCAGTCAAAAGCGAAACGAATGCCGACATAGTAAGTCTATATGGGCCCGCATTATTATTATCATTACGGCGCATATTAAATGATTGCAGGCTATTTGCATTTCCGTTCAATTTGCAAGTCTTGTGTTTGCGAAAAGCCAACGTCATATCACACAGTACACAGTCAGTTTTGTTTGCACTGTGGAC
Organism: Acanthosepion lycidas; assembly: GCA_963932145.1. NCBI lineage: Eukaryota > Metazoa > Mollusca > Cephalopoda > Sepiida > Sepiidae > Acanthosepion > Acanthosepion lycidas. The sequence continues at coordinate 146,013,086 of OZ010574.1, forward strand.
AAAAATACTCTGACAAGACATTGATCTAAAGACGGAACAAGCCCGTTTAATTAGATACATATAATGATGCGTAACACCTGCTTTAACATAATAGATAAGCTGTTTTTATGATAGTTTATAGATGTATCTATCCATGTGCAGGTACCAATGCTCAGGGTGTTTAAGAATGTGTTTGCACATACGCAAACACACATGAAGATATATATATATATATATATATATATATATATATATATATATATATATATATATATGGTTATACATTTATAATATGTGTGTGTGTTGAATATATAGATTGTCTAATTGTTATCGGCGCTGAAAGAGGTACAACGTACTGAATTCAAATTCTGGTAGTCAAAAGGTCCTTGGAAAAATATGAAGTAGTCTTGCTACAACTATGGGTTAAATAACAATGTAGACTTGACACGTACCTTGGCTGGCAGTAAGTCGGAATGATAGATACCTGTGAATTCTCAACCAACCTGAAGAGATCCACACACATTTGCTCAGATTGCAGTGCATGTAGTCCACCAACAAGATTAATGGGTTTCGGGTCTTCTGATGTTGATGCGTGATATTATCCAATTCACAGTGTAATAAGGAAACGATATATTTTCCGCAAAAATTTACTTATTTACAAAATAAATAAAAAAAATAAAACAAGTGTTTCTTTCTTAATATCATTATTCCATTGTTTCGTGTTAATCGCATATATCAAATTCTACACAGGGAATAATTCAGAACATGTTTTTGTCAGTTTTCGGTTTAATTAATTCCCTCTCGCATGTATGCAACATAGCGCCGGGATTATATATTTACCTATGTGCATTTATACATGTACGGGTAATCATATTCGTTCGATATGAGAGAAAAAGTTATAAGATTAAACGCCTTCTGAAAAAACACTACGATTATACAACAAACCTATCTAATTTGTTTGTCATCATGTAAATGCTCTCGTGTAGAATCATTATTTTCCCATAAATTTGAGATAAAGTCATAAATTATTAATATCATCAACCGCACAGCGAAGCAGACAAGGACTTTAAGCAGAAATCAGAAGATTTCATTTATCATGTTCGATGTCGAAGAAATGGAAAATATCTTCTATTGCAAGCGTACGTATCTCACGTAAAGTAATCCTATTAGAACGCAATTGTTTATTCTACTTGATAATCATTTGTAGCAAAGCGCACAAAAGAATCTGTGTAATCCAATATAGACGAAGTAAATTTGAGCCGAAGACTGAAGATATTAACCTTATTACTGACTTTGGCACCGAAAATTTTTATCAAATAAGTCTCAACTCTTATTTGATTTCGATAGACTTGACTTATTGGCTGGCAAACTTTGGTTTGTTTTCCCCATTTATTATCGTTTACATCCCTTATTAAATATGAATATCTTCAACAATATATATATATATATATATATATATATATATATATATATATATATATATTTCCTTTTGGGCTTTTTTTTGTATCGTCGTATATATACTCATAAAAAACAAACACAAACACACACATATATATTGATATTAACTTACTTTTTTATTTTAGTTTCTTTGACATTTTTATTAATCTATTTTTATTTAATATTTTCATGCACATGGTTTTATCGTAATGCTTCTGTCAAATTGAGTTTTTCTGAGTCGAGAAAATTGAAATCAATTACAAATTGATTCTTAATTAAAATTTATACCATTTCCTTGACTTATGATGTTTTTGTATCCAAATATTTACGAAAGTTAGTTGAAAAAAATCACAATGCTATCCACTCAAAATAATATTACACATCAAATTGTTTCTTTGAAATACATCTTGTTCCCCACCGAGATTTACCTAAACTCGTTCGCATGCTATTTTTTATCATCGTAAAAAGAAAAGAAATAATGCCATTTAGTTAGTTTTTATAGATAATTCGTCGGTCGAATTCTTTTGAATTATTATAAAAGTAATTTAATGATTACCGTATTTACGGAAAGATCTAAAGTGTAATTAACGTGTCCACTAATATCTCTCTCTCTCTCTCTATATATATATATATATATATATATATATATATATATATAATGTGTGTGTGTGTGTGTGTGTGTGTGTGATATAAATATAATTAAATTTGTTCCACGGAATGAGTAGAATGTGAATTGAAGACTTCACCGGTTAGTGATAATATGGGCCGATTTTATTAAGCATAAATCTTGAGCTGTCCGGGATCTGTACAAAACAGTAAAACAATCGTTCATGTATTTTGTTGCCCAATTCGAATGATACAGCAAGTGTTGGTTGATAGCTGATTCATGTACAAAGTAGAAGAACCCTGTCATATACAAGCAAGAACGAGTTGACCAATCTGGAACACGAATCGTTGAATGGTTCGTCCTACATATTCAACCTCGCACTGACATTTAAATTTGTAGACAATAGAATCATTTTAAAGTCAGAAGAAAACATTTTTGAAATACGAAAGGATAACAGGTTTGGTCCCGAGAAACAACAGGCAGTTTAACGACCGAAAAAATCTGTCGGCTAGTGTCTGACATTTCCTGGCAAGGAAAACCAAGATAATTTCAAATGTAGAGGAAATAAGGCAGAACCAAATTTTACTGGAGCTTTGAAGCATTTTATTTTGCGTTTGTTAATATTCCCAGCATGCTCGTTGCTGCAGAAAATGTCATAGATGTTCGCTATTTCTTGATCAAATTTTCAAGAAAATATCAACGAATGTTGGACCAATGTTGAGATCAGTGTTACCTTTAGAGATTTGGGGACGAAAGAATTCCATTTAGAGTAAAAAGCTGTGAATGTAGGTATGCATTTAAAAAAAAAAAAAAAAAAAAAAACTGGTAATGAACGATTCTTCCTTCTGTTCAAACACTACGTTAAAAAAGGTAACGCACAACTAAACTTCAACGCCATATTTCAATGAAGGGAAGAATGAAGGGAATTGTGTTGTATGTGGAAGGCTTCAGCATCATCAATACAATCGAAAATAGAAACATATATCATCAATATAATGTAAATATAAGTGAGGCTTGTGATGTCGTTCGAATAGAAAGCTTTCATGAAAACCAAACACATGGCCTAAAAGTCTTCCTTGCCAGACAAGATCGACTTGGGCAATACATGATCTTACTGAAACCTAATTCTACTCACATCGATGCTAAC